>JAVJGI010000060.1:29734683-29793362 GCA_035590275.1 Ibycter americanus
CCCCATCCCTCTGGGTGAGGGGGAGTGAGTGGGTGGCTGCGTGGTGCTTGGTTGCCAGCCGGGGTTAAACCAGCACATCTTTCCGGGGTTAAACCAGCACAGTGAAAAGAGAAAGCACACTGTGAATATGAGAGTTTGAGCTTTGCTTTCAAATGCACTATATTTAAACACTCCCATTTGAAATGATATTATGAGCCTTATTCAATCTTTGGAGTAAGACTTTTCTTTTCTGTGCAGACTTTTTCCTGCAGGGCCAACATTAGATGGCATAGTGGTACAACTGAGCTTATCCCCTCCAGTGCAGTCCTGTGCAAAGCACCTTGAGTACAGAGGGAAACTGAGTGCTTCTCACGCAGATGACTGCACGGGGTTCTGCAAGGTGTACAAACACAACTCAGTTGTCCCATGCTGTGATATTAAAACAGGAAATAAAAGAGCTTTATGTGTGACACTGATTTTGGATACTGTACTTAAAGAAAAGTATGGTCTAATTATAAAGCATCCAAAGAAGAGTACAAGAATGGACAGAGGTTCTCTAATGACGAAACAACTGAGATAAAGTTGGGCTTAATCATTCTGAAGGAAAAGTGAACACAGGGGAAGGGAAAGTACATAACACATGCCAATTGTTTTTAAGCACATGTAAACTTATAGCAAAGAGGAATAATCCTTCCCACATCTATACTGGACAGCTCAGCAGTCCTAATAGCCATTAGGATGAGTTTTCCAAAGGTCAGTGTTGCTCTGTATTGGAAAGGATTACTCCTGATGGTCCAGGAGTCTCCATCACTGGAGGTCTCTGAGAACAGTTTAAATAACTACACTGGGAATGATAATTACAGCTGATTCTCTCTTTGAGGCTTTGAGACTTCTTTCAGACCTATTTCCTCTGATCCAGGCTGTTCACTGTAGAGGGAAATCAATGTCACATGTTTAAAAAAACAAAAAACCCACAGTTGCAGGGCTAAACTTTCTGTGCAATTTCTCACGTATAGCAAAGCTGTTTTAAAGAAAATAAACGAACAGACTGCATTTATGAATATCCAAACCTTCCTGCTACTTGAGAAAGGAATTTCTCCAGGACCTGCTAAATTAAAAATGTTACCTTATATATAGTGAATTGTCACCATAAATATGAGGGAGGTTGCCAAGGAAGAGGTCAACAAACACACTTAAAGGTATGCTGAGCAGGGATTGTAATCTGTGATTATATGGAATTCCCTAATCCTAACTAGCAATTAGTTGCCAATGGGTAGTAAGCAAAGTGCATACTATACTCTCTTTTAAGAGCAACAGAACATGTTCTGTATTCAGCTGGATAAAAGCATATACAAACAATTTCACACCACTGAGGACCCAGCAGTAAAAGGGACCACTGTTTGAAAGCAGTATGTGTACGACTTTGTCACCAGTTGTGCATCCTCTGTGGTGAATGTTATTTATAGTATCTCTAAACAACCACAGAACTCATTATAGAAGGCACAACGTGTTTAGTTGTGCTGTCAGGGACCTTCCTCAAGTGAGGCAGGCCTCCAAATTCTTTCTCTTGCCTTCCAGCACTGCCCATTCCCTTTCAAAGGCCAGATTGTTCAGTCCTGGATTACAAGTGGAGTAAAAATAAAGTCAAATGGTCTGAAAGCCTCAAATGAACAGCACAGTACTTCCACCTGCAAGCAAAACACAGTCAATGTTCAGCTCCACAAAAACTGTTTCCATGTCTTCCCACTAGCACAAGAAAGGAGGAAGAAATAACCAGTTTGTTAGTTACAACCACAAACATTTTAAAAGCACTGCAAGTACACACTCCCGTACAATTGCACAATCAAGGAAGTCATCCCCATCACACGCACACCCCGCTTCATGAGGCTATTTCACCCTCTTTCCCTGCCCTGCTGCTTCCCACAATTCCTACACCAAGGATAAAACCAAAGTAATGAAAAAAGTATTCTGAGCTGCTTTGGACTCCCTACAGCTAGCAAAGTAGTTTCTTCAGCAACCTACGCTGTGGTTATCTTCAGTGCCACTTCAAGACCTACTTGGGCATCCAAAACTGCACACATTTTTATCAACTAGTGCTGCCCTGCTAACTGAGATTAAGAGCAAAGTAGCACAGTTCCTGCTGCTGTGGAATGCTTTGAATTCCTATCACTGCTGACAACAATTGCGTGAGAGAAAGCTGTGAGCATATACTGCACACTGGACTGAAAACTCTTCCCCAAATTTATACTATATGACGCTTCCACCTGAAGAAGCTCAGATGAGAAATAGGTACAGACAGTTACACTCCTGAGCTGTAGCATCAAGGCTCTGGTGCCCGCAGCAGTGCTGGATATTTCAGCCTCAGTTAGGAAGGCAAGACAGGCTGCTCTTTATATGTAACTAGAAGAAAAACTACACGTGCCTTGCCCTTAGTACTGTTCTAACTAGGATTAAAAAAGTGTGGTTTGCCTCCTCTAGTATATGTTGTCACCCAACAGGCAGAATAGGTAAAATGGGAACTCTTGGTGATGTTTCTAGTTGTAGTAGCTGAAAGATGTTTTGCTATTCCTTGCTGTTTTGTAGCACCATGTACAAGCCCCTAACAGAGATTCAGACTCTAGGCCTTGGCAACACCTGCTCCACACAACATCCTGCTTCATAAAAATTACAGCAAGTGCTGGTAGGAGTTTTGCCTCAGTTTTCTAAATTAAATTTACTCTAAATTACTGAAACTAGACCCAGAAGATTTTTTTTCTTTTTCTCTTGATCCTTATTCTTCCTTCCCTGCAAAGTTAACTACCTGGCACCACTTCTACTTGAGTCATCTTAGATTTTATTCATTCACACACATACACACATTCATTCTTTATTAATTAGGATTTGGAAAAAGCTAAAAGCATATGGCCACATAAGCTTCCAGCAGATTCAAGAGTAACACAGATTATTTCCAGTAGCATTTTCCATTTGGGCCCATCAGATCACTAAATCATTTAACCTGAAGTCATTTTGCTTGTCTCTCTAAAAAAGTAACATTAAAAAAAGGCCGAAACAGTACCAAGCTCAGCAAAGAGATGCAAGCAGTAGTGCTCTCATCCAAAAAAACTTCATGTTAAAATACATAGTCAGGTCTAGTATACATTTCAGTCAAACCACAACCTGCTTAATAAAGGAACAAAAAAAATGTACAAAAAAGAGGTGTATTAGCACAAGTATTCACAAAGCCAGAGTACAGTCATCTTCACAGGCAGGTAAGCCACCAAAGCATTCATTATAAGCTTCCTTGAGATCCTCAAAGTGCAAGCACCCCTGTAATTGCTCCTGTAATCATCGTATGTGTTCAAAAGTCTCTGCTAACACTAGTCATCACAAAAACAAAACAAAACAAAAAAATTCACACATATTGAAGCACTAACTCTTAAACCAATAACCACATTTTGTGGTAAAGGACCAGTTATCCTTTTAAGGGATAGGAGAACAGTATTAAAATCCAATGCACTACCTGCAGTCAGCAATTCTAGTTTTAGCAGCCCAGAGACTTAGGATATGCCTTCATGTTTGTCATGTCTCTGAAATGCCACATCATACAAACCACCGTAAGATGAAAGCAAATGGAAGGTGTCTCATGCCATCAAACTATAAACAGTTAAAGGTCTGAAAAAAACAGGTAAAGAGAACATTAAACACATATATATGCCTACGTTAGACCTCATATATACACACACGTAGTACATATACATCAATATGTGTATGTTCTAGATCAATTCTCAGTGTCCTTCCTGCCACACAGCAGAGCTTAAAGCTGTGATATTCTCCCAATTTCATAACCTTAGTCTGAAGACAATATTACTGAACTAAGAACTTATTCTGTCTTCACACAACAGATCAAAATACAGGAAATTACATAATGCTCATATCCAAACTCTGCCATGATTTCATGGAGACTTAAATCCTCACTTCTCTCTTCTCTCTCCAGTTCCCCAACCAGTCAGCAACTTAAGTCAGGACGAAGCTCTTAATGTTCTCATGAAAATTTCTTAATATCCTGACCCATCTTTAAAAATTCTAAGGGCCTTTGGCCATAGTAGGTGAAATGATCACCATAAGGAAGGCCAGAAGAAAACCAGCCAAAAATCATGATTGCAGGCATGTAAACAAAGCATGCTGTTCCTCCTCTCAGTAGAAGGCAGCAATGGAAAGAGGAGCATGATTCCCAGCTCAGTCTCTGGGAGCATGGCAGCATCCTGCCCTGCAGATCTGCACCTACCAGCTGCCAATGATGCACAGTTCTTCACAGACCGTAACCTAAAACATCACTATATTGGTTTCCTAACTATGGAATATGTTATTCTACATTCTGACGTCTCCAGTAAGTTCTGAATCCAATGGCCAATTGAAAAAACACTCAACAGAAGTCTAGAAACTCAGAAACAATCAGCTTTACTCGTATTTCATGAACATAAGTATCTGAGATGAGGAAAGAAGTACAAATCCGTCATTCATCTGCCCTTCCCTCTGAGTAAGGCTCAGGCAGAACTCAGCCTGACATGCCTTTCGGTAGCAGCTGGCTAGTAAACTTGCATATCCACAGCACCAGATATAGTACCACACATACTGCTTCTTGCCCAGTACAAGTATCTTTGACATCGATCTGCTGTTACTTCTCTGGTTGGAGAGAGGTGGAGGGAGGAGAGGGGAACAGGACACTACTGTCAAGACACTGAGATTCATAAATCCTGCCCATCGTGGAACAGATTTATTTTAGACCAAGTTGCCCTTCCATCCACCCACTTAGCTCTGTCCCGCACAGAAATCCCAAAATCCACCTAGTCACGGCAGTCAAATGGCTGCACAGAACTCTGAACCTAATCACTTCAGAAAATGGATCCTTCAAGTTATCTGCATGTAGATCAAGCAGCCAAACATTTTCAGATGCAAAGCTCAACCTGGCAAACAATCCAAATGTCCAACAAAACCAGAAGACAGCGTTTCCCCCCACCAATGACAAGAGAGGCAATCACACTTTCCCCAAATAATTATTCACTTGTTAGGTAAATAAAAAGATGAGAACAACTGCTTGACAACGATGATAACAGTATGAAACTACTACATAATTCCAGCTCTGACTCCTGTTCCTGTTACTGAAAGACTCCACACACAATGATCACAGCCCTACAGAAGAATCCACCTCAGTCACAACAAAAATTTTCATCTGAAGATGATAATTTTTGATAGTCCCCTCTTCCATTAAAACTAATTGCTGTATTTCAAGGAAATCTGCCCTCTTCTAAATCCTGTTCCCAGCTCTAAATATTGTGTAAACTTCTTGACAGTAAGCATGGCTTCCTTCTGGTTTTAATAACAGAAAGGTAATGTGCAACTCCAGCACTGCCTACACTTCAGTCAGCAGCCTGAAGTCCTCTGAAGATCGATTTCCTATTTTGCCCTTTTGAAGATTTTGCTCACTTAATTTTCATTAAAAAAAATAATTTGATTGATACAAAATGTACGAGTGTCTTATCTGACATGGTACAAAAGAGAATCAATGGGAGGGAAGTAGAGTTTATGGTTATGTTTTATCATTTAGGGTTATAAACTGAAGAGGTTAAAGTAGACTGAACTACCTTTATCACTTGGACTGAAGGCTGTAGTTACTGAAGACATTATTGACTGCAGGTCTCCTACAGACACCATGAGTCAGATTTAAGGAATATCTGGGAACAAAATGCATCACTATGCACTAGTCGGACCACTGCATTCAGCATCGCTCAGGGTAAGAGGAAAGGATGTAGGATATGCATCTTCATTATTCTCCAAAGCCTTTTTGTCTTTAATTTATGTGCACAATTAAATTATGCATATATTAATGCATTTGAGTTATTTAATGATTTGACTTAGAAAATCTCTAATTAGGTTCAGCAGTTCTCATCAGAGAGTTGTCATTTCTGGATACTTAAAGCAGCACTGTATTATTTCGCATTTAGAGGCTAAGAGGACTCAGTTCCAAGGATCAGAAATTTTACTTCTATTTTCAAGCCATAAGCTAAAATTCTGCACAATTTGTCACAGGATCTAGATAAATACATCAAGCAGGCCAGATATGGCCTGAAGACAGGGCATTCAGCTTTCCTGCTTATGCTACATTCTGGCTCAGTAACTTAAACTCCACAATGTGCAGGTTAGACTATGGAACTGATAAGAGATAGTTTTAGGGGGGGCAGAAGTCTAAAAATCCATGGATTATTTTCCCAAATCAAGTTGCGGTACATGCAAAAGGATTAGTTGGGAGCTATATAGAAACAGAATAGCCACCATCATTTTACCCATGCCACGTCAGAAGCCAGGCTCTCAATACACTAAGCAGCAAAGATAAGTTAACCCTTGAAGAGAATGTGCTGACAGCAGAGAAAGCAACACACCAACCCCCTGGCAAGCATCTGCTTAAAAAAAGTTTTAACGCAAAACAAGGCCCTACCAGGAAAAGTTATATATAACAGCCTAGAAGTCTGTTATACTACCTAATCACTCAGAAAACTATGCCTGTGCAGCACTATAACTAAGCAGAGTAATGGTCTTTTCTGTCTGTTAAAAAAAAAAAAAAAAACCAAGAAAAACAAAAGTAGGATTCTGCAGTCACCAGTTGCATGCCAGCTTTAAGTGAACTTTGATTAGCACTGCATCCAAGAATCCCACTGTGGTGAACTTTCCATCCCCTTCATCCCACCAGTAATTTAATTCCCATAAGGAATTAAAAAGGCTAATGAACTAAACAGCTGCATAGAGTTAATTTCCGCATTCTCAGTGCATGCATGTTTCTTGTGTTTCTTCCTGTCTGCGCAAAGGACATTTCTGTTTCAGGAAGAGGAGGAGGAGTAAAAGACCGAAGAAAAGGAAGAAGTCAGAATTTGTCCGTTGCACCTCAGTGTAAGACTAAATGAAACTATGTGAAAATCCATTTATGTGTTGAACATTATAGCAACAAGAACCAGACCCCAAATAATTCTACAACTTCTTCATACTGTTTGAACTTTTGAAATAAAACCAAATTATTTTGCATTAGTAACAGTTCAGAGTTTAAGTTTTTCTTTTAAACATATGAAGGAAGCATCCACTCTTCTAATTTAAGTAGTGACAGAAACTCCTGTAAAGTATGTTATTACATTCAATTAGTATTAGCACTATACTTATATTTAAGAGGATAGAAAGAAAGACCACAGTGCTTAAAAGATCCTACACATCTCACCTCCAGCAGCTTAAAATAATATGTGGCCAAAAGTGAAGCCACTATTTTTTTTCCCAAAAGAGAACGAGGTAGAAAGAGGAGTGAGACAAAGTACAAGAGAGAAGTCAAGGAAGAAGATGCCACTTTTACAATGTCATGGAGCAGCAAGATATCAAATCCCAGGAAAGAACAAGACTGAAGAGATCTCTACTGCCATTAATAATGTAGCTGATTAGCTAGCTAAACATAAGTGTAATTTTTTACTTCACTGTCCAATAACCCACAACAGCAAACAGACAAATCAGACATACCCTCTTCCTTATTTCCTTACACACAGAGGAGCCTAAAAGAAATGCAAGATGAGATGGAGAGGTAACATCACAAAATATTTATCAAGGTGCCAGGAACGGAAGTACTGGAGCACTGAAAATACAATAAATGTGAAGTTTGAAACTGCACAGTGTTCCAGATGACAGTAACCAGGAGGACACCAGGCTCAGTCTGGCTAAGCTCAGTTATGAACATGAAACAAGCACAAATCGTGCTTTGCTGATTAAAAGCATTTTCATGTCAACAAACCTGCTTCTTTTGGATTTGATTTCAGAAACTGAGAAAAGAGATTATCAGGGGCTATGATCTATTTAATGATACATTTAGCTGTTAACTCCTGATCTACAACTTTTTTTCATTTGCTGGTGATCAGTTTTTTAAAATCTAAAAACAGTGCACTAATTAGTACAATTCAACAGCAAGTTCCACTTGGGCTGAATGATCTGCAGTGCCCCTCAAAGTCAGTTTAACTACTGTGGACTTCCAAACTCCACAAAATAAACTTCAATACCCTATCTTCAAGAGTAGCTATAACATGCAGGAAAAACAGTATGCAATTATTTCAGCAAAATTGTTCACAAGGTAGTAAGCACGTCCAGAACAGAGCTAGGCTCTACACGTGAGCAGCCTCCAAACGGCATGGAACTAGTAAAAGCTGAATGTTTTTGCTGGATTAGTGGTATGCACTGCCTCTGCTAAGAGTCCACCATGCACCAGAACCACTAAAAAAGAGGAGCCGGGCAACACTTAGAGAGCACAGCTGGAAGGAGGAAATCAATTCAGATGTCCCCCTGTTTCAGCAGCAGTAAACAGTTGAGTAAGCTCACCATCCTAAGCACCAACAGAATGCTAACACACACCAAAAAAAAGATAAAAAACTTAAACAGATAAATTAAATGAGGCAAGTTTCAGTTTAAGTAGCTGAGCAGACAAAATCTGTCTGGCTTATGCTATCTGTCTAACTTATGCTCTACCTCTAGAGAAACCTAAGTAAGAATATCTGATCTTAACAGTAGTAAAACTGAGTTGGTGGTGCTGAATGCTTTAAAAGTAAATTAAGTATTGAATTTATTCTGCCTTTTGATTTCTAAATCTAAACATCCTAGTCACTGGGTGTGGTTTATTTTAGAGAAGATTTTTGAGGTTTTGTTTAATAACAAATCATTGACATCAACCTGACTTATTAGGACTGTTGCCACAATAAAACATTATCTGGCCATCAGAATTATGAGAACCACCAGGGGAACTGAGTTATCCTCAAAAAACTAAAACTTGAGTTTGCACAGGAGAACATGTAGTTTTGGTTTTTTAATATGGGGGGATCCACTTTGATGATAGTGCATTTTTCTAGAAAGCAATTTTGATTATTGTGCAGTCTTTTGATTTTGCTTTTTCTTCCCGTCAAGCTCTATGCATGCTTGACATACCTTAACTGTACCATAACTAAATTCTGACGATCAATACAATCTTAAAGTGCTACATGCTTCAGTACTGACCTGGTTATCAACACAGGTATACGACAGTATCTTCCTACAACTCTCATGTCAGGCATGAAGACTCTACATCATCTACAATTTGCTGGTTTCTAAGCAAAGATCTGAGCCACACATCCTCAGGGCATTACTCTTGGCTAATTCAGCAAGTCCAATTGAGAGTGCATCAAGTATGAGTCTGCTTTCAGGAACACAGGTTTGAAGTTCATTAGAATAACTCAAACCACTTAATAAGTAGATTTATCAGCACCTCGGAATCAAAGCTTAGAACAAAAGCACATAATGAATAAAACTTCTGCGCATTTTGTGACTTCCAACTCTCATTACTCCTAGGTTCCCTGAACTCCACACTCCGGCAGCACCAAGAAACCTTACCCTTTCCACCCCTGCACTTTCCCCTCTTCCTCTGTGTACCTCCATTCTCTCTTCAGAAAACTCCTTTATCGCATCTATGAACTCAGAAATCTCCGTTGATCCCCTACTTAACTTCAAAAGTGTAACATCCTAGCTTGGATGATGCTAGATCATGAAATCTTCTTCCAAGAGTTGATGACCTAGCAAGTGTTATTTTAGCTTCTCTAAAGCAAAGCTCTTACAAATACTCATCCTCACTACCATTTCCTTTTCTAGCCCTGCTAGAATCTCCTTTAACACAACTACATGGCATTGCATCACAAAAACAAGACAGAGCTACATAATAAAAAAATAACATGGGCTTCTTTGCCCGGTTTGTTGTAAGCATCCCAGAAAAACTGAGAAATCTTTCTCAAGACAGAAGTGTCATACAGGCTGCTGTAACTCCAGATAAACTTCAGAACATTCTACATTTAATGCTCTGTAAATTGTGAATGTTTTATTCTGGGTCCTCACATTCCCACAATTCATTAAGAACATAAAGTAAATATTAAACAGCTACTCTTTTTTTAATTTTAAAAGCTGTAATGCATGTTAGGACAGTATCTTAAACCCTTAGGAGCTTAAAGGATCGCTTCATCTAATTCTTTTTTCCTCCTTCTGTAAAATGTAATCATGACACAGTACTGCAATGTAACAGCTGTGTTGGTAATACATTAAGATGTAATCCCTAAGACTGCTCAAAAACTTCTATGTATTTTTCCTTCATTGCCTCCCACCTCACTACAATTCAAACAAAAAAGGGAGAGAGAAAATAGTTTTCTGAAGTCTTACATCTTGAGACCCACCTGCCACCCCCCCTCCTTTTCCTCTTTACTCTTCCACATGGGCAAGGATAGATCATTTTAAATCCAAGACAGTCACAGCTTAAATGTACTCACCTGTATTCATCTAAATATTCTATGATGCAGCACTTCATTTGCAATAGCTTGTTAGCTTTATAATTTTTATCTGTTGTTTTTTTTTTTAATCTACTAAGAGGACTTTTATTACATTACCGTTAAGCTGACAAAGAGCTTCCAGAAGAGTCTTGCGACAGACCAAAATAAAAAAACAACACCCTTGTTTACCACAGTAAATATTCTTGAGTATAACATAAATATCAAAATTTTCCATACTTCTAATGAATATATCAAATGCAGCTTTCACTTAATAAGTAACCTGTTTCAAATTAAAGGTTCCTTATAGTCATTCAGTTAGAGACATCTGAACATAACATACACATGGCTTGTTACCACTTTGAAATCTGCAATAATTTTTACTCAAAAAGATCCCATTATCAGTGATTCAGAGATGGAACAAGTGCCACTGTGCTTCCAGAAGACATACTAATCACTGCCTAGAGTACGACTGCATTTCTCTAGGAGCTAATCAAGGTACAACCTGACTACTTTTCTCTATCTACATGATTATTTCATCATTCCACAATAATACTTTGTTTTTCGTATAGTCCAAAGGGCTTTGCTTTCCATGGACAAGTTTAATTTACAATTCCTAGCATCGCACATTTAGAGGCTCACCAGCCTGGCATTCTCCAAGCCCTTTCTACCCCCTAAAGAAACTGAAGTCTTAAAAATAGGAATAAGGAGATGATGACCATTTAGTTTCTTGATTTTTAGGTAGCCATATATGTTGAAGAGGGAATGAAACATTAAGAGAACTATACAATGAGAAGCACATGCTATTCCAGAAAATGTTTTTAAGTTAGAAAAAAAAATGAAACAAAACTCATGCTATACTTGAACTCCACATGCAAGGTTTTGTTTAAGGCAGCAGTCTTTTAGTACATTAAATTTAGTTCCATCCCCTTCCTTTCATCAACTAGGGTTTGCATAACCAGATGTTCTTACACACTGCAGTTTACGGCTGCCCCATATGGAACTGCAACAATAAATATGCATAACTATGGAAACCAAAGCAAAGGTCAGAAAAAGAGCCAGTAGTTTAGTAACCTGGTACCACAGTTTTTTAAGTTACTGAACTCGTATCTTTTCCAAATTTACCTGATTACAACATGTCAAACATACTTTGCATCCAAATGCTTCTCTCTATATTCTTAAAACCTAAAGAATACCTAACTTTTTACTTGAAGTAATTCGTGTTAAGATAAGAGCTTCTTCCTACAAGCTGCCAAGTGCTTTCTGCCAGAAACAAAGTACATTAAATATTCACTGAACTTAACAGGTTATCAGTGGTATACCTCAAAACCTAGATCTCTAAGATTATTCCCAGATCTTACTGAGCTCCATCTTCGTTTATGTCATTCATACAGTGAAGACTTCAGAGAATAAATACCACCCACTTTTTCTTTTTTGAACCATCTTCCTTTTGGTTACAGAACAAAAAGTGGACATGACGACTAACAGTTCAGTAACACCACAAACATAAGGTCTCTTACCTTTAAAGTTACCAGGAATATTAAATAGAATATTTGCATATGTCAGTACATAATCTTTTAGTGAGAAACAAAAGTAAAACACCTGCAAAAGCACATTCAGCCAGTTGGCTGATTTACTAAGCCCACCAAACCTTTCATTTATCCTAAACTAACAAATGATCTGATCTAATTTGTGACCCCAGAAACAAACTCCCTTTCTTGCTATTGGCAGAAGATTGTGAAGCAAAATGGTTTAGTAAAAAAATATTTTGCTTTTAGCTATTCTTCCTTCTATAAGCAGGAAAGGAAACTTAAACCCCAACTCTCTTCTACCCCTAAATTCAGCATTCTCTCCTCCAAAATAAAGCCTTTCAGACTCTGTTCCAAGTAACTAACAGGCATGGCTCATGATTTCAGAAACTGGGCTATCAAATACTGTCCAGCTGAAATTGCGAAGGATTATTTATTATTAGCGAAACTGTTGACTCTGCTCTGGTGCACATTACAGAATTAGTAAATAACTAATTGATTACGGCTTTTAATTCAGAAGTCTATAAGGCAATTAAGCTACTTAACATAAAAATCAAGCATTTCCTGAGAGATCCCGCCCAATATGAATGACAAACTTTAAACACTGGAGTTCTTACAACAATAAGATTGGGGCACAATGAATAAGTTTAAATATTTAATTTATACTGAGCTGTAAGTCATTAATTTTTTATTGATGCAAATCTGCAATTCAGCTAGAGCTAGACAGTGATGCAACCCATTGTGGCTGAAAGCAGAGTGAATTTCTCCAACACAGAATGGGATATATAACCCCCTCCTGCCAACATCACCTGCTTTTACATGGAGATCTAAGGCCATGACAGAGTCAGAACTGCATCTGGTCCTGGATGAAGGTGTTCATCATTTGGCTGACTATTCAAAAAATACAGGTTGATCACGTATCTGGAATATACAATTACAGCACCAATTTACACAAAACTATTCTTAAGAACATGTGGTGTTTTGAGAATGCAGTCAGAAGCTGCTTTGCATTTAGTCCTTGTCAATGGTGACAGAGCATCACTCATCCAAAACCAACACATTGAGGAAGTGGAGATATTAATATCGACAAAAGAAACATATCTGTATTTCTATATGCAGAGCAAGACAGATGTTTTAGCTGCTAGCTCATCTAAAGCTAGAAGCAGTCTACCTACAGCAGCTAAGGTTTGTTAATCCAATGAACATGCTAAAAAGGGAAAATTCTAACCTCTTTTAAGTCCATTCAGTATTAAAGGCAAATTATTCTTTTATTTTCATTTTTAATGATTCTTAAATATTCTGCTGAAAGTATGTATTTAAAATTTAAGCTGGCCTTGCTACAAAGTACTAGTGAGTCTTGATATTACACATGCTCCGTAAAATTTACTTCTACTTTTCTGGGTAGACAGAGGAGACCTGATACGTGCTCAAACTTCTTCAAAATAAGCCTCGTTCCAACCTCAAAAGCTCAATACTTTGTCAGTTCAAGGTTCTCAAGATTTAAGTCAAACTGGTCAACCAGCAAGTAGTGAAAAACCTGAACTGATGACATATGCTGTGCTGTTGTGCTCCTTAAGATTACATATAAGCAAAATAAAACATTTTGACCTCTTTTTGCTGTCACACAGATGTGCATAGCCAGTTTTATAAGGAAATCTGTTTATGTGCCATTTCCAGCAAAATCCAGAATTAACAGGTGTCCAGGAGACATTGAAATGGAAACATTTCTACTACACCAACTGGAAGAACCAATTCCCATAACATCATTCAAAGAGGAAGCAACTCATGCAGGACAAGCTACAGCTGCACACCTCTGTTCTCTGGTCAAGCTTCCTCCTTCCAGCACTGTGGATGCATGGATCGGCCAAAGCCAGGAGTAGAAACTGTTGGGCAAAGGAAGGATGAAGATTAAAAAACAAAGGGAAAGGGAACAGTGAGGACCTCTGCAAGCATTACCAAAAGAGTGTGGGAAGTGCTGCAGTCCAGAAGACTCAATATTTGCCTCCCTCCCACCCTGGAGCAGAGAAAGAGGAATCCAGGCAGATCACCCAATGACCTGTGCATACAGCAAGGTAAACACCTCAACTCCATCAACAGAGATTCAGGAGGTCTGCAGACTCAGGAATGAGCAGCAGGACCATCCACCAGGCACATAGGGCACTGGGGGCTGTACAGCAGGGGCTCAATGAGGCAGCTCGGCTGCTGTGGGGCACCTGTGTGCTGAGGAACCTCCAGGGCCCTGTCAGAGTCCAGAGGTATAAAGAAAAATCTCATGTCAACTGTAAACAGCTACATGTTGCATTAGAGCTATGGGAAAAGACCACCTGCACTATGGACAAGTTTGGCAGGGCCTGGAGGCGGGCAGAGCTGACCTGGCAGTGATGCTGATGAAGCAGGACCTCCCTCCTCCAATGGCAGTTTAATGCCTTTTTTTCCCCTCTTCTCTTTTTTTTTTTTTTTTTAAATGACCGCTATGGCTGCTAGTCTTCCCCTTAGAGACAGAATGATGTTCCTTTCTAACCATTCTAAGAGCCTCCCCCAGGGAGAAAGAGACAAAAAAAAAAAGAGGGGGAAAAAATTATTTAACTGGAAACAAATGAAAAAATGTCAAAGACAGTGAGGGTCAACATAAACAGAAGGAACTGTAAGGAGTATCAAGCACAGCACTCCCAATGGCACCCACCATTCTCTGAAAGGGGACTAAATATTGTACTCAAAGGATTTCTGAGTGATTTCTGATCGAAACTAGCAAGGCCGTGCTTAAATTGCTGAGCAAGAGGCAGGCGCATGTAAATCATATAATTCAAATCCCTGGCACATAACTGTCTGTGGATTAGCTTTAGAAAGTATTTATAAAACAGATTCCAACTCTATTGATTACTAAAATAAAAACAGTACACATCCTGCTGGCTATTTATTGCAGACTCCAGAGGACACAGTCTAACCATCATAAAGCAGCACAGACAGTGTTTGAAAAACAGGTTATGCCAAATCATTAACTGCAAGTGAACTAATGATTGGTTAAACCAAGGTTCTATAATGTTTGTCTTCATCAGGATTTTTCAGCGAAGGCCAAAATCTCCACAAAAAATAACAGCTTACAGAGTACTAAAAGGAAACATTCATCACACTGAGAAATGTTAAGCACATAATTTCATGAAGCAGTCTTGTTTAGACGTCTAGCCACCCTATTACTTACCAGATGCGTTTCTGTTGAGAGATAATGGTTGGAACACGAAAGTACAGAGAGAAATCCACATTGACATGTAAACAATTCAAATCAAGTTTAGTGAATGAAAAGTAGTTAATGAAATAGAAGCACTGCTTCTAACTTCTGGGGAGAGAGGGCTGCACCGGGGGGGCAGGAAGATGGGACTGGATCACACTGCAGAAGTGCTAAATCACCAGTTTCCAATCTTACTCAATTGCTGACAGATACAGTTTAAAAAGTTTAGTAAACTTACAGTTTAAGAACACATTCTTTCTGCAGATTTGAAAATTAATTTAATAGTCTGAAGTCTTTCTATACAGAAAGCTATTGTGAGATTGCAAGGGTGTATGTAAGAGTATCATGGGAGGAGAAGGAACACCAAAAGCAGCTACGGCAGAAACCAACCAAGATGAAAAAGTGAAACTAAAAAAGCAGGGTGCCTGTGATAACTTCTACAACCTAGTCTTTTAAATTTTAGGTTACTTTTTACATAGTCAAGGCAAACAAGAATTTTAAAGGCAGTAAGTTCTCAAATGGACAATAATGTTTAAATTCACAAAAATTTACTATATACACACACTTATTAAATATATATTTAGACATCTGCATACAGGAGAGAAATACCTGGACAAAAAAAATTTAGCCATCAGTACAGATAAAACTTATAAACAGAATTTTCTTCCTCCTCAATAATGAAAGCCTTAATAACTTTTTAAGTAAGAATGACCTTTATACTTTGGGGATCCCATCTTACAAATGTCTTGATTGGGGGCAAAGTCATTAGATACTTGCTAATAATATTTCAGTTTTATTTATGAACTAGGAACTACAACAGGACATGTGGAACACGCTGCTGAGATATAGGTGACCCGTTTTATTTTATACTGTATATGGGCCTGCTACCCACTGAAAACAGAAAAAACCAGGGCAGCTTTTCAAAGTTCAACCGCACAGGATTGGACTTTCTGCCTTGAAATCAGAACTCTGAAAGCTCTTTATATCAGCATTTAAAAACCAGGTTGCATCACAAGTGAAAAGTAATTTGAATAATTTACCATGACATCAAAAAACTTACTTTA
Source organism: Ibycter americanus (assembly GCA_035590275.1). Taxonomy (NCBI): domain Eukaryota; kingdom Metazoa; phylum Chordata; class Aves; order Falconiformes; family Falconidae; genus Ibycter; species Ibycter americanus. Next base: position 29,750,816 of record JAVJGI010000060.1, read on the forward strand.
TCACTGAAGGGTAGCAAGATTCTCTTGTCAAAGACACCAGAGTTTCAAAGAATTTAAGGTTCAATAATGCTAAAAATCATATGAAGTTAGCCATGCCCATCAGAACAATGAATAAAAGATGATGCAGCAACATTCTCCCTAAAAGAGTAGCCACTTTCAGTGAAGTTGAGACCCTCATCATCTCTTGAGATGCAATTTGGTGATCCACCAGTCCTGGCTAACCAGGGAGGTCACAGTTGACTGGAAGACACCAAATGTGATGCCCACCTACAAGAAGGGCAAGAAGGAGGATCCTGGGAACTACAGGCCTGTCAGCCTGACCTCAGTGCTGGGGAAGGTTATGGAGCAGATCATCTTGAGTGCCATCCATCATGCGGCACGTACAGGACAACCAGGTGATCAGGCCAAGCCAGCACAAGTTTATGAAAGGCAGGTCCTGTTTGATGAGCCTGATCTCCTTCTGTGACAGGGTGACCTGCTTGGTGGATGAGGGGAAGGCTGTGGATGTTGTCTACCTGGACCTTAGTAAAGCCTTTGACACCATTTCCCACAGCATCCACCTGGAGAAACTGGCTGCTCATGACTTGGATGGGTGTATTCCGTGCTGGATAAAAAGCTGGCTGGCAGCTGAGCCCACAGAATGGTGGTGAATGGAGTTACATCCAGCTGGAGGCCGGTCACAAGTGGTGTTCCCCAGGGCTCAGTACTGAGTCCTGTTTAGTATCTTTATCAATGAGCTCGATGAGGGGATCGAGTGCACCCTCAGTAAATTTGCAGATGACACCAAGCCGGGGAGGGGCGGGGAGTGCTGATTTGCTTGAGGGCAGGAAGGCTCTGCAGAGGGATCTGGACAGGCTGGACCGATGGGCCAAGGCCAATTGTATGAGGTTCAACAAGGCTCAGTGCCGGGTCCTGCACTTGGGTCACAACAACCCCACACAGCGCTACAGGCTTGGAGAATAGTGGCTGGAAAGCTGCCTGGAGAAAAAGGACCTGGGGGTGCTGGTCAACAGCTGGCTGAACATGAGCCAGCAGCATGCCCAGGTGGCCAAGAAGGCCAACAGCACCCAGGCTTGCATCCAAAACAGTGTGGCCAGCAGGACTAGGGAAGTGATTGTGCCCCTGTACTCGGCACTGGTGAGGCTGCACCTCAAATACAGTGTCCAGGTTTGGGCCCTTCACTACAAGAAAGACACTGAGGTGCTGGAGCACATCCAGAGAAGAGCAGCGAAGCTGATGAAGTGTCTGGAGCCCAAGTGTTATGAGGAACAGCTGAGGGAACTGGGGTTGTTTACCCTGGAGAAAAGGAGGCTCAGGAGGGACCTTATTGCTCTCTGTAACTACCTGAAAGGAGGCTGTAGCAAGGTGGGGGTCAGTCTCTTCTCCCAAATAACAAGCGATAGGACAAGAGGAAACTGCCTCAAGTTGCACCAGGGGAGGTTTTAGACTGGATATTGGAAAAAGCTTCTTCACTGAAAGGGTTGTCAAGCATTGGAACAGGCTGCTTAGGGAAGTGATTGAGTCACCATCCCTGGAGGTATTTGAAAGATGTGTAGATGTCGTTCTTAGGGACATGGTTTAGTGGTGGACTTGGCAGTGCTAGGTTAATAGTTGGACTTTATGATCTTAAAGCTCTTTTCCAACCTAAACCATTCTATGATTCTATGAAAAGATGAAAACCCTGATAGTTTCCACCAAGAGAAGCCTTGGAAGGGGGAAGATCATCCTTTTCTGTTCAGTGCAGTAATACACCTCGTTTGCAGTGGAGAATGCCTCGTTCTCCTTTTTGTGTCTCTTTCAAAACAGGGGCGTTGCTGACTTCAAGTGCCTTAAGACTTACCAATTTTCTGAATAATCACCCAAGCAGTCTTTAACCTTTTTCTTCTTTAACTGTTCATTATGGCATAAACCCAGAACTGATCATGTTAAATGCTAAAAAAAAAAAAAAGGTAGGCCACAAGCACTGAGAAATTTATATATGGTAATCCTCTTTTCCTCCAAGACTTCAAGACTGTTATTTTACATTTAGGTTTTTCTGCATATGTAAAATGTATTTCCAAGCATTTAGCTCCCAATGCAAATGAACTGACAAAGATATCCACAATGCTGCTCAGTTGCTACAAAAGCCATCTTGCCTCCTGCAACCCCAGCTCTCACCACAGACACGTCAGACAACTTCTATGAATTGAATGCTTATTATGTCTTCCTTCCTCACTACTATGATAGCCTGAATTTAAAAGCACAGTGGAAACAATGCTTGATTGAATCACCTCTTCACAGAAACCATAACAACATTAGAGAATGAAGCAAAGAATACTCAAGAGGGGTCCATTTCACCTCTGGCCTTGTAAAGTTATTTTCTTTGTCTTTTTGCTTATAAGAAATACGTATTAAAAACACCAATGTAAAAATACCTTTAGGAATCACAGTATACTCTCCATAAATACTACAGCAAACACTGTGGCAGACAGATTGCATCACTTGTCCATAAATAGATGCTCTTCTGCCAGGAGGTCCATTCTTTGTCCACGCACTGACTACCTAAGCTGCTGTGGTAGGAGAATGAGTTAGGAGGAAAGAGGGAACACAGCCTGCATGAACCCCTTTCTGGGTATACTCGGCCCAGCAGGACACAAGCTCAGCAGCAGGGCTATGAAAACAGAACTGCTAGTTTTGGAACCAGCAGCATAGCAGCATTTGCATGAACCAGCAAACCCTTCAAAGTACAAGACTGCTTTGCACAGAGCCATCTCGGACATAACCAAAATCTGGAATATTTTTTAAATACAGTTATGTTGCTGAATTCCTCTCACAGGAAAGAAAAACAATAAAGATAAATAGCTGTAATAGGAAGACAGTAGTCAAAGCAACCAGCAAAAAGTGGTCTCGCTGTCCAGGTTTTGCATACTTTGGATAGACAGGGAAGACATCCCATAGTATTTCCTTTGGCACACCTCTGTCACCTCATTACCCACCAAAATGTCAACCTTAACAGAAGTGAATCTTCAGAAGGAACTCAAAGCAACTTGTTGATGAGCTCTAAAAAATAAAAATAAAAATGCCTTCAATGAAGAAAGCATGCAGCCACCTCCATGAAGAGCTCAATAATTAACACCTGTAGCTGGAAACCAGGAAATTATAAGGAACAGAAATTAAATGAGATTTTTGCAGTGCTAATTCAAAGCTCTAGAAAGTGGTTTGTAAGATAATTAATACAACAACGGGTCCCACCCTGCAGCAAGAGATAAATAACAGAGAGGTTCCCTCTACTACATTTAAAAACAGAAAACACTATGTAAATCATCGCTCTAAGCTCAAATTTTTTGTACAGTATTAAAAACTGTATTCTCTTCCTTCATTGCAGACTCAAGAGATCTCTCAATCAAATTACTAATGGAAGAAAAATCACAATAATAAAAAGCCTTTTGAACAACCAATCTACAAAATCCATTTTCTCCCTAACTAAACGCGTGAAATGTTTGTGGGGACAGTTTTTCTTCCACTGCTAGTACATCAAGTGTCTTATTTCAATATCATTATAATTTATTCAATATTTTCAGCCAAGCAGATATTTTGGGAAGATCTGACTATGGATTAAAGCAATAGATATAAATCAGGGGTACATGGAGAGGTCTGTAAAAGGCATTTCTGTAAAGCCATTTTCAGGAATCAAAGGCCTCTGGCAAGGCATATTAACTGACACACGCCGTTCTGAAAATGGAACTATAACATCTTCTTCCCAGTTTCTTATTTCATCGGATTCTCCCACAGGCCCATGTTTCCCAGATGTAAAATAAGCTAATAGATACTAACATGACAGGTGCTTTTTGAGGAGCAGTGAATGTTTCCCTCACTTAAGCCAGGATGCTCACCAGTGTCAAGAATTACACAAAGGCTTCAGCCCCACTTCCCTGGGAACATGCTGCTTTAGCCTGTATTTAGTGCCAGCAGTATTAGACCTACTTTAATTACCTTACTTTTGCTAAAGTGCTGTTGGTCTACATCAATATTCACCTCCTCTTAGGTTCTCCAGAATTTCACTGTTGGCCAGCTAAGGCTCAAAATTATTGCCTATGTCTCTTGAACACTCCACAGCCCAAAAGGATTTTATATGCAAATATGGCAAACTAGTAACATCAAGTGAAGTTAACCTACTATTTAGAACAGCAGTGTCCCAACAGTAAAGTCAGATGGACTCAGACAACCTTCACTGCAAGAAATTCAAAACATTAAAATAAGCTTTATGGTACAAAGGAACAGCTTTTACTCCAATTCTGAATCTCTCACAAGATTTATAGTTTAAGTCAAGAACATTTACCGAGATTAAGCTGTGGTACAAGCAGCCTCCAGCAACCTGAAAGGTAGAAAGCAGGGCCTGAAAAACCTAACAGTCCTAGCACTGAAGTCTTTCAGACACTCTGAAGAGCTAACAAAGGTTAGTGGTGCAAAGACATCTCAACCTCCAGTGTTGATGAGAACATCTCACCATTTCCCATTTACTCTAATGCATGGGCATTAAGGGAGAAGTAAAATTACAAGCATATAGACTTTTTAGAAAATTACTTTTTTGGGGAAAACTTCCCACTTTATAACACACCATTTTCATAAAATTATGAATTTAGTACCTGAAAGTCCATTTTTGGCACTAGCTCTATTACCAAGGTGAATAAGCCAGCATTGTTGAGAATACAATAAGCTGATGTAAAAGGGAGCTGAACCGCCCCCACCCTCCCCTTCAGATTCCCCCGAGATAAGGTTGTGCCAAAATCCTATCAGATGTACTTTGATCGTTCTTAATTCTTCAGTGTTTCAGACAGTATGAACTGGGGCACATCTGCATTTCTTTATTGCCAGAATAATGACAGGATAATGGTGCTGGCACTAGGCCAGCCATTTTCGCAAACACTGTTGCCACAGACCATATTTGCAATACTGCAAGTAAATGGTCTTGCTTGACCGTTATGGAACAAGTCAAGGAAATATGGTAAAACAGTTATCCCTAAGTTTCCAACATTTGTAAATAACTCCTTATTAGTTAAAAACTTTGTCATTAATTAGTCCACATCACTGTTTTGAGACTTTTCTGAAAAGTGACATCTGTACACTGAGCTAGAGGTGCAGTGAAAAGAGAAAACAGACCCCAACTTCTAAAACTTCTATAAAACCAATGCAGTACCTGCAGAAACACTTGAACAAGCTCCCTAAGCACTTATCAAGCAACTTAATACCACTGTATTTTTCAATTGTGGGGCAAGAAAGCTGGAAAAAAATTATATCACATACAGAATATGTCCCTGTGATGCACTGACAGCCCATAAACACATTAAATCAACTACAAAGTTACTCTCTCTCTCCTCCCTCACCATTTCAAGGAAGAGCTTGTACACTTCAGGCTTTCTTACCGTTCTCTCAGAAATAAGTGTATGCTGAAGAGGAGAAGGCAAGGCTGTAAGTTCAAATCAGTACTTAACTAAAAGGCCAAAGGACTCTAAAATATGGAAAGCAACTTGTGCCGAGGCTACTTATGAAATTAAGAAAGTGACGGCCAGGCCAAGCAGATGCTTTTAGCACCTTACAGACTTCAGACTTTTATTTCTTATTCCTATAAAGGCTTCTAGCAAGTTATAAAGATACACAGCCTAACTAATCTTTTGAGAGATTCACCTCTGGGTGCTCCTATCTGTAACAGGTTTCTGCTACATCTAATATTTTTGTGCTCAAATAAGGCTGTCATGGAAAAGTCTACAAGTCTTACCTCATCACTGTTCGGTCCAAATATAAAAACAGACAGCAACTGGTTTGTTTTTTAAAATGAGAGATGTAACAGAAATATTTTAGCATCTTGTGTTTTTATATGACATTTGAAATATTACTATATTTAAGATATGAAGTTGGTTAAGACATCTAACAGAAGTGTAATTAAAGAAAGTGTATTTACTTGGCTTATGTTTACCTATACAGTCATCCCAAAACTACTTATGATTGTTATAAATAATACCATAATACACTTCAGCTGAAGTAGTTTCAGAAGCCATATGAGCTTTCCCCAGCTCTTGAAATAAACAAGGCTGAAGATTTTCTGAAACAAACAGGCTTACCTAGTTGTAACAAAAATCCCACAGGAACTCTCCACAGCCACAGGGAGCTATAGAGATAAGACTGGCTAGAATTAAAAAAAAAAAAGGATTCATAGAGAGAAGAAAAAACAAACCAAACACCACCACTGAACAACAAGAATTAGCATGGAAGATCAGGTCCCTTTTGGGACTCACATAAAGACACATCAATACCATTGAACACGCTTCAGTCTGTGCGTGTCTATCTGGGAAGGAGCAAAAAAGCATGTGTATATTCTGGAAGTTTCTTTAGCTTAGGCAGCACAAGAGAAGTATCTAGGGAACTACTCCTGAAACAATATTAACCACTATTCCCTAACTAGCTAGTATGTAGTATGAACCAACTGAGTGAAAAGAAAAAAAATCTGACCCCAATGTCATCATGTCACCAACCACAAAAAAAGAGTTTAAAATTAAGGAAATTTCTAGTCTCAGAATAAATACTGACCCTTTATATATTAAGGGCATAGGGCTGGACAACCGAGAAATTATAGATAGCTGTAACTTTTAACTGCCCTTGAGCCTGGAATTTGCAGGTAGCCTGGTTCTGCCAAAACACATCTCAAGGATCCTGCATGAGCACTTCTGTGGGGAAAAAAAATCAACAGGCAGCTGGTCCGCTTGGAAACACCACAGTCATAGCTCAGGGAAACAAAAGCTTCTTCCAAGAGTTGATAAAGGCCTTCCTCAGAGACTTGCCCTTCAGCTTGATAATAAACCATTTATGTGCTGTACTGTTAGGAGTTCAGGCACTAGGCTCTTCTAACTAAGCTTAATAACTTGATTTAGTAACCAAAATCACCTGCTTAATTTTGAATGCAGCTTTAGGTTGATTCTGAAGACAACTAGGCTGCTTATTGATCATCTAGAGTTAGGTGTGATCCAAGGTCTCTGAATCAGAGTTCCTGGTGAACTAGCAGTACTGGGGATAGATACAGTGCTCCCCCGAGCTGTAACCATCATTTTCAAACACAGTAGTGTTAACATTCAAAAGCTCTTAATATCACCGTGATGAAGAACCTCCTGTAATTTAGGACCAATTGGAACCCCACTTGTGGCAGTACTGCAATACATTTTTAGTGCATTTCACCCTCCCAGGTAACATCTATGCATTCCAACACAGAAGCCTACTGCAAGGACTTTGGAGGCTCCCATCTCCAGGTTGTTGCTCAGGATGGGCAACAGGGAGCATGCAGGGAAGAGTGACAGAAAGACATTGAGATGCTACATTGATGTCCAGAAGACCCGAAATATACTGGTGGTCTCAGCTCAGTTCATAGAGGCTGCGACTGCTATCCACAATCTCTTTTTGTGGCTTTTCAATGAGTATTTCCAGTTGAAAACCTAAATAGCAAAGCTGTAGAGAGTAAGGGACCTTGACAGTACTACTCTCTCCCACCCATCACATGAGGCCAAGCTCCCATCAGATGGGGGCATTTCTAGCGCCCACTATACTGCAGGTAACTAGGAAGCACATTGTTTATTAATAACAATGTTTACTGTAAATAATTTATGGAAAAGCAAAAGTTAAATGCATGTTATTTTACAACTGAAAATACAGTAGTAGTTTTAAAGTTTATTTCGTTGTTCTATAATGCAAATACAAGCTTCTATTTAAATAATGCACCTTCAAGAAAAATCAGGAATAAAGTGCAGCTCTTCACTCGGAAAACTGGTATTGTAGAGAGCTGTTGATATATTTTCCTCCTCAAAAAAGTACTTGAGGGGCCTCTCTCAGCATGAAGAGGGCAGACAGCAAACTTGTCTGTCCGGACCAAGGCATTTATTCATTCATACTACTGTGATAAACAAACTCAGCATTGAAAAAAGTGATATTGAGTTGTTTGGAGGTACATAAAACTCAGATCTTCAACCCTTTGGCATCTGTATGGTGAGAAGCATATGTTCCATATAGACATAACAGGCAAAGCCACCGTACATCTAGGAAATGGACATTTGAAGGAGACATCTAAAGAAGAAACCAGAAGTTGAAGTTATACAACTAAGTGAACTTAAAAATCCAAACAGTAAGAATGCCTTCAATTATAAATTTCTAGCATCTGTCATGGCTTTTAATTCAATAAATTCATTATTGCAGATTCTTTTCTGGAGGAGGGCAGGATTTTTATTTTTAATGAGCAAGCTGGCTGAAAAAGGTCCAAGTTTATGAACATCTTTAAAACAGTTCTGAAGTGTTTACAAAATTAACTGCTTGGCCCTATGCATCATTCAAGCCTTAGTCACGCAACAGCAGTATTCTTCCTCCTCGCCATTTGAGTCACCATAAATCACAAATATGTGATACAATTATGAAAAAGAAAATGCATCATGGTTTTTTTGAGAGACAAATATTTAAGTGTTTAAAAAAACAACTTGGACCAACTTACAGAAGCAATGGTAAAGTTAATGTAAACTTGTATGTCAAAAGAAACAAAACCGTGATTTTCATTTAGTTGAAGTTTCTGGCAGAGTTTGAGCTGACAAATTTAGATAGCCACAAGAATGTAAAAGGCACTACTGGGAATTGTAGCTGAACAGAAAGCACTAAGAATCCCCTACCTACCTCTGAAATATTTATGTTATATCAAGCAATATCTCAATTAACTTCTCAAGCAATAGCCAGATCAGCAGCAAGTTACAGTTCCACAGTACTGGTTGCTGTATAAAGCCAAAAGACAATTTACCTCACCTTTCCCTACTTGCAGGATAACTGCATTAGTCTTTCTGCAACCACAATATAGTAACACTAGAATCATGCTATCTCTAGAAGTTTAGTTTCACAAGGCTTCATACACATTTTGGCCCATTTTAATACTCAGCATTTACAGAATGGATCCTCAGTCCCTAAGTAGCTTTCTACAGAAGTTTTTTATCAGGGTTTGGGTTCATGACCATTTTATTTTTCCCATGTTATTAATGAGACAACATTTTAGCAATTACTTTTTAGAGGCAGGTTACACTCTGATGCAGAACAGATACTCAGCAAGTATATCCAGAATTGTTCAAAGCTCTCACCAAGAATGATGAAATACATTGCTTCAGGCATGGAGGCAGGACCTGCCTTAAGAAGCCCTTTCTATAACACTATGTTCACTGTGCTCTATTAATGCTAAATATAGTTTGCATTTATTCAAACTACACATAGTAAATGACTAGAATTCATTGCAGCTCAGGTTTCAAAACATTTCTGGACTGCCAGAGAAACATATTAAGAGGAAAAGTAGGCAAAGAAGGGGGGCACACAAATGACAAAAAGTCCCAAACTTCTACGCATTAGATCAGCCCAAAAATCTCTGTAGTCCTTTTCCCTTTCTTGAACTTCTGTAACACAGCAAAGGAAGAAGAAAACCCCACTGACATGACAATTCTCTCTTTTCTTTGTATCGTCATAAAACTGAGCAACTAAGTAATAGTGCAGACAGTTCGTTTCTCATTATTTTCTACAGAGCTCAAGTCAAAATAATGCCAATCAGACCAAAACCCCTCATATGCTCCCTTCCCCAGTTCTAACTAAAGCAGCAGTTTTAGCTTATAATGCAAATCTCACAGGAAAAGACATTAAAAAAAAATAATCAAGGAGTGCCATACGTATGAACATTTCAGGAAGTTCTTACCTAAAATGCTCCTTTGCTGCCTTAGATAACTCCCTGTAGGACTGTCAGTACAACTCTGCCCCTCACCCTGCTAAGGCTCTAAAGAAACAGTGGCATACACACCTGCAGATGACATACTTGAAACTCCCACTCTTGGTTTAACTTCGCCTGCTTTGGTACTCTCAGATCAAGAGTTGGGAATCTTTTCCATACTGGAACCATATGCTAAAAGTAAAACTCCCATTTTAAAAAGGAACATCATTTCACATGGCATAATCTTAGATGAGGCCAAATAAAGTCATTTAAAGCTTTTAAAAAAATGGGAGTGGATAAAAAGAAGAGATTACTTCCTCAGAAAAGCACCACTTCCCCAAGCTTGCATTTGCATCACAGCAGCAAACATACAGAATGACAAACCTCTCCTCTTTTAATGGTTTAATTTAACTGACAATGAAATGCACTCTTGTAATCACAGAATGGCTGAGGTTGCAAAGGACCCTCTGGAGGTCATCTTGTCCAACCCCTCCTCAGGCAGGTTGCCCAGGACCATGTCGAGATGGCTTTTGAATATCTCCAAGGATGGAGACTCCACAACCTCCCTAGGCAACCTTTGCCAGTGCTTGATCACCCTTCACAGTAAAAAGGTGTTTCCAGACATTGTGAGGGAACCTCTTGTGTTTAAGTTTGTGCACGTTGCTTTTGGTTCTGTCACTGGGCACTGCTGAAAAGAGGCTGGCACCCTCTTTACACCCTCACTTCAGGCATTTATATACATTGATGAGATCCCCCTGAGACTTCTTTTCTCCAGGCTGAACAGTCCCCAGCACTCTCAGACTGGAGATGCTCAAGTTCCTTCATGATCTTAGCAGCCCTTTGCTGGACTCTCTCCAGTATGTCCATATCTGTCTTGTACTGGGGAGGCCCAGAACTGGACCCAGTACTCCAGGTGTGGCTCACCTAATGCTGAGTAGAAGGGAAGGATCACCTCCCTTGACCTGCTAGCAACACTCCTTGTAATGCAGCCCAGGAGACTGATAGCCTTCTTTGCCTTTGATCTCAAAGGTTGGCACCATCCTCTCTTTTGTGTTTGCATAGTAAAAAAAAATAACAATAGAAAAACAGTTCACAGTGAACAAACATCTGTGGTTTTAATTTTGTTTAAAAACTAGGTTTCCTTGAAAAGAGGAAATTTCTACAACATTGCTATAGCATGCATCTTTCATGCACCTATACAAAATACAATGCTAGTGCTCAACTTACACAGGGGGAAGATGAAGTTGGTCACTTTTTCAATTAAAAGAATTCATGCATACACTGAAGTAATTCTCAAACAGAAATTATTTATAACAGATGACCACAAAATTACCTCTGAGTGATTACACTGCAGTGGATCTTTATGAAAAAATGGGAATAAATAGCACAGTGTTTACCCCTGAGGTAATTTGTTCCTATTAAAAAAAAGAAAAAAAAAACCACCTTCTGACAAATCCTTTCTCAAACTCAAGTTTTCCACTAACTTCAAAATGGTAACATTTAGCAAATCTTTGGACATGCAAGAACAAATGAGAGCTTTAACTTTCCAGCTAAGATTTAAACAAACAAATGGCAAAAGATGTCTCACATCCTGTGCGTCCCACCAGCACACGTACTGTGTTTCACTGTAGGTTACTGTGATGCTTTTATCCCCACAGTGTCTTTTACTGCTTGTTTGTTCATTTTAATTTTATAAATGGACTGTTGTGCTGCAACTAATTCCCTCGAGGCCAGCCACAAGCTAAGGACATTCTCCCTGTTCCACCCCATCTCTCTATTTCAATGGACCACTCTTGCTTATGACAAGTGGTACATGAAGGAAACCCTCTGTAACTTCAGTGTTTAAAACTTGTCAATTCTTGCAAATTACCAGTTGCTGTTTAGCCACACCATGCACACAGCATTTAGTAATTTTATTTAAAAAACAAATCCCTAAAATTACTGCACTGGAATTAAGTTAATGCAACATCCTTTCACAAAAGCAGTAAAAAAAAAGTAACAAAAGCCTAGTTCAAAAGCAACCTAGTGCTGTGACAGCTGAAGCAGTAAACAGCCCTGCCATTAAAAGGGACTGATATTGCCGCCAAGTCATGAAGAATGGAGATACAGATATTAAAGTACTATCTAAAATTCGGTGCACTTTTCTTATCACAGCGCTTGCTTCTCCATTTCATTTGCATGAGGAAAAGTTGGACAGGAACAGGACAACGCAGTGTCAAGAGTCTTGTCTGATATGCTTGATCATCAAATGTGTAAAAGAGGCATAGGAAATCTGCTTTTGTGTTTATAATTTGCCCAAAACTGACATACTTAATACCCTACAGAATTACCTGTTAGGTAACATGTCACTCAGCCAAATCTTCCAAAGCAACATAATGTCTTGTTCCAAACTACTAAATAATTTGGTTTTTGCATACGTCTCCTGTCACATTCACTAAATCTACTTAAGGTTTCTCTCTGTGCAACAGGAAATTGCCTTAACTGACGCATTCCATTAAAGCAGACAGCCAGTGCTCAGCTTTGAATTGCTCCTTTGTAAAAACTCTATGAAACACTAAAATGAAAACTCTACTGTACCAACATGCACTCTACAGAGTAAAGTCAGATTTAAGCAGATGACTCATGTTGAAGTGATAAAATAGCAAGTCTTCTTTGTAAAGAAAAACACAGTTGAAAGACTGCTATTAGCAATGGTTTTTATATATATATATATATATATATCTGTAAGGGCAGGTGTTGAAGTCTTCAGGATCTCTACAATAGTCCTATTATGCCACATCCGTTACTGCTTATTTTTACTGCTCAGGAATCCCAAGAACCCCAAGAAGCCATTTTCAAATAGTAGATGGAAGCAAGGCTTCAAAAGGCTTCCCCTGTACAGTAACATAATTGCTTATGTGCAGTGTATTGCATCTAATCCAACTATACCTCAATTTTGGACTGTGAAATTAAAAACTATTCTCTTCCTAGACCACAAGCAGGATAATTTGTTGGTTTATATTACCCTACAATACCCCAACTGCCCTTTGTATCTCAAACTCCCTAGCCTGGATAGGCAGAGGGAACAGCTTTTAATAACACTTTCTGGTTTTAGCTTTTTACACATTTAAAAGTGTCCTGCACTTTCTGTCATAACTTTTACATCATATTTATATCTCTCTCACAAAATACTAATAGAAGGGTTTATTATGTTCTGTTTCATGCGGGTAACATTTCCCTTTCAATCTGATTTCATAACTGACAACTCTCTGGCACAGCATTTCAGGATATTATGCAAACCAGTTTTTGCTTAGAGCACAGCTTGCATGGTACTTACAATATTAGATAACTAAAATAACATCACTGGTCAAGATCTGCACAGGTCTGTAAGCAGGCTGCACCCATTACTTCAACACAACCTGCCAGCTTTCCAGCAAATGTGTCCCTTTTGAAGTTTCCCCTAACAGTAGCATAATGTACTGAACAAAGCAATATGAACTACCATTCTCCAAAATACAGAATATTCTATTTCTTTAATAAGTCTGTTCAAGTTAAGAAATCTAAGATTAAACATAGTGACTCATTTAGGGACTTCAGTGAGACCATGAGAGACCACACATGATGAGGCGGCCAGGATCAGTTCTTAGGTACCAACTTAAATGCAAAGAGAATTCTGAACATTGGACTAAAATGACATGGCTCAGTAAGTAATTTATGAGTAAATGTCAATTTAAAAAAAGGATAATCGTACACTTAATGTAAGCTTATATATGCTTCCTATTTTCAAAAGCTTTAAGGTAGATCTGAAAGCAAAATTATTCCATTCCCTCCCTGTACACACACCGGTTGTCACTTCTTTTATGTTGCTTTTAGCCAGACACAGTCCCCTTCCTCCTCCTTTCCAAGAGCTGGAAAGTACATTTCCAGGGGCTACATTATTTCACAAAAGTGATGTCTTGAAATTGCTTATGCTATCCCATCATTCAGATACACCGACTTATACAAGAAATCAGTAAGCACCTTATGTTTGTCCTGGTTTCAGCTGGGATAACGTTAATTTTCTTTTCAGCAGCTGGCACAATGCTGTGTTTTGGATTTAGTATGAGAATAATGTTGATAACAGATGATTTTAGTTGTTGTTAAGTAAAGTTTATACTAAGTCAAGGACTTTTCAGTTACTTAGGCCCTGCCAGCAAGAGGGCTGGAGGGGCACAAGAAACTGGGAAGGGACACAGCCAGGACAGCTGAAGGGAACTAGCCGAAGGGATATTCCACACCACAGAATGTCACGCTGAGTATTTAAACTGGGGGAGTTAGCTGGAAGCTGCTGATCACTGCTTGGGAACCGGCAGGGTCAGCAGGTGGTGAACAATTGTATTGCGCATCACTTGATTTTGTCCTTTCGGATTTTATTCCTCTCTCTCCTTTCCATTACAATTGTTGATGTTATAATTTATTTCAGTTATTAAATTGTTCTTATCTCAACCAACAAGTTTTACCTTTTTCCCATTTCTCCTCCCCATCCCACTGAGGAGAGCGAGCAGCTGAAGAGTACTTAGTTGCCAGCTGGGGTTAAACTACAACTATATTCTATCAAATACACCTATATTATCAAAACATTGACTAAAACAGTAACTGTTTTTATTCATGACTCAGTTACAAGGTCTTACTAAGTATCCACTGACTGGCATAACTCGTGCAGGCAGTCCATACCAGCCATATACTGTACGACAGTCTGCACATAAAAGGAACTAAATTAAAGTCAAGTCAAATTAGTCTGCACTTGTCAACACCCACACCCACTGCTTCATGTTCACTGACACAGGCTAACTCATGAAGCCACAAGACTATGAAATGTTCAGTACTCAAGACACATAATCAATCTGTTGACTCTGAGCCCCATTAGAAAACAGCTCCATTATAAAAAAGTATAATCTGACCAACATTTTACGTGATAAGTACAGACTGTCATAGCTGAGCTTTTTATACCAGGAAGGTAGCTGTCAGGAACACTATCAGGCAACAGTTTGCAATTCCCAAATCACTTCCAGCTTCCACACTTGCCAAACAAAATACATGGTTTTGATCTTTCAGAATTCACATATTAAAAATCTGTGACAGTCTATTTGCTCTACTAATCAGCAAGTAAACTTGCAGTAAGGCTTTTTCCAATTAGTATCTTCTTTGTTTAACCCTCTAAGGGATGAAGAAATTGGTGCTCTCAACTGTATGAGGACACAACATAGCATGCTTCTCAGTCTCTTAACAGCAGCCAACACCAGACACTTTGCCAAAAGATGCATGAAACCCTACACGTAACCGTTGGGCAACCAGCCCACCAGAGAGATTTTTAAGCCTTCACTCGTTAAGAGACAGCATTATACCAGGACAATTCAACTCTTTCAAAACTCGGTGGTTTATAATCCAAGTTCATTCTGGAGGGACCAGCTCTGCGTAGCCAACAGGAGTTATGCATGGTCTTCACAGTTACAAACTACAGCAGCACACTGCATGTGCCCCCTGTGAGACCAAAAGATAGTGAGAGGAGGCATCTCATGTCTGGGACCTTAGAAAAGTCTGGGCAAATGCTACTCACGGTCAAAAGAAAAAGGCCATTTAGAAAGCCAAGCATACACACAGAAGCACAAATGCTTACATGCTTTGCAAGACTTGACGAGCTACTGCAGCTCTGTGTGTTCTCAGCATCATTATAAGGCTTGTACTTTACTCATGGCCTTTTATGCTCATGGCTGCTGAAGCCTGTTCTGCATTTTCCTCTATTTACGCTACGGTATTAGGTAGATACCGGTGAACACAAACAACAGACTTTTGCAGCCTGTCTTCCCCAAGATTACTATATTCAAGTTAATTGCATATACAGACACAATGACTGTCTTCAAGAGTAGGTAGCAAGTAAAGTGTATCACCAGACTACTAGTGCAATGAAGTTTTCAGAGAACTTACAACAGAGTGCAATAAAGCTGGATAACCTGGAATGCATGGAGAATTCTTCAACTACATTCAATAAGCCAGAAAGCAACCTAATTAAACAGATTTCCATCAACACATAACTACTTTTGTTCCCAATTCTGCAGTCATTTATGCAGATAATCCTATCAGCTCTAAGAGAAGCTACTTGCTATGAGAGAGAAGCAAGTGTTGTGCTACTTAAACACAGTTCTCAGCTATATATCTCCCATATTAAGGATACACACCAATATAGCTATGGAACCTATGTTACTAAATACAGCTGTGAAAACTTCCTTTCTCTTTGCTCAGGGGTTACAAAAGAAAAACAAGACATTATTATATAGTATCTATATTACATAGTAAAAAAAAATAAGAATCAATCCCTCTTCCCACAGAGTTTCTCCTCTGCCATTTTTTTTTCCCCTCTCCCTTAACGAAATAGTTGTAATTTTCCTACAAGTGCTGAGGCTCTCTAGAGAAAATTTAACTGCAGCTTTAACACTGAAGAAACAAAACTCAGGTCTCTCTAGGACAGCAAAGCCTGTCACAACCTCGGAAAGTGGTACTGAAGAGTTGAAGTGAAGATACACTGAACTGAGGGCAAGTCCAGAGACTGCCCGCAGCACAGCTCTTGGGCAAAGACTTTACCAGCATGCTAATCCTTCTCACTAGGGTCACACTCACAGACAGCACAACTCAGAAAGCAAGTGGACTGATACCTCTGCAGAAGCTCAATAGGAAAAGGTACTGTAAGTCAATGCTTCAGGTAACATTGACATTGCATTTTTCTGCCTAATAAAACAGCAATAATTGTAACCCTGATAAGTCTCACAATACTTACACAGAGCCAGTAAATTCATTCACAACTGAGAAAATACTACAGTAAATCTTCCATTGATATTGATGAACCTTTTTGATAATTCTAATGTAGTAGGATTTATTATGCACCCAGGGATACTCAAAGAGATTCCAGCATGATACATTTCTGCCGGTATTTTCATCACAAAACACAGGAACATTTATATGGTGTAAGACACCCTGCTTGGCTATTATCCTACAATAAGTTATCCCATCTGAACCAAATGGAATTTTCTCAGTATCCTAGATAAGAGACAGTTAAAAATGATGCTTTAAAAAAGAACTTTCCAATCAGGATGGACATGTTTGACAAGTTTATTCTTTATAAACCTAATGTTATACAGTAAGATGGGAGGGTTGGGGTGGGTGGGAAGGGAAGAAATAGGAGTAGGGACAAGGAACATTAGCTTCTTAAGATTTCAAAAAAAAAGGGAAGTAAATGCAGCTAACAAGTATACAGACATGTTATAGTTCCTGATGGGTGATGTTTATGTAGGTTTTATTTCTCCTACAAAACCAGTTGCTGTCTGGCACCCTTGACGACTACAGGATTTGGTTTCACCTCAAGAGTGGAAGGTCAATACAGTAATGTTATTTTCAGAAGTTACATGTAACACTTTTCTAGAAATAAATCCCATTCAGAGCAGTTGTTCTACTACACACTATATATGTTGACTTTACCACTGACAATGAATGGCACCCATAAACTAGAGTATTGACAGGCACTGCACCAATGCTATTCTCTTTTGTATTTCCAAAGCGACAAGACTGCAAGTGTTAAAGACTGGTACACCATTCTTCCAGTATTGACTGCTGCCACAAACCACCCATAGAATCTTTTATTCCATTAAAGATATCACTGTACAGTTTAAAATTTCAGATACGTGGTTTAAAGCAGTACTGTGCCCTAACATCCCTCTCACTTCAGGCAGCCAGAACACACATGAAAAATACCTTCAGGCACCAACTTCTCACACCAGAATTTGAAGGCTCCATTTGGCTGTATGTGGAAACTGGGGAAAAAATAATAACAAACTGTACTACTCTGTCTTGTTTCTAGTAAATGGAAGATATTCAACACAGTTCACAACTCTGTATGAGCAAGGTCTTGAAGATAGAAAAATACCTCTGATAGTTTGAGGACATTTTGTCTGGATCATTGTGCTTTTTCTTGTGTAAGTTGCCAGAAACTAGAATTCGAGATTTATACAGACAGTCACCTGAAAAACTGTACATGAATGCCAAGATAATGAAAGACATCCACATTTGCAATCAAAATCTTGTTCAATATGCAAACCATTTTCAGAAAACAATTGTCAGTGTATTGCAATTCAAGATTTGTAGTGAACTTTGAGTGTCCAAGTGTTTTCCACTCCAAATCTTCTCCATTATCCAAGCATAAGCTGGAATAGGAAAAACCTTTCACAGTATCATACATATTCACGCATGTAGTATGCCTATACAGAAATTAGCATTAAGCACAAAGTTTTAAATGAACTGTTGAAAGATCATCTTCTCCCTGTTGAAGGACTGAAGGTTTTGAAATCAAATTGTCATTTTTCAGAAGTTTAAGTACCTTTTCTCTATTGTATTCCTAAAGCTGTTACTCACAGATAAACCATAATACTCTGAAAACGTACATTATCTCCTTACTGATACCATGAAGGATCAGAATTGCATAGATGCTGACAATATACATTCAGCTGTTCCTGTAAGAGATAACACCTACTCGTAGTTATAAGAGAAACAACAGTGGACAACATGATGCAAAATCTTCTGTACATTTTAACAGGGAAACCTCATTTAAGAGAGATACTACAGGCACAATCTAAGAGGTAAAACCAAGTCATTGCTTAGTTCTTTTTGCCATACAGATATGAGCAAGCCAAAGCCATGATTGCTTCTCTCCAGTCCAGACAGGTACTTACAGTCCTGAATTCTGAAGCACGAACCTGAAGTGTAAGTACCTTAGACAACCACTTTTTAATGTTACAAATAAGCCAACAAGTAGTAGAAAGACCTCACATTAAAAGCCATTGTTTGGCTTCTCAAAAAAAAAGTCTTATCAATTAGCAAACGTGGCAAGAAAAACAGAAACCTCAAGAGAGTTTTGAATTTCATCAAGTCCTCCCAAGGAAAACAACAAATTCCCAATTTAGCTCGCTATACAGTATCAACCCACAAACTATATAGTCAGACATAATTTTAAAGCCCTAACTGAAATAAAAGCTTTACTTAGCCAGCTGCATGGCTTATCAGCCTGCTGTCATCTGCAAGTATTGTAAACATCAGTTGGGATGTTGTGTATGGTTTGTAAGGAAATTATATGCCCTGAACATAACCTCCCTCTATGTATTTTAAGAGAAGAGATGCCTACTATTTATGTTGCTCTCCCAGTCTTTCTGTTAATAAGTAAGAACAGATGAAGGTGACAACTAAGTTTATTACACATGCCCTTGTTAATGAATGGACTTCACAATTCATCTATTCAGTCTTTTCAGCAACCTTTCTGGTGCCTTCACAATTAAGATGCTTATAATGACTTCCACAGTTTAAAAAATGCTTTGCATACTGTCTTCCCCTCTGGCACATCTCTAGCTGCTTGGACATTGTATCTTGTACCTACTTGCCTTCACTCCTCCACCTAGCCTTCTCAGATATCACTTTCTTTGCTAACTTCAGCTATATGTGGACAAGCAAGCCCACTGTAGCATAGGAACATCACATATAGCCAAAAATAATGTTTATAATACTGATGCAAGAAAAGTTGTGCATGTCATTCTGGAATAGACAGTAAATCATGGCTTCACCCCTTCCAGATACCTTCCCATAAAATTTCCTCCACAGCATCACTCGGCACTATTTGGACATTATGTATGCACATACACTGCGTATCCGAGCTAAACTAGTTTCCCAGATCAAGGGTCCACTCAAAAGTTGCAGAAAATTCTAAAAAATATTAAGGGAATGGTCTCACAAGCAAATATCCACTACTTACAGTGATCTGATGAAACAAATCAACTCAGCAGCTTAAGGATGGACTGGAAAACTTCAACAGTTATGCGTTGTTTGATTTTAAGCTGTAATTCCAAGATTTGTTGCAAATGTATAGGTTTTCAGTAGACTGTTTTTTTTGTGGGATCTTAAATTCATGGGTCCCAATGTAAGTTTTAACTGTCAAATTTCTTGATTTCCAGGTTTTTACTGCTGCACATCAGGCACTAATACTGCCAAAATATATGCCTACATATATTTTTATATGCATCACGTATGTATATAAAAATATTGTATACCTTCATGTATGTATATATAAACCTATGTATGTGCATGAATATATTTGGTTTAAGATCAGTCTGAGAAATGTTGCATGCTACCATGCAATTCTTAAGTTCAATGATAAACATTTATATTAGAGAAACATGAGAAAAACAACTGTAGAATACACCAAGCTCAGATATACATGATATCCTGAGGCACAACTATTCAGTTTTAAATGTTTTCAACTAGATTCCACTCAGCCTCCTGAGAACTAGTACATTAAGCATAATGCTTCTTCACTTCTTTTGTTTCATGGATGCACACACACATGCATGCAGGAAGAAAAATGAAAACTTTTTCATTCACATAGATCTTTTCTAGTGGCACAAGTAACTCCAGATTGCTTACAAACTGAATGCAAATAGGTATAGCATAAACCAAGAAATAAAGTATTTTTAAATGGTTGCTAATCCCCAAGAAAGCCAAAATAGCAAGTAAGGCTACTTTTTGCTCCATTGATAGCAGCCAAACACTTTAAAGGTAAATCTCATGAGATGTGTTGCTTTTATGCTTATGCCTAAGTGCTAGGTATGCAACAACATTAACATATAGCCTCTTCTTGGAGCTGGGTTTTACTAGTAGCAGACAAAAGCATAACTCTCCTTCCAAAGTTTATCCCAAAAGTACCTCCAAAAAGACCCACTTTTTGAACAAAGCTTCCACTGAAAGACCACTCTTGTTCAGGTTGCTTATAGTGTCAAGAGCATAAAACTACTTTCCCAAAACACTGAGTTCCCTCTAATCCATCAGCCTTTCTATCTTGGATCTGCTACCTAACTGCTTTGCACAGATGGACAAAGCACACGATGATCTGTGAAAGTTAATGGTCTCAGAGGCTCCCAAATAATTTTTGTAGAAGTAAATCATACTTCACATATCAGCAACAGTTATGTGAAGAGCAGCGCGTACACAATGTTAATCCACCTAAGATCATTTTAACTGAATTTTCAAAGCCTTTAACAAGGCTCCTAATCAAAACTCTTTAATTTAACTACTATGGACTAAGCTCAAGATATCAGCATGAATCAATTAAAAATTTTAAAATGCAAAAAGATTTCCAGCAGTGGTGCAGCTACAATGCCCAATATCCTTAAAACACAATCAGGAACAGCCAAGTGAATAAGTTGACAACATTTGCCAACAGCATTTCAGAGAAGTCCCAACTGAAAACTGACACTGAAGAGCAGCGGAAGACTCTTCCAACACCACAGACTTCCACCATGTTAGGTGAAATTCAAGATTGATGAATGTCAAGCATAGGAAAGAAGAAAAACAACCTTATCTACAGAAGCAACAATAGCTCTAAGTTAACTACTACTAACTCAGGAAAAGAGATTGTGAAGCGCCATCCACCATGACTTCAAAATGTCAGCTCAGAGAAATCAAAGACATAAAACAATACTGGAGACCGCTAGGAAAGGAACAGAGCACAAGAACAGAAACATGTTACTAAGCCACACTATATGCAAACATTGTGATCTCATCTTACGTGCTGCACAGTTGTAATTATCACTCCCAAGAAAGAATAGGGAAATTGAGATGTAACAGAGAAGATTAAGGATAAAACACAGGTACAGACGGGCTCCATTTTAAGATTCTTCAGAGTGGAGGAGGCAATGGAAGTGAGACTGAGAATGAGGTTTCTAGAGTCATGAATGGGAGAGAGATGATGAACTAAAAAACAGTTATGACATTTCAGAATAAATGGTTAAAAAATTCAATAAAGGTGTCAACTAGCATAAGTTTAATAGAAACAAAATACAAGTATTTTTCCCCCCAAACAACTAAATTGTAGAACTCACTGTCATGGGATGTTAAGAGTCCAAAGAGCATAAACAGATAAAAAAAAACCCTCAACAAATACCTGAAAAATACTGTATTCATACTGCATTCAGTTGCAGAAAACTAGAAGAAATCAGAGAAATGAGTACTACAAGCTTGCTCCACTTTCTTAGCCCTGAGTAACCATAGAGTTAATTTGACCTTTGCTGCAAAACAGCAGAGACAGAGGACTACAGCAAGAAACAGTATCTGCAATGTGGATAAAGCACCCTAAACACAAAGCCCCAACCATGAAAGTTGCTAGGTATGTTATCAAAACAGGTAGTGTTTTTTCAACTGTCCATTAAAACTATTTCCATTAATTCCCAACACACTTTGGGAATTCAAGTTTTGCTGGCAGCATGTTATCTCCTCCAACACCTACCTGTTGAAACTAATTTGAACTTTTACAGTAACAGGAATATAAACCCCAGAACTAACTGAAACCACTACCCTCCTTTAAGAAGTTTGCAGGTGACGGTGACTGATGGAAGTTACCCTTCTCCCCCTGTGGCCATGCAAGGTTTAAGAACTCTTGCTCAAGCGTTTTTACCTAAATACTTCCTTGAAAACTTGTCCCACAACTTCCATGGCAGTGCCATCATTCATTTCAACACTGTGAATCTTCACATGGTCTGATATATATTCCATGAATTTGCCTTACTTCAGAATATGCTGTTCTGTATGTGACATATTGCAACAAGAGTTACGGCCCTTACTTTAAACAAAAATCAAGTGTTCCACTAAGTCACAAACACGTCACATACCTTTAAAGACCAATCATCAGTTTTTAACTGACAATTAGGTTATCTGTCATTTCAAGAGAAGGACTGTGTCTTGGTTTCTTCCACAGTGGCAGTTTTTCACATCAAAAACTCTTCTAAATGGCTATTTGTCAGCCAACTCTTGCATATTTGGGTGGTGAGCTCCCAAATAAATTTACTGGAATGCATCATTACCTACCGAACTAGAGGCTTTAATTTACTTGTTTCAAAGGAGGATAGTTTCCTAGATATGCGGGTTTTGAAGAGCATATTTTTATTCTCTGTTCTCACTTTCATTGCTGTCTGTTCTAGTTGCACCTTTATCTGCCATGCCCTTTTCAAGTTTGTCCTTCACTGCTCTGACCTCTCAGAACACAGCTCTGTTCAATCACACCATCAGACATCTTTCCCCTCCCACTTCTCAGATTCTTGCACAGCTTTCGCATTTTCTGTCAACTGTGAACACAATCAAGGGCCCCATCAATAAAAAACACTTCTTCAGCCACATTCACTTCTCTAAGGAAAAGCCATTAAATAGTTGCCTCACTTCCATTCAGCGGGTCTTTTCCTCAGGCATTGCTTTTCTTGGTCAACCACTGCACTAAGTTTGAAACCTGTTGTAAACCTGGATTCAGGAACCCTCAAATGTCATTACAGCAAGATTTTTCAACCTTTACTTCCCAGTTTCCCGGGGAGACCAGACACTATTTCTAAAACATTCACAAAAGGAAAACACTATCACCATCAAGCTTTACTAGCTACTAGGAGACTACAAGTTAAACAGAAAAAAAAGGAAAAAAAGAGTAATAGCTCTGCTGCATATAGCTTTTAGAGCAAGAAATTCAATAAGGATTTCTGAACATGGTAGAAACTCAGCAGCAGACAACTGAACTGAACAAATGCAAACTAGTTCAGCTAGCAAACGGTAAATGGTTTTGGCCCAACGGGTTCACTTCAGATGATGCCATCTTCAACAGAAGTAAAAGATTAACAGGGTATCTTCTCAGAATGACACAGACAAAACCCTATGCCAGCATTTCATTCAAAGGCCTTATAAGGTCACAGCTGAAAACCACACAAAGCTACTGAGATGTTGCTGTCCCCCCCTCTCTGTCCCCCTTTCCCAACACAGTTTAAAATAATAAATACTCCAGGTAAATGGCTAACATAGCAAGGAAGTGAGAGAGAACCATTAAAATAATAGATATTGGTCACCACAGATATCAGCTTCTATAGTATGACATTGAATTATTTATTTAAAAGTTTCCATTGCTACAGAAGAGTCAATTTAACTCACTACAGCTTCTTCAGTCTGTGCACACTAACAGTTGCCAGCATGCAAAATATGCTTGAGGGGACCCCTAGTACAAATAATACTGGCCAGTACCATCTGAACCTTGGCATGATGGCCCCATGAAAAAAACTTTTTTTTTAAATACTACCCAATACTCCAAGCAAATTAAACCTTTGCTATAATGGAGTCAATATGGATGGGAAGTCAGATGTTTACAATTTGTTCTCTGGTTCTCTTCTAGTTTTATTTCTAGCACTACGTCCTACTTGTGGTGGCACACACCTCTGGGGAACTTCTCATTTGGTGGAAAAGTTGACTCAGACTTCTTTCCCTTCCCTTCTTTCTTCTTGCCTTTCCATTGAAATTCAGAATATTATCTATCCACAACCATCTGCTTCTGGACCTACAGAACCCTTCCAAGTATGGGTGCACAACAGGCTGTGTGCGCAACACCTCTACTCCACTCTAGCACTTGCTAGAGAAGAGGGAGGAGCACGTTCAGCCTGGGTGGTAGTGACTGAGCTCAGCTCCCCACTGCAGAGACTGCCACAGCACCACCAGCACCCCATGTTGTGCCCTGTCACCCTCCAGAACACTGCGTATCTCAGAATTACACTGCAAAATGGATATATCAGCTAAAGTTTTATTTATCAGATTGCATGTTATGCTTTCAGCATCATATTCTCTAAGTTTACTGCAATTCATTACCATCTTGATTTTTTTTTGGTACAGAAGTGATTGTCACTACAACTTTGTATCAATTTCCCCTAAATACCTCTTGGTCAGAGCAGGTTCTGTCAGCTACTCCAACAAAAGGTGAGTGGAGCCAAAGGAAAGGAGAATTAAATTCCACCTACTTGATTAGACTCCATAATACCATTCTTTCACAGCACATACCCAGAGGTTTATAAGGACAGAAAGTAACAATGTGATGATCTGCCCCATCTCTGGCCTAATTCAGTTCATAAATCTTGCCCAAATTATCTCCTGCTTTTTAAAGGTTCCAACACAGTTAAGTTGCTCTATGGTTAATTATTCTGCATTGTTACAAACCTTGTATTTAACTCCTAGTCTATCTTAAGCTTCAATTTCCCTTTACTGAAAATCTTTCCTATCTGGTCCAAGGGCCCTTCCACTACAGAATTCTTACTTTCTACAAAACAGAAATCAAGTCACATCTCCACTGTCTCTGACACATGTTAACCAGGCTGTTCTTTTTGACATTTTCACCTGGAAACATCATATCCAAAGCCTCACCAGGATATTCTCTGAACCATCCCCAACTAGTCAATATCCTTCCTGAACAGTTGACACTAGTAGCTGCAACACAAGAGCCACAAACACAGGTAAGAAAACTTCCATTCGTATGTTTATACATTATTCCCAACTACACCACTGCACAGTGAGCTCCTCTTCAATAGCCTACCAAACTCTCCCTTCCCCCCATACATTTGCCTCCAGCCTTAAAGCACTGTTTTTGCCATGACATCAACACAGCCTTCACAGTTTATTTCTAGACAAATCAGCTTAGCCTCCCTACGCTACCTGCACACCAAAAAAAAAACCAAAAAAAAAAACAAACACAAAGCTTCCCACAAAAATTTTTTGTTCAACATTAGTGAACAAAGCCTAGTACACTGTGTTAATGTCCATTCTATGGCATCTTTAAACAAATAGGCTTAAATAGCTTTTTTAATCTAAAGCTAATACCTAATCAGAACAGATACCTTTGTGGAATAGTTTTAAGGACTCTGCTCCCTCAGGGTGCATTACTCTCAATTCCCGACAACAGCCCTGCAATCCAGAAAGTCACTTCACATCTCTTCCACACTGCCAAACAAAGCAACATCTCCAACACGTTTAATGCACCCTAAACCAGCAACATGCCTCTCATGTTTGCCAAGTAGTATCCCACATTTATTATGCATAGGTTTGGTATATTGTGTGATACTTTGTAATAGTTCACGACAGAACTGCAATAACGCTGTTTAAATGACAAATGAGTGCACAGAACACTGCCCATAAGATGCTACCCAAGGATTAATCCAAAAGAAAAATATGTGTAGTATCTGGTGGAGCTGCAATAGTAGGTCTTTCCATAGTCATAAAACAAGAGGTTATACTCTGAATACTAAATAGTTGGTTCATAAAACTGGTCTAAAACAACTTCAACAGAAGTGTAAAAGTTCTTATTATCTAAAAACTGAATGCTTCTCTCCCCACAGTTGGAGGAGGCAAAGGAAAAAGTACTCAATAATGTTTTTCGCTATCAAAAATCCAGCCTTAGTAAATGAAAAGCATTTGTGGTATCTTTCATTAAACATATTAACAATGGTTTCTCATGGCAAGTACAAAATTGGATAATGCCAACATACTAAAAAAGACCCGTACAGGATTCCTTCCCTCCCCTCACCACCATTTTGTTCTATCAACTTATCTGTTACTGGGGAATAAAATCACTTAAATAAGGATTTAAAGCGGAAAAAAAGCCTTCCTTCTTTTGTTACTATGGTCCTAAAATGCCCCAAACCATGACTAAATATGCTTACCATTTTTTATCATACTGTTACGCCAAGATTCAAGCATGGTCCACTTAATTTCTAGTATGTTAAGCCCATCAACAAAGAAGTTTCATTTCCTCTGTCCTCCATCCCCTCTTATCCAGTTTAGTTCCAGATTTACAAAACCAGAGCATTTTAGAAACACTCCCCTCCCCCCGCTTCATCAAGAAGCATTTCATTTCTAAGAAACAACACACAACAAAGATATAATCATCATGAAAAATATCAAGTTACCTGGAAGACACTAGCCCTTCGCAGAGAAGACAATTTCCAAAGGCTTTAAATTGGCTAAAATAGTGAAGATTATTTTAAGCATTTCTGAGGTAAATTACGTTGCTTGGAGTGTTAATCGTATCATAAACTGAAGTATACATGAAGTGAAATAAACACACTTTCGCATTTAACCAAGCAAAAGTTATGCCCTCAAGACATTAAGCCTCTAAAAAGTAGTCACTGGTTATCAAACACCAGTAATATGCCAACATCTGGTCTCATGGGTGTCATAAGGTGATACTGTTCATGAGAGATGTTTTTCTACCTGAAAAATCAGCACCTGTATATTTGACTCTAGTTTGGTCTAGAAGAAAAACCTATATATTAAGGGACAAGCCACTGATACCATTTTTCTAACAAACATCTGGGAAGCCTCAAGCGTCTTTAGTTTCATGCCTGCTCTATAGAACTCTGAATGATGAAAAGCACTTCACCACATCAAGTCTGCACCACAGTCTCCTTACAGAAAAGTACTAAACCTGCATGCAGATCCTTACATCTTCATCAGGTGCAAGTCACATACCAATATTCCTACAACACATATGGGAAAATGCAGGGGATAAAAAAAATGAAGCTATGAAACCCTGAATACTCAATACAGTACCACTTAACAGCAAAGACTCATGTTGGTGTTTCCAGCAGAGGAGGTTCCAATAAAGTCCATTTAAAACAAACAAAAAAAACCCCAGCACTATTTAATAAGAAAATCTAATGAAACCTGGCATTTCCAACAAGTGTAGTTTTCTTTAAAATGTCAGCAAGTTCAGATTTATACGGTGCTCTTGAGCTTGCTGGATTGGTTTTTTTACCTCCTTCCTCTGCAAGGGATTAGGAAAGTTGGGAACCTGTCAGTTCCCAAACCGGTTTACATAAACTAGCCCTAATTAGAGCCTAAGTCTGTTACAGTCAGTATCACAAGAGATCTTCACATTTCTCTGAGTATCTCAAAGACCATTATATTGCTAGACAGGATAGATAGAAAAATACACCTATTATTGACCTTCAAATAAGTACTGAACAGAACCTATGAAAATTATCAGTGTGAATTTAGTGAAATATGACTGAGACGTTGAAATACATACTTCTGGAAAAATTTCCTGCATTAGTTCTTAATGACAGTGCAAAATTTTGTTATCGAAGCTAACTATGCAAAACAGCAAAAGGTCTAAATCTTTTGCACCAGTATGTAGGGACATATCAGGAAGTCTGTTTTTCAATGAAAGCCTATCCTGGCAAAAAAATCATCCTCCATTTTAACTACCACTGAGAACTGCAACAGTGATTTTTTTAGTTCAGTCCCAGGGATGCTTTAGAATTTTTAATGCTTCACATCCATGTGATACTTAAATCATAATTAGAGAAACCACAAGGGTGACACTTCCAGTTCCATACAAGACTGGAAAAACAGTCTCTTTAAAATGACCTACAATATGCACAGCCTCAAATGACTCACTTTTATTAGTTTCTCCCTGATGAGGCTTCCTCTCCCCAAGACACTGTTCCATCACTAAGCCAACAAACAAAGAAAGAATAAAAGGCCGAGTCCAGTGTCATTTGCCTTTAAAAAGACCAAGACAAAAACGAAAATATACCCACTTACTCTGTAATAAGAAACATGCTGGCTTATATTTTCCTGCAAAATATTTCAGTATTCTTCTCTGTTCCCAACCCTCCACAATACCACAACATTCAGAAAGACTCCTGCATTTTCTACTGTAAAACACATTAATTTGCCTCTGCCCAGTTTCCCTCAGAAGGGGCTGAGAACTGACATGCCACCACACTGCTTGCCAACATCCCTGCTGCCCCTCCTGCTCCGGAAGGCAACGCAACAGGCCCCACACCATTAACTCTTCTGCGCACAGGAAAGATGCCATCAGCAGCAGCCACTAGCAAGTTCACACTCATAAAACTGCAAAAGTCTGCCGGAATTGATGAGCGCACTCACTACAAAATACTTTGTCTCCAGCACTGACAGTGTTTTCAAATCCTGTCTCTCACACACTAATAGCGAATCAGGCAAGAAAACAAGTATTTCCACTACCTATTTAATGCTGAAGCCCACTAATTGGAATCTTGCTCTCTCTCCAATGATGCCAAAAACATCTAAAGCAGCAACTCTTCAGTAGGTGGACAGCATGATATATCACAGATACTTTATAACCCAATTTCAGTCAGGTGCTAGATGTCTACCATTTCATACTGGGCCACCCAAATTTTAACTCCCAAAATTTACCTTGCTTTTCACATGATCCTGGACAGCCTAGCTTGCCAAGTTAAGACCTCTGAGACCTCTAAACATGTATTTATTCACCTCAGAATGCACAGGCATGCATTTGCTGCCTTACAGACAAGCATGGCTTGTTAGACTAAGGCCCCGATTTGCACACACATTAATACAGATGTTAACTACAAGGCAGCTTTCTATTTAATATAGTGTACAGAAATAGAAGAGAGCCAAAAATGCAATAGCCACACTGGTTTAGCCAGTGCCCCAGCCAGTCCTCCAGGACTGAAAAGCAGCAGTGGCTGCTGCACAGGGAAGCAAGCAGATGGGAGGGAAGCCTAGCAAGTTGGCAAAGCTTTGGGTCCTGTGAGGCTACGCAGGGAGAACGTATGCAGAAACAGTAGGAAGACAGGAACTGAAATGCTCATGTGGGGACTGAACAGTAAATAATTTTGATGCTAGGGAAAGTGTTGAAGCCAGTCCTAAACCAGAAGGCATCGAATGTAAAGAAGGATGTAGGGCCCTACTAAAACGCATTAGCAAGAACACCAGTTCTCTAAACATGCCAGTTATAAAAGTGAAAATTTTTTATCTAGACAAATTATGGAGCTTAAACTTCTTATACAAAGTATAATATGACTAAGGACGAAGGAGACATTTTAATTCAATCATTCATATGTATGATTTCTTAAAGAAAAAGACTTTACTATGTACTCTCAGAGTTGAACTACTTAAAAATACAAAGATCCACTTTCCTTTCAGAAGGTACAACTTCCTGAAAGAGCAACAGTCATATAAAAATCACTGGTAAGTAATCGAGTTCAAATGAGAAATGAGTTACTGTTGAAATGAAGGTTCTCAATAGCAGAGGCTATTTAAGATCAAGCAAGTTCTAATCCAGTTGCTCCTTAACAAATTAATTTCAGAGTAAAACAGAGCTGTGGTGCCATTCTGTCAGTGGCAGCTGTTTTGAAAGGTTCTTGCCACTCCCTTACCTCCCCAGATGCTTATTTCTGCACTCCAGAGGTGCCAACGTAATTGTTTGCATTGCTGTGCTCCAAGTTAGGGTTTCAAGAATTATCTCATTTAAAGGAGAAAACACAAAAAATCCCACCCCAAAACAGTAAAAATATCCCAATAAAGTACTTTTTAAAAATACAGCCTATACAACAACCATCCAAAAAGCTGAAGTGACAAGCTAAGAGAGCAGTAACAGAAACATCTTAAATTGGATTTTCCCCTGCATGGAATAACACAAAGTCACAGCTTCGTAAGATGAAAAATCATTCATGCCTGGCAAGAGACTGCACTCCTGCTTTCTTCCTGCTCCCCTTTTTTCAAGTCTTCCTCCCCTCTCCCCTCACAAAAAAAAAAAAACCACCACAAAAAAACCCCAACACAAACCACCCATGTCTAACAAGTTCTACTTTCCTCCTGAAGAGCTTGAAAGAAATATACAGAGTGCAACACCAACAAAAGCTGGAACTGGGTCTTTTTTTTCTGGTTTTCAGTAGGAGGTAAGGTAGAACTCCCTCCAACCTTCACTCCAAGATAAAGACATAGCAAAGAAGGTAGAACACATGGGGGGAAATAAGAGAAGAATTGGGGAAACACAGAAAGAAACATTGATACATTTGTTTAAAAAAAAAATAATCAAACCCCATAAAAGGCCTTCCTTCCAAGAGAGGAAAAAGAGCAAGAAAAGGATTTGACATTTACTATACTGGATAAAAGAAACCACATTGTTACCATGTTTGTGAATTCAAATTTCTTGGTCTGGTGCTTCTATTTGAACAGGTATATATTACGACAATTCAGCATTCCAGACAAACAACATAAAACACTGATATGCAACAAAGCTGAGCTCAGAAGACTATGTTTGACTCTTCTGATCCAATATACTTAACACCTGCTGTAATGTGTATAAAGAGAGGAAAATCTGGTGGTTTACTTGTTTAAAATAGAAATTAATTGCTTCATGAACAGCCCGCTTACCGAAGCATAATTTTTATTTAGAAATATGCCATTTTCCATAAAGGCCGACAGAGAATGCTATGAGGTCGTCTGCACGATTTTTTGGATGGAAAACAGGCTATTGATACAACTGTCAGACACTACTACATCATCACAAGTCACGCTGCTCTAACTCAATTACACAGCCACTGAACAACTTCTGCATGAACAGAAGTGTTTAATAAAAAAAATATTATACCTACCATGTTCTTTTCAACTTTTCAAAGACAAAAAAAAATGCTGCACACTGAGAAAACACAAACCTGTTCTCCCAAAAGACTACAAACAGGAGTTCAATTATGAGACATACAAGACATCTATTGTTAATAACGTATTCCACTGGCTTTCATTTAGCTGTCTGGATATTCTTTCATGAAAGCAAATCTGGAAAAAAAACCAAAAGCAAAAATGCTTTTAAAATATATAGGCTTCAAACAAAACTCCTATTTCAATTATTTTCCACCCAGCTTGAGAACAGAGCTGCAATTTAAAAGCTCTAGTTTTTTTAGACCTGCAGACACAGAATGAAATTCTTGCGTCAACAGTTTCACCTTCAACATATTTGAAGCAGCAAGGAATCCAGTCCCAGAAGTTAGAAAGGACACAGTAATGCTATCTCTCTTACACTGCAGCAAGAATTCAACAATTCGGCAAGCATCAACAACTTATGACCTTACAAAGTTTCTAGACAACATGAACTGTATGAAAGTTAACATAATAAAAATACTCTAAGTTACAGCTACATCTAGATAGCTAATCTAAGGAGAGCTCTGACCATTTGGGTTCCCCATTTCCTAAACTTCCGATAGCTCCCTATTCTACTTTCCTGCTGACACACTACGTTCATGCTCCTTTACATTACAATAAAAGAAACACTTAAGGAAGGTGCTGTAGAATTACCAGGGTAAACGGGTATCAAATGACTGTATGATGTAGTCCCTTAGGTGAGCACAACAGAAACAACTTGAGGTAGAGGTCCCAATTAAACTTTGGGAGAGTTTCTACAGCCAAACCTGAACAGATAGTCTTCAACCCTTTATGCATTCTTCAATCATGAAAATAAACAACCTCATTTAAAGTTCTCCCTCACCTCCCAAGAGGGAGGGGGTGGGTGGACAGCAACACGTATTAATGCATTATGAGTACAAACCAGTATTACATGCCTGAGCTTGTATTTATGTTCCACATAAACACCTGCTGTTTTGAGTGGTTGCTTTGACTGCCCATGACAAACTATATTTAACACGCACCTGTGCTTTTCACCTGTCCTCCTGCAAATAATTCTGTCCACAAGGACTGATCTTAAACACACAGAATTCCAACAGCTATCATTTTAATTAATTCATTGCTTTTGTTCTACAGATAAAATTCTCATTTTTTTTTCAACTCACTCAGAAATAAAAGCAACGAATCTCAAAATAAGTCTTCACAAAACCGAAGTTCACTAATTCATTAGAAATGTAACTTCCGACATATAAGAAATGGAAGTAGGAGGTTGAAGTATTCACCCAAATCAAAATGTTTGTCTTCATAAAGCATATTAACTCTTGCACCTGCATGTGGAAGATGTGCAATTAATATATTTTTCTGCTTTTAAAAATATCTAAAATCTATTTAAGATCATATTTACAGAGAACAAGTTTTAAATGTGACTTCCAAGGTTGATACTATTCAGGAATGAGGGAAGGTACTGCAGAATATTTCTGAAGTATCTTAACTACCTAAGTGACATGGATGTTTGTACCAAATACATGATACAACATAAGGCTGCATTCTGTTCTTCAAGGGAGTCTTATTTCCAATATAATACAATACAACCATTCTGAACTGTTAGCATAATCTTACACATCAGTAGCATGTTTTAATGGTAGTTTCGGCTCATTCAAGAAATACATAACAACAACTAATTTGACTGTTTTGTTAATAACTCTGAAAGAACCTCTAAGATTTCTAGAACTACCTTCACCAGTGCTTAACAAACTTTACACACAGTGAACAGCAGCAGTAAATACTACAGAATTTAAGAATTAATACTCCAATACAGAAACTATTTTCAGGTTTGTTTCCAAGTTTCTAATGCTCCCAGAATTTTAAGAAGATTATACTTTCAAGTGACACTGTCTGCTTGGAATCCAGTCAATTGAAAAAGAAGCAAAATGGATTTACATTCATTTCACATTCCTCAGCTACCCTAATCCTTCTGACAATTTTTACAGTTTTAAGAACATGGCTGCAGTAGAAGCAGCAAACTAACTACTCACAGAAGCAAAGTAAACACAGTAACACAACTTCATTTAAAGTTCCTTGCTTGTACTAATACTGGATAAAATATTTCTTGACAAAACCTTGATTACTATGTTGATAAGCATTTATGCATTTTTTTTCCACCAAGTTACTATAAAAAACACATGCACTCTGGAAAGACAAAGGAAAAGTTGGTGGTTTTTTTTTTTGTTCTTTCAGAGTGGAACAAATTACATCTTCTAAAAATTGAATGTCAATGGCTGGAAGCCCAAATCTGTTTCACCTTTCAGCATAAGGACAGGAAGTAAGGTCACTGTCAGCTTTAATTAAAAACATCTTCAAACCAGACTTCTGCTCCAGATCAGGATTTTTTTCTGTGACATACAATTTCTATTCCAATATATCATGCAAGTTAGTCCCAGTTCAGCAGTAGCTCCAGTTCTAAATACAGACACCCACTGGAGAAGTTACCTAATCAGAATCCAGTGTAGCTGATAACAGTCTTGCTTCCATCCAAAAAGTAACCTGATATTAGCCCAGAGGGATTTGCTACATAAACGCTTGAAGCTTTGTCTCCAGATAATGCTGAACTATATCATTGTGGCTTTGTGGTTGAGCAGTGCTCGCTGCAATTGGCATACATGAGGTGGAATTTATTTACAATAGAATTACAGGCAACAGAAAAAGGTGAGATAGGCTCAACATCTAAGCAAGCTCACACCCAACTAGGAGAATAAACACGCCCTGTACCACCCTGCAGTATAAACCAATTGCCTTTAAATGAGGAAAGAACTTTTACTTGGAGAGTATCCACAAACTAGTTCCACACACTATCTGGCCAGGGTACAAACAAACGGAGACCCTTCTCATCTATGGAATCACACCAGTTTGATTTCCTTGTTCAGGATGAAAACATTCAATAGGAAATCAAATCTAAAATGGTGTGAATTAAGAAAAAATAGGCTGAACACAAAATCTGTAAACTATATCAATAACACTTAAGACAAAATATCTTTACCTGTACTGTCTACACGTCCTATGTTACCATTTATTTTCAGGTACATTTACAGTTCTGAAATATATTTATCAGGCACCCAGGAGTTTTCTACTGAACCCAGCGACTCCTTTAGAAAATGCCCTATGGAAGTGCCTTTGTCTCTTCTGCGTAGCTCTAAGGCAAGCTCTAAAGCAACGATGCTCAAGTCAAATATACGGGGGAGCCATGAAAACCTCCAATTTACCAGTACCAAGCAGCCCTCTTCTTACCACAGCACTTCTCAACTCAGCCTTCCACCATCAACACCCTAATCCATATACCCAATTCCACCTGCTCTTACAGTAACCCCAGCCCCTAACATAACCTTTGCTGTTCCTTATTTCAGTATCGTCCTCATCAAAGCCTCTATCCTGCCTCTCTCTCACCCTGCCATACCAACTGATTTCAGATACAGGACACAAAGACAGCTCCCTGCTGTCTTGTCTGGAAAGGCTTTGTCAGGAGACACTCGCCGCAGAGCTGAGAAGTACTGCACACACCTGTGCGGAGGCCAGCAAGCACACAGCTCTGGCCAGGACATCCACGAAGCTCTCCCAGTGGCTGCCGCTCCAGTCAGGAAGCGGCCGCTTCCTAGTCACCAGGCAGGGCACCCACCGTCTCTCAGCTATTGAGGAACAGCAGCTTTGCATTCTCCCTTTGACACAGACCCTCAGCCCACATGCTGCATTGACCAGCAGTACATACGACACAGGCAAATGAAAAACTTGGTCTAGTGCTATTTATTTGCTCAGTCTCCCAATTACCTTGCATCATGTACGCCCTCTTCCACCACCTCTCCCTTTGCTAAGGGCAAGCGTAAATCCTAAATTCTGTGTCAAGATTAACAAGTTCCCAGCTTGCTCAAGTATACATTCACAGAAATAGCAATAGTGTTCTGAGCACTAACACCGCCTCTCTGTCCATCTCACCTGTTAGATATACAAATGCTAATAATTCAGTTGATGAATAAAGATATGCAGAATCACATGCACACCATTTACTTGCACCTATCCTCTCAGTGATAATCTACGCAGTATTATAAAATGCTTAAGAAACGGAACTTGCACAAAGACTTAACTTGAAAAACTAGTGTGTTCCTCCCGTCTGTTATTACTAAGGATAAAGTCACTATAACAAGGATTACAAAATATTCTGTGAAACCTTACAAAACTGTTAAGCCTAAAAATTAATCATTGAAAAGTTAGGAGGTATCATTACTAAGGCTACCTATGAAATCCTAATTCAATTTTCACTGCATAAACATTATGACACAGTATTTAACTATATAACCACGGATTGTTTCTTCACTTGAACAGCTCAACAAAGTTCTGATTTATTTTTAGAATCCCACAAAAACAGAATTGCAAAATATTTCAGGAGGATGTCTACTCCCATCTTTTTACGCCATTGTGGAATCACTGCTGCAATCCATTTCTGTTAGATCATTATACAAGCTGTTCTTACAACTCCAGTGACACATTATATTATTGCCCCAAACCACGTATTTCAGGGTTTCATTATCTGTCCCCGCTGTTCAGCAGTCAGAAAACCTGTCTTGTTCACTGCAATTCAAGTCTTACATCTTTTCTTATTCAACATAAAACTGTTTATTACCCTACTCTTAGTGTTTATCTTTTATATGTCTCAATAAAGTCCTGTCCACCTGGTTTTTTGTTCTAGATCAGGGAACCCCAATATTTCTGTGATCTGAACTATCTCCAGTAGCCTGTCTCTTCCTTAAAGGGCAAGGGCCTATACTAGACAGCATTCCAGCTGGAGCTCTCTTCTGCCACTGAAGAGAATGAATGAGTTACTACGCAGGATATGCCAAAGACCATAACCTATGTATTCATGAGATCCAGTACTACCCGTGATCCTGTTGAATCACATTGTTTATGATCCACGATGAATACCAGATCCCTTCATACAGCACTGCTGCACTGCCTATTCCCCACCCCTATGGCTGTGCAGGTCTTCGGCCCCACCAGTACAATGCTATTATGCACAGTCCTTACTGAAAAGGATATTCTGGCCCTTCTTTTATTATGTTTCCAGCATTTTTCCCTCCTCCTCCTCCTCCTGCCCTTACTTGCTGGTGAATTTTAGCATCCTACCGCTATTTCAAACCACACAACCAGACACACTGTCTTGACCAGATGGCTAAATCCAATGCTATACAGGGAATTAATTCATAGAAGAGAAGCCTCTCTAAATCAGAGAATGGAAGAGGACTAAAAGGACTAGAAAACAGTTTGTACATGAAGAACAAGCAGGTAGCGGATGTAGGCTGAAACTGCTAAAACTGAAAAGTAAGCAACAAACATCAACTACCACAAATATGAGTTCTTTTTATGAAGATTTGATTTTTTTAAAAAACCAAACAAAATCCTACTACACTTTGATACAGTATACTACAATTTTCCCATCTATAAGGCTAGTTAAGTCTCACTTAAAAAGTCCTAATAATGTAAATGCACACTGTTACACCACCATCTGTTATTTTTTTATTTTCTTACACATAGTTTATTTCTTACACTTCAATTCTGTGGATTCAGGTTCAGTAGACTGGCTTATCATCCACTGAATCTTTACTGTTCTACAGACAAAAGTCTGGCTTTCCAATGAACTTTTTATGTTGTGCTCACTGTTACTGCATCTGAACATTTCATACTACTTTGAAACTCAAACAAGGAATTACATCTAAGAAATTACACTTTACAGATGGTGAAACTAAGAAACAAGATCAAATTCTAAGTGCCCAATTTGAAACATTAATGAGTATTTAGAATTACAGACACAACATCTATTCAAGAACAGCTCCCCTTGACTTTTGGCAGCTGCAAGCACTCAGCATTTCTGCAACAGATCCCAGAGGTCTCACGTCCAATAAATGAGGAACACACAGCTAGTGACCACCTGTGGGAAGCTTGGTTTAAGCAACTTGCTCACATCACTGAAACGCTGCAACAGCAACACAATTCAATTGTCTAGGTCAGCATTTAATTACATTAACAGCAAAACCTTTATTCAAACTTCC
Organism: Ibycter americanus; assembly: GCA_035590275.1. NCBI lineage: Eukaryota > Metazoa > Chordata > Aves > Falconiformes > Falconidae > Ibycter > Ibycter americanus. The sequence continues at coordinate 29,787,953 of JAVJGI010000060.1, forward strand.
CTGTCCCTCACCTCATTCATTTCACACCTTAAAACATCTGCTACAAAAGGAGCAAGAGTCCTACAGATAACTTAATTTGCTATCCAACACCCATTTCTCCCCAGAGCAGGATCGGTTTTGTACATGAATGCAATGAGGATCCTGTCTGCATGTGGGTATGTGTAAGTACAGATACTTATGTGCAGGTACCTATACAGCTGTAAATACTATCTACATATATATACACACTTTGTGATCACGTGAGTATAGCTGTACCATAACTTACAGGCACAGAAGTCGTTTAAAATTATACACATTACTGTAATGTCAGTATTTCCAGCTTGCGGATTTTTGCCTTTGCAGTCTTCATATGCCACTAGAATTTCTGTGGAAGAAATTCTCCAGTTTTTAAAACAAACTCTGAAAAACACTTCTGTCACAAGGCTGAAACATGCACATTCACGAAATGTTCAAGGAGTAGGAGCAGATTATCATGCTCCTGGCTGAGAGGAGAAAAGGGCCAACACTCTGAAGCCCTAGATTCTGTGCCAAATTCTGGAGAAAGTGTCCCAGAACAGCAGGCACAGACTTCCCTGTTCCTAAATTCCAAGCTCAGTGCTTTCAGCCACGTCTCTTCCAGTCTTGCCCCAGAGTCCCTTAACTTCCCTACTTCTGACTCTTCCTTTCAAAATTATTTTTTGGAGGGGTTTTTTTTCAGTTTTTAAACCAAGTCTCCCTGTGTTTCCCAGTGTTCTTGCCCTACTACCAGGCTGTGCTGCTTGTTTCTTCTAGAATTAATTTGTGCATTGCAGTTTCCCTCATCCACAGATCTATTTCCCAACTCCTGACCCAACGTCTTGCCTCCTAGTCTCCATGCCCTGCCAGTTCCAGTTTCTTTCATCTCACAAACCCTATCGCAATCCGTGTGTCTCTTCCTCTCCTACAACTTCCAGGTTTCCTCACACATCTCATCTACGACAAAAACAGTGACCAGAAAAGATCACAGACCCTTCTCTTACTCCTGCTGCTTAACTAGATCAGTGTCCCACGCTGGCTCCTTCTAAAACAAGTACCACCACACCACACCACACCGCGGATGCCAGAGTTCCCCTAAAGAAAGTAAAACACTCCACTACATAGCACAGACAGATCCTTAAACACAAGGCAGGCAGGTACCAGTTCTTAGTCCTAAAGCTCAATCCAGTCCCAGTTCTGGAGCAGCTTAGACTGTCACAGGCAAGTCCAATCCCCAGTTTTTCACATAGCATTTTGGGCTATGGGAGGCATGCTTACTGTATCTGCCCTGTGGCACATACACCCCCTGGTCAGTGTTAATAGCTAGGTGTGGTGCCACGAGAACAGGCTATATCAATGTATTAGCAGACAAAACAATGCATCACCTCTATCACAGCCATGTGTGCCCAAATTCAGTTGTTAGAAGCTTTTGAAAAAAAATTAACTTTCAAAGCAGCAGTGGAGAAAACATCCTCTTCAGAGGAGATGCAATCTGCCAAAGTTTAACTGCATGCTCCAAAGCATAAGGGTATTAAAGTTGTTCAGAAAAGGAGCTGGCAGAACTCAAAGCAGAAACCATTGTTTTCCTCTTGCCTCAACATCAGAACTAAGCTGAACTCTTTCAACGGACATTTTGCATAGAAAAAAAAAGATTCAGCCCATAGCAAAATGCACAATTTATAGAATTTCAGTTTAAATAGTTAAGTTTATTGTCAACTCCACTGCAAAGCAGTAATATTTCTTACAGCATCTTGTAACATCTTACATCTTTAGTAAGAGCTAGCACAATTAGACCAGTCTATCATTTTCCAGTATTTATTCTGTGCATTTTACATGCAATTAATAGCATTAATGTAATCAATTATGTGAGCACTGATGGTCAGTTGTAGCCTTTACCCATCTCATGCATTAGGAAGAAGACATTATTAATCCACTGCTCTTATGAAAGATTTTTCCTTAGTCTTCCAGAACAGCTGTCTCCAATAACATCAAGAGCTGAAAACACAGCACATATAGGGAGTGTCAATCACATTTGTTATTGAGCTCATGTGTGTTTAGCAACCACTAAGGAAAAGCATGGAAATATATGACTTGTATAGGAATAAAAAAGACATCATATCATGTAACTCCAGACTGAAAACTGGCCATACTGATGAGGACTGCATGAAAATGTGATTCTTATACATGAGCCAAAAAAGAAATTAAGTCTGCATTGTTCATTTAGCATACCATTTGACTTAACTTTTGTGCTCTAAGACAAAATGTAAAAGATAACTTGTGCTATTTGCTTATGGTTTTTTACTTATACATAGGTTCCCACAACATACTCCATTTAATAACTCTTATGCAATCAGTGTTATTCATGCTGTATGCCACAACAGGCCAGGCTGGAGACACACTAGTAGTTAAGGACATCATCTGTAATAACTCTTACGCAATTAGTGTTATTCATACTGTATGCCACAATGGACCAGGCTGGAGAATCACTGGTAGTTTAGGACATCATTCACAATAACTCTTATGCAATTAGTGTTATTCATACTGTACACCACAATGGGCAAGTCTGGAGGCTCACTGGTAGCTTAGGACATCAGCCACAAACAGATTTACTTTCAAATGAAGGAAAGCCATGTCTCTCACAGCTGAAGTGAGACTGTATTATTAATCACCCCTCTCCTAAGCAACTCACACACACATTTCTGATTTGAGAAGAACTGGGTTGTCAGAGCCTGCCATTTACCACAACCATCAGCTTCACAAGACCTCTTGGAAAAGATTTGTACTGCAGCAAGAATCACTGCTCTTTAATGTGTCCAATGCCTGACATCTATTACCCAAGGTAGGTCAAAGCTGTTAAAGCCTACTTTGTTAAAGGCATGCTATATTTCAAGTCCTAGCCCTGCCTGAGAAATCTAAGATCTTGCTTCACAGAAAACAAATGTCACTCACAAAACAGACACAACTGAACAAAAAGCTGCACTGTCCACTAGCTTGTTTAGCATTCTAACTTCTTGAAAGAGTATGCAAACAAAAAGCACATTTCCTCTGGCAAGACTAGAAGTGTAGCTTGTAGACACGAGGCTGACATAAATAAAGCAAGCACAGCATAGAAAGCAGTCTTAAATGGAATCCTTCAACCATATGGGTCTTCTGTGGAAATGAACTGGAAGCAAGCTTGACAAGCTGAACTGGCCACAAGAGACATGATGCCAACTCAAGTGTCTGCAACACACTCATGCAATTAAGTTGAACAAACAATATCCTGCAACTGTCCCACAAGGCAGCTACATCTGATTCCTTGCGTGACCTTCCCAACTTGTCTTCAGTCCCTGAGTGTGAGGAGATTCACTACAGACTCCTCCCAAGTCCAGCACATAGCTCTCCTGTCCCATGAAAACAGCACAGCAAGATAAACCCTCCTGACTGTCAGTGCAGGAGTTGCACAGATTGTGCAAGGAAGCCAAAGCAGAAACACAGCCTGGGCTGAGCAGTAAGATATTCACAAAGACGGACAAAAGCCCTAGTCCACAGAGGTGCTCAAACACATACCTACCTTTAGCACTCTAGCACCACATACTAAGAGTTCAGCATCTGCTTAATTGTGGAAGCTGAAGCCCTGATTCAGCAACATGTGACTTCAGTGGGATCTGGATCAAGCATTTCAAAACCCAAGTTGATTTACTACTGGATTTTCTTAAGTACAGAAGTTCACTTTGCTATTTCAACTGCAAGCAAGTAGCTCTAACAGCCATTCCACTGTTAATGTATGCTCTTGCTATTCCTAAACTGGTAAAGACCAAATGGCACTGAACAGCAAATGACTTGCACTCGGGACAGATACTCGGTGAGCTGTAAATCTGTTGAGCAATTAAGTGGATGTCATCCAAGCCTACTGCATATGACCAGTACACACCTCTTCTGTTCCACACCACCCATTGTAGATTCAAAACATTTCAAGGCTAAAGAAAAGGATAAAGTCTGTGTCCTAATTTTTTTAACCTTATGGGCCCAAGACTGAGAAATCGGACTCCTGACATGCTTTTTAATAAAGCATTTCACCTTAACCAAAGAGGAAGAATGTATTTTTGTTCTCTGCAACCTGTGGTCTTTAAATCTCTGCGATCAATGGACCATTTCTGAGAGGTCTATGAAAAGCATCCTCTGAAGAGCAACTGCTCTTAGTATGCTAAAGTTCATTGTACATGACTCACATGCCCAGTGGAAAGAGAAAATGTAAAGGACTCGCAAATTAAAACAGCTTGAAGGCTCCTGCCTCAGACTGAGCAGGAAAGCATCGCTTTGGGCAAGATCTGTTGTCTTTAAGTGCTCTCTTCCAGCAGCCCAAACGCTGCCTAAGTCACATAACACTACTACTGCTGTTTTTAAGTTATACAAGAATGCACAGCAACCACACAAAAGTTTACAAAATTCACAGCAATGTTTAATTAAGAACTACTAAGTATTAGACAATTACATGAAAGCCTTTACTGACTTACTATGAAAATCTAGACCTACTGCTTTGTCTTCTCCTACTTTTACGCAAAGCCTGTTGTATTTAAGAAGAAGAATCTCTGAAACTTACTAGAAATTATTAACTTAGGCTGGAAATGCATCATCTCTTATTGGTTACAAAGGGAGCTGGAGCAGAGCGTAACTTCCCTGAAAAGCTAACCAGTCACCACCAAACCACAAACCAGTTTCTGGAGTGGAAATAAAGTATTATTAAAAAGATAAGCATGTTTTGTAACACCAAGGCTTCTTAAGTTCCCAACAATAATCACCACGGTTCTCGTGTTTAAATAACAGAATCAACACTAGTTGGTCCACTTCATGAAATAGGTTAATGCAGGTTCTTACCACTTATCAACAACTTGCTGATGCTGGTAAAACTGCATTACTTTACACCTGTTATCTACCAAAAAGAAAACCTATAGTCACAGCAAAACCGTCCCTTTCTATTAAATTGTAGTTGTTGCTTTTTTTTTTTTTAGAAAAAGTATTACAAGATGAACCAAGAAGTGATGTGGGAGCGGAACCAAGTAAAACACCTTTGTGATTAAACTGTCTGCTTAACTACAGACTAATTTTGATGTCTAGAGCCACTAGAGAAAAGAAGAGAGAAAAAAGGGGGTCACCGATTACTGGTTCTTTTGAAACATCTACTGAATGCACCACCACCTGAAGCCAGAGCAGTTCTCCCCACACACAGGTCATGCCACGGCTGTGCTTGGAAAGCAGCACTGTACCTTTCGAGGGGCTCTGATGCTCCCCAACTTGAAAGGCGAAGGAGGACCCGGCTGCCCCACACCCCGCGGGTGCCACCACCACCGCCCGACAGGCGGCCCCCCAAGCGCCTCGGGCACCCCGGGAGAGGGGAGCGGGCGCTGGGACCCCAACTCCGGGCGACCACCGGCTC
>JAVJGI010000060.1:29794745-29813897 GCA_035590275.1 Ibycter americanus
CCCACGGCCGCCTCCTGAGGGGCGGCGGGCCGCGGTGGGGGGTCGCTGGCGTCCTCGGTGGGTCCCGGTACCTGCAGGGCCCGCTGCGGGTTTGCGTGGGGCGCCTGTGTCCCCTGGCTGTGCGCCCCCGTAGCGGAGCGAGGCCGGGTGGGCGGTGGTCCCGTCCCTCAGCCCGCTGGCCGGGCCGAGTGGTGCCCAGTGACGGGCCCTCACTTCCCACAGGCGGTGCGCGGAGTTTTGGGGGCTGAAACAATAGTAAAATGTCCAAGCGGAAAAGAAGGCGCAAGGATGAGGGCATAGCTACGTGGCAGGGCATCCACGCAGCGTTAGTGTTGCTCTAGGGGACAGCGGGCACAAAGACTGGGGGGGGGGGGTCACCACAGGGCTCCTCCCGGGCCCGGCTTTCAGCAATATGGACGAGTGGGGCAGTCACTGAGGAGAACAGGCGAGAGCTGGCGAAGGTCCCTCTGGGAAGTAGGGCTGGGATCACCTAGTTTGCAGCTGCACTCGCAATAGAACAGGTTAACTGGGAACATCGGGGGACTTCCCAACGCTGTTCCCGGCACACATCGGTCATGACAGATACACCTCCCTCCCAGAGAAGGACAGAAGGAGGGAAGGACTCATTTCGCTGACATAGAGAAATAAAGCAATACCCATAAGCTTTAGCTGAACATCACACAATGGACCTCACAACGTAATATCACACAGACAACAAAGAAAATGATGCAGGGCAGATCCTTGGCAATGTAAATAAGCAAAGCTGAAATCAGCCAGACTGCATCAGATGAAGATGCGGCTCAATATAGACACAGTGAGTAAGGGCAGGGCGTGAAATTGCAAAACCTACTGGTTTTAGGTTAGATGTTTTCAGGGTCAAAAAGCCCACAAATGTCCCTGTTTTTGACAAGGTATCAAAGGCAATCTCTGTGATGACTACTTTAGGCCATCTAGCACAAGACCTATACTTTCATTCTAGAAGTCTCAGTCAGTACAATATAATTTTCTTTCATTTTGTACAGTGGAGAGATGTTTCACAGAAAATTTCATGAGTGATTACAACCTATATCTTAAAATGAAACTAAAAATCTAAGCTATAACATCCCGTGCAAATATGTTAAACACTGCAAAAAGAAGACCACAGTGGGACAAAAAAATCACCATAGTTTTTGAAAAATCTAACAAAAACTGAATGCATAAAAACTTGCATAACACCCACCTCTTTTTTTTTTTTTCTTTAACCTAGGCAGATAATAAAAAAATCAGGGCCTGGGGATTGTTTCTGTTAAATTGCTGAGAGAGCGCAGTATGTCTTTGCTACTACTTCTTTATTTACCAAAAAAATGGAGATTTCTGTTTCCCGGAACCCATTAGGAATCAAACAGCTAATTCTTTTTCTTTTTCCTGGTTGCCAGTACCCTGAAAACAGCTGAGCTCAAAAGAGCACTCTTTAGCTTTTTTTAAACTATGTACCCACCGTCTGTGGATACCTGCCATGTCAGGTATTTCCTTGCTGCCATCTCTCTCAGTGTCTCTTGTCCTTCCCAAACCCTTTTGCAGATCTGCAGTGCAGGCTAAGCAATAGCCACCAAAAGCTTAAAATCCCCACTTCATTCCAATGTGCCTTCATTGTAGGCAGCGGTGTGCACCTGTGTTTGGCATTGGACTGTGCAGTTACATACTCTTTCTGTTTGCAAAATGCAAATGGTGAGTAGGAATCCACCTCTGCTTCAGATTCAGTGCGAGCTTTGGCAGTTAAGACTTAATTTCAAAACGCATTTCAGACGCTGCCTATCACCTCCTTCACTGAAAGCTAACCACATTACATCATTGTCCTAACAATGCCTATAGTAACAAAGCACGTAAGGCTGCCAGTAGTACATTTCAGATTGCCTGCAGATAATTTGTTTTACTATGATCCAAAGGTAACTTCCCAGACTAAAGTGTGAGACTTCTCTCACATTTCTGAGACGTTATCCATGATGAAATCTGCTGCAACCACTAACCCATTCACTGTCTCAGCTAACACGATTTCCTGCTCCAGTTCCCAGAGTTCAGTTCACAAAAAATAATCTTCCTATCTTGTGTTTGGGTTCACATTCCCCAGTTTCTGTGTCTGTTGAGACCGAACTAGTATTTATGTTATTTCCCCGCTTCCTGAGCTAATTTAAGAACTGTCACATTTGATTGCATATTCTCTATTCCCTTGCAATTTCACACGTTCCACCAGACACCTCCAAATTAAATTCCCGTTGTTAAATAACAACTGGCATTGAAAGAAGAGCTGTGAGGCAGCTACCTGTTTTGCTGCAGTTCACCCTCTGTTTTGGTCCGCTGTTTCCCAGAACACGTGGAGGACTTTCTCTAGTTACATACGATCCTCTGTCCTGCTTAGCCTCCTCTTTCACTGGAGCCATACTTCAGGGAGATGCTTTTGCAGTTGTAGCTCCTACTCCATTCAGTGATTGCATTAACTTTAGTGTCTTGTACTGTTGTTTAGTTCCTTTAATCTATTTTGCAGTCCTCTTAGTCCCCCTCTTTCCTGTAAAGCCTTGTTGTATGTGACAACCTGATTGACATTTACTTCACCCATTTGTCTTGATGAACCAGGGCAGGAGTTACCCATTATGAATTTGGCGTCTTTGTGGTAGCTGACACTCCACAATTTCAAGACCAACTCCAGGGTTTTTCTCCATCTTTCCTTTATGTAGCCTTCAGCTATTTCTTCAGTATACTTCTCTCTATCTTTCCTTTACGTAGCCTTCAGCTATTCCTTCAGTATACTTCTCTTCATCTACCAGAAAATCCTATTTTCCTCTATACAGCAGGAATTGTGACCAAGGACATTTTTTTTTGGTTACAGCTCCAAGCATGTCTCAGCCTGTACTTCTCTTTGTGCTTTCCTCAGGACTTCTTTAGGCTGTGTCAGTGCATTCTCACTACCTTCTCTGTCTCTGGTCCTTTGCACCTATTGCAGATGCACACATAAAAGCTGCTACAGAATAACCAGCAAGAACTTCACTCAGATATCCCTTGAAGGGATGACACGCTGAGATTTGTAGTGGAGGCTGTGTTTCCTTTGACTTTAGAACAGAAAAAAATCCAAAACACTTTACATTCTTCTAACAAGTATCTTAAGTCAAGAACAACAATATTTAAAAAACCCAACAAACAAAGTTCTATAGAAGACTTCAAATTCCACTAAAACAGAAATGTGAAAAAACATGACAAATTTTGCTAGGATATTAATATAGGCCAGAAATCCTGGAATCTGTGGTTTTCACAGGCTTTCCTACATTGTCACTTACAAACTCACAAAGTGAAACTAGCTGTAATTTTGACGAAGTTTTACTCTGCAACTTGCACATGCATTCATCACAAGAAGTAACTGGGCTGGAAGGTGAAAAATTCTTTTCCCTGTGGTACCTTGCTGTGGTCTTTGGTTGTATGGAGCAAGACATTAGACATCCTGCTTAAGGGGAAAGTAGAAGTAATTTTTCTAACAGTGTGACTTGCAAGGATTATTTACTTACTGCTGAATGACTTCCCATTGCATATACACCAGGAAGTTTTTGACATTACTGAGCTTTCCACTACAGTGACAGCTACTCTGATTTATCACTGGGGCAAGGCTGAGGATGCAAAAAAATCAAAGGCTGTGCATTGTATGATTAGATTAATGATGACAGGCTTCACCTGGAAACTGAGAGTTTGTTTTGTGAAGGACTGTGGTGGTTTAACCCCAGCCAGCAACTAAGCCCCACACAGCTGCTCACTCACTCCCCGCACAGTGGCATGGGTTAGAAAATCAGAAGAGTAAAAGTGAAAAAACTCATGAGTTGAGATAAAGACAGTTTAATAGGTAAAGCAAAAGCCGCGTGTGCAAGCAAAGCAAAACAAGGAATTAATTCACCACTTCCCATCAGCAGGCAGGCATTCAGCAGGGCTCCATCACGCGTAAGGGTTACTTAGGAAGACAGAACACTGTAACGCCAAATGCCCCCGCTTTCCTTCTTGCCCCAGCTTTATATGCTGAGCGTGTTGTCATATGGTATGGAATATCCCTTTGATCAGCTGGGGTCAGCTGTCCCGGCTGTGTCCCTTCTCAACTTCTTGTGCAGCCCCAGCCTGCTCACTGGTGGGGTGGGGTGAGATGCAGAAAAGGCCTTGGCCCTGTGTAAGCGCTGCTCGGCAGTAACAACATTTCTGTATTGTCAACACTGTTTTGAGAACAAATCCAAAACATAGCCCCATACTAGCTACTATAAAGAAAATTAACTCTATCCTAGCCAAAACCAGCACAAGGACATGAGGGGGGGAAAAAACCCACAACATTTTGGATGGGAACCTCACAAGTGAACACACAGAGAGGGACATTTGGAAGCTGCAACCTCAGCAGTGGAAATGTGCACCCACACTGCAACGACAGAAGCAAGACTGTCCTCAGAAGACTCCTCATGGAAGTGCTCACTTCTTCTTGTTGCCCAGGTTTTGCTGGAAGGGAAGGTGTGAAATTAGACCCTCTTACCAGCCTGGAAGTACTTTCCAATCATCTTGCTTTTCATAGCATATGTAATACCCAAATCCGGAAACCTGTTTCTCAAAATTGCACATCAAAACCCTGGTTCAGAGACACTGCAGTGAATCAGAGACCATCAACATTCTTTCCAATGTTGATGTTCCAATGTCCAATGGAACCGGACAACTGCTCAGTAATTTAACTTTCAGTTATTACTGGTTTGGGACTTAGTGACCAGAACTGCAGTGGATATGTTTTCCTTTAGTAAACAGTATTTGTGTTAAAAAACAATAGAGCTTTTTGTCCTGCTCTTCTGCTATTGATGAAGTTTGTAAAGAAACAGATTTTTGTGAATGTTTCCAATTTTCTGAATTACCCATTGAAAAAATGTTGAGGGCAGTGTTCTAGCTTGGCTTTGTGAAGACCTTCAGCCAGTTCATTTGGCTATTTCCAGTGCTCTCAGACGTCTAGTTTTCTTACCAACATTTGCGTTTAAGGGAGCAGAGAGTGCTTTTTTTCATTACAGTATTTCTTTTACTCTCTGCAAAGCTGTGTGCTATGGAAAGTCACATGGTATGTGACATAAAAAAGAAAAACCATTTACAGATAAATACAGCCCAGTCTTATTGTGTATTTTCATTCTGTTTCTGAGCTATCATACTTTGTTTGATCCAAACTTGTGCTTTAGGTTACTTCCTCCCTACTCCTTTTAACTAGCTGACAAAGTACAGTAGCAACAGCTGCTGGCACCAGAAGAGAAAAGAGCCAACTTCAGAAGGTCAGACTAACAAAACAGATCAGTTTTGTTTTAGACGGTGCAAGGAAGGTACTAGAAAGTATGCTTTCTAAGTTAAAAAGTGAAAGAAAAAACTGAACTTCATCAGGATATAGATTTTTGTACTTGTGTAGCTTAACAAGACTCATGTTGTAACTGTGTAAAATGTAATGTTGGGAAGTGACACCAGGAATGCCCACACAAATACCAGATTGTTCCTACGTAAAACAGGAAAAAGGCAAGAGATGCATGTATGCTGTATTTTCACACATGCTGTGTTTTCGCACATGCATGTATGAGCTTCTCAGTTGGAGAAATATATGGAGGCAACTCAGAGAAATAGCCTTTTATAAAAAAAAGTAGAGGTGTCTAATAAAATGCTTTCTTCCACATTTTCCACTACAGATTTCACTGAGACGTGAGAGAGAATGCCCAAGTGCATCTCAGCTTTGCTGATAGGCTTGTCATCTTTTTGCAAATACCTCGGGCTGTCTGTTCAATCCAGTTCCTGGACTTCTGACACTGGGTCTGCAACAAATGTCTCTTAATATACAGCTTCATACTACTTGTCCTAAGAATGGTTACTCTGATTGCCTCTTCTGACTCCTTCGCTTTCACCGCCTGCCAAAACCTTTTACCTTAAATTCCTGCCTCTTCAGTTGTTTTGAGGCAACACATTAGAATAAATGGGCTTAGTGTTGTTCCTCCATTAAAGAGGTATGTAGCTCTCTGAACCAATGGTCTTTTTTCTTTCATATCTGCCACCAATCCTGACCTTAACTGTCCCATTTTGTTCATAAAATATTGGTTTGTAAGACATAGACATAGCATATTCAGACATTACTGCACCACAGGTATGTTTTGCTCTATCAAACTATCCTTCATACTTACACACTGAGCAACTGAAAATTATTCCATCTATACTTAGCTAAATTATCATATTAAAAATAATGCGTTTCAAGCTGCTAGAGCATTGATCATGACAGCAATTAGATTATTCCTCTTCATTATGGAATGACACACAAAAAATGAGCAAGCCAGATCTTGTCTGTTTCAGTTTTGGAACTTAAAAGAAGTAAATTTCAAGTACAGCAAACCTGCTATAAAATATCCTTGATAATCCCACATTAAACAGAGTGCTCACTGAAAAGGTCACTTCTATATACATCCATTAAACTCCTCCCACAAAACAGAATCAACAAACCTTCCTGCCACTTTCCGCAATGTCAATAAATACTTCCAAAAAACATCCAGACTTTGCAAAACTCTCCCCCACATCTGTTTCTAATCATCACTTCATAATTCAAGGTATATGTCCCATTCCGGAAACCATTTGGACTTCATATAAAAGATAAGGCTTCCTCCTGTCTGGCCCAGATATAGTTTATGCCAAAGATTAATCAAATGCTATCCTAACTTATATAATGAACAAGGCAGATCAGTAGGTTTTGCAGCCTCAAGGATCAGTGTTTTTTTGGAAAGTAAGAACAACTAAATCAGGCAATCAGTAGATACTTTGCCAGATTTTAGAAGGAGCAGCTGGAATGAACACTTTCAAAATCTTGCCCATGACATTCATCTCTAGCGAGCTTTCGCTCCTGCTGGCAGATGCTAATAGCTTGATCTTCCTGAGTGAAATACTTTAACAGCCTTTTTCTCTTTCCTCAAATCTACTTTGGTTTCCTACTGCTAACGGTTTCTGGTCCCTCTAGAAGTTACAATCCCAGGCTCCCTTCCATTCAATATCTGTCACAAAATACCTATACTTCTGTTCTCTGCTCTTTTTTCTTCATTCACATTCATCTTCCTACAGTCTTCCTGCCATTATGTCACCATAAAGACCTTTTCTCGCCATGTTTCTTCCCCATCTCTCAGTGAAATGTCATCATCCAGATCTCTGTGAAGCAAGAAACTTACTTTATATGATTATACTTGAGGCCCAAATTGCATGATTCCTAAACCATGTTTCACATTATTTTCTTTAACCAGCATTGTCCCCCTCCAAACACCCCTTGTTTAGCACTGAACACTGCAGTTAGAGCAATGCGCAAGTTCTTGCAACTGTCATTACTTTTTTCTTTTCTGAAAGCAGAGCTTACAAACCCTGCCTGCAAACCAGGGCCCCGTTGCATTGAACTCAACAGACACAGAACAAAGCAAGCAAGAAAAGGTGGTCCTTGTCTCTCTCTACTAAATAGCCACAGTGCAAATCCTAGTTTTGGAGCCGGCTCGTTCAGCTTTGCTTCAGGGATATTTGCATCATGGTGTGTCACAGTGCAGCTGTGCCCTAAGTAAACTTTAAAAGACCATTGTACAGACTTGTGACAGACAGACATAATAGAGAGACATAAAACACTTGAAAAGCTTTAATTGTCAAGAAAAAGAAGAGTTTGTTAAGGGCAATGTCTGAAAGAGAAATAATTTAATCCAAAAAAGGCAAAACTGAGTTAGAACCTCTGGATAAAATTTCTGGCACTGGGATACACCAGCATGGAAATTGCCCTCCAAGGACAGCAACAAAACCCTCCTCTTTTGGAATTTTAAGGCTCACGTAGACTGGGCACAGAGCAGAATCCAGGGAACAACATTAGATGCCATGAAAGGCTTACTCTGCTGCTAAAACCAGTGACAGAGAAACGAGCTGAAAGCTCCAGTGTTACTAAGGTACCTCTTATTCACAGCTCAACTGTCTTTTATGTTTACATTCATTACAGAATGCTGACATGGTATTTTCTTCTGTACTCTGCTATGGATTTTAAGCTGAAAAACACTACTAAAGAGATTGAATTACTGACACAGATACATTAATTGGTTATTTGATATAATCATGTTCTATGTTCATTACAGAAATAATTAAAATTACTTCCCTTCCTTCAAGGAAGAAAAGGGAGAGAAGAGACAGGCAAATGGGAAATTGCCTCCGAACCCCACAGAGACATTAGTGACACAGGCATTTGCCTCAGCAGTCCAGCAAGTCATGTGGCTAGCACATGCTCCTGAGCAGCCAAGTCGTCAGTAAAGATAAAAGCATGACTAATTGCAGTCTTCCTTCTCAGGTGCCACTGCAGTAGGCATTAGCCAGACTGAGCTCAAAGTATTAGAATAATTAGCCTGAATTGGTGGTGGGCCAGCATTTGTTTGCTGTGATGACTTGACTGGGCTGGAGCTGTGTGGCCAAAAGCCACCTCTAAAACTGTCCTGTGTAGATGCTCATTCCAAATACTGAGGTTGAGTTCCAAGGGTGAATGCAGGGTAAAAAGTAAAAAAAAAAACAAGTTAAGACAAAGAAGGATTTGGGACATCTCTCCTGATAACCTTTTTTCTTAGATAGAGGAAAGCCACGGGACAGAATAATCCTATCCCATGGAAGAAGTTAAAAAGACATGAGCTGTGCCTACTGCTGACGTTTGGTCAGGAGAGCTACTTGAGCAAGCAGCTGCAATTTGAGCCAGAACTCTTTCCTTCTGCAGTTCTTTTTGGTGATATTTTATGCAACGTTAAATTAAGGTCAGATAAAGGACACGTTAGTAATGTCCTTGCCAGTGAAAACCACAAGTTAACTTCTATGAAATTCTATTTATTTACTTACTGTTTTATAAAAAGAATTTCCCTTTGAAAGTCCATTTGAGGAACCTGTGAGACTGAGAACAATATTTGGACACAGCTCTGGATAGTTAATGGAAGTTCTCTGTGCTCTGTCTGAAACCAGTTGTGGTTCCCTTTTAGCACATTAGTTGAATGTATACACTGGGAATATTTTACTTTGGTTTATGTTATTGCAATTTGAAAAACTTACACTAATAGACCGATTTCATGCAATTATCTGAATGCAAAACATTGTTCAGTTGAATTCCCATAGCCTAATCCTACTAGTTCCCTTGGCTGTCTCACTTTCAATTATGAACCAAGGTCTGCACATCAGATGAAATGCTGCTATTGTAAAAATGGATCCTTTCTTTAAAAGCTATTTTCAGTGGTCTTCTGCCATACAGGCTGTTTTTATTGTCTGCAACCAAAGGCACTTTAAGGAAATCTGATTTTAACATCAGAGGCCTGCAATACATATACTTGAGCTAGAGCGGTTTGTTGTGTTATTGTGGTAATAACCCAGTTATGTCTGCACCATAATTGTACCTCTAAGTGTCTCTTGAGCTGCACATATGGGGCAAAGCGTGGCTTTATGAATACACGGGGGAAGGGGCAGAAAAGAGGAAGGCCATAGAGAAAATTACATCCTTTTCTCCTTCCATGTATAGCACAGCTAACGGTTTTGGAAGGCAGGCAATAGATGAGGTTAACACTACATTAATGCCAACTTGGTCTTCAAGTCTGAGTATTCAGGAATCATAAAAATAGCTAAGGGATCATATATGTCCAGTTTTATATTTGATTTTCCCTTTTTGGAGCCTTTACAGTTCACATCTTCAAGTTTTACTCCACAATCTAGGAAAAAAGAATTGAGCTTTTTTCCTCTTTAAGTAAAGTCCAAGTTATTAAATCACACAATGCAGGACTTAAAGAAAAATATTGAAGACGTTGAGACTCGTAAAAGTCAGTGACAATGTGCTAAGTTCTCCAAATCAAGTTAATGAATTAACCTAGCCAACTGACCTATCTTTCTGGAAGGAAGCAGATTTTGTACATCTTGAAAAATGTGGGAAAACTTCATACTGTGGAGTATACTTCCTTGAACCCTCAGGAGGCTTGACTGCTGCTCTAATACAACCCCCTCTCTCTCTGTTCCTCTGAAATACCTATCCTGCATTTCCTCATTTGTGCTCAGTGTACTGCATCCTTGATTGCTTATAGACCTCTCCTTTTTGGTAGAAGGAAACCATTCTTACATCCCCTTTGGAAAGAGCTTGCATTCCCTGACTCAACCAGGATAAATTTAATAGATCCTTTTTAACTGACATTACATGCGTACATTTCTTTGAAGCTCAGTCTCTAAGCTCCATTCCTTTATTGTGAATGGAAAGAAATAATATGCATTTCATGATAAGATAGGACAGACATCAGCCCCTGGCCTTGGCTGGCTCTCTCCTTTGTCTATAGAGGAAGACTTCGATAACTAGGTCTTTTCTTGGAGATGGATAACGTTAGATGAAATGAATCCCAACCTTGACATCACATTTTGGGAACCCATGAATGAAAATAATTAAATTCCTTTTTCATTTTCACTGCTTTATATCTTCCATATTTTTTGCCCTAAAGGAACAGCTGCCTCTCCATGCAGTGAAATTTCTGTTCCTTATAAAAGCTACACATTTATCTGACATCATTATACAGGTCCAAAAAATGACCTTCATCAAAGAAAAGAAACTGGAGACATGATAATTCAGATATTAAAGGGTGAAAAATAAGCATAAAAAGAGGGGGACAACCAAGTAAGATTTTAAACAGGAGAGCAATAAAGAATAAACTTGCTGTTTTCAGTTTGGCATTTCATCTTTTATGTACTAATAATATAGTCACACACCCAGATACACACACATAGATACCCCCTTACTAATTACCTTTACGGAATACTTCAGACAAAAGCAGGATTCTCCCATCTTATTTTGGCTGGCATGCTTTATAGTAGCGCCTTCTGACTGAACCTGCAAACAGGGCCAATCTGGCACTTTACTTACATGGTATTTTATTTGTGGATATTAGTGCTAGCTCTGAACAAAGTCTAGGGGAACACAAATTTCATTTTGTGCTATATGTCAGCTGCCTCCATCACAGACACCAAAGAGTAAAAATATTTATCAGTTCCCTAAGAATCCTTTCATTTTTGTCTGCTTTGTTAGCCCTGCCTCAGTTGCTTGCTCCTTGCAGAGGATCAGACAGACACATGTAATACCTCTACTCACTTGTACAGGGAATCACTCACAAAGCCATTTTCCTGTCATTAAGCTACTCTGAAAAGTAACTTATAGTGATGCAGGCCTCGGCAATTATTTAACATCATGAACAAACAGAAATAAATGGACTGGCTGCCTTGATGCTGCAGTACTCCTTTCTCACATGACTGTGGAAATTCTGCTGCCCTGAATCTCTGATTTCTAGTGAATGTATGGTAATGCACCAGCCTCTTGCCTGGGGATGCCTTTCACAGGCATGGTAAGGTATATCATGCTTTCCAGCATTCACATTACATGCACTGCTGGCACAAAAGTTTACATTGGATCTGGCAAGGTTATTAATTATGACTCTGATTTAACCTTCCTATGTCTTTTATATTTTTGCAATACCCATTTATATATATATATATATATATATACACACACAGGCATGCATACATATGCATGCACACATACATTTATAAATATACAAGCATTTGATGCTCTATTTTTGGAGCAGAAATCAATACTAGCTGGCCACTGCCAAGTGGCTCCCCAGAATGCATGGCCATGAAATTCTGCATTAACAAACAGTGGTACATGGGGGACAGAGGAGAAAAATGAAAAATGTTCAAATGAAAGCATATTTTCATTTCACACTTCTAAAGCACTATGTAAACAGAAAATTAGAAAAGATCAAAATCCACATTCTTAGTGCTCTTAAAGTTGTGTATCACATATTGTATTTCATTATACATTTTTTAAAAGGCTCCACCTACTCTCTGGGACAAGAATCTTTTAATAGCATGAAGTTAGTCAATCTTTCTTTCATTAATATTCATATATATGCCCCAGTTCTTAGATTTAAAACCACTAATGAAGATTCAGTGCTGCTGCAGCCAAACACTGTGCAGGACGGGGACCCTTTTGTGCTGGCAGCCCCCATAGAGCACTGAACTGCATGATGGGCAAACAGCACTCATTAAACAGCAGCCACTTCACCTGTGTTCTGCTCCCTTAGCCTGTCTGCTAGTTCCTTGAATAGCTTCAGCACACCCTCAGTTGAGGAGGGATGTGTTCCCACTGCGGTGACGAGAGTGATAGGCAGGGACTTGTAACGTGCCTGTCCCCTATGCTGCAAAAGACATTTTAATATGCTTTGCCAAGTTATTCAATCTTTCATCTTTTGCATTATAAAATGTTGCCCATTTTATGAAAGGGAGACAATAGTGCTTCTCTTCTTCCCAAGGATTTCTTACAACCATACAGCTTCTGGTTTCCATTTAGCACTAACTCAATCTCTTTATGCAGCACCACACTGTGATGTGTAAACTTGGCCTGAAACAGAGTCCGAAGGCAGAAGAGACCATTATGATCATCTAGTCTGGCTTGCTCTAGGATTTTTCTCAGGCATTCCTGCATGAGGCTCCACAGTTTCAGTTGCCAAGGAAACAATTATCAATCTTTTCCATCCCTCACCATCCCTATCCCTCCTTTCTGTTTTGTCATTTCTTGCTACAATAAAAAAATCTTGTCAAATGTCCTAGTCCCTAGCTCTAGCATCCTCACCTCCACCCCAAAGAAAGAATGGGAAAGGGTGGTGAGGATTCTTGGCTGGAAGTTCAGCCTGAAGCTTTACCTCTTATCCTTGGATTCTGTGCTGAAGGTGGATGTTCCTTTGAAAATGATCCTTTCAGCTGCAGATAGCTTATCAAACGCTGTATTGTTTGATTAACACAAGACATTGTTTTTTAAATTACCCAGCAGTGTACTGCTTGATATATTTTTGGTATCTTTCACCACAGCCTTAGCTCCACTACAGCTTCATGCAGAAATGCTTTGGAAAAAACACACTTTATTGTAACATGCAGCTGAAGAGTAAAAGCAATAAAGAAGAAAAGACAGGAAGATGCAGAGATGGGACACTGTGCAGGAGGAAGACAGAAGGCAAAACCCCCTGCATCAACTAAATTAGATGTAGTCAGAGTCAGAGATACAACTTTTGGAATCTCAGGATGTTAAACTCAGGTACCTTCAGGCAAGTTACAGGAGATCTGCATGGTTCCCTAAGGTCTAATGAGTCCCACTTGTATAATTCATAGCTTCTGCCACTTGCACTGATTTTATGCCCTTAAATGCAACTCTGATCAGGGTGAACTGTTTCAAGGACAGAGGAGTGTCTCACCAATGTAATTTGAAAGGTAGTTCCCTCAAATTCAGTGGAATTATATCAGTGTAATCAGTTCCTCAGTGTGCACAAGAGGGAGGATGAACACACCAACTGCATGGAGGGAAAGAAGAGCTGACTACTTACAAAAAGCTTATGGGGAGGAGGGATGCCACTTGGCATGTTTTGATAATTCACCACTTAGGGTAATTGTCCCGCTTTTATAAGTAACCAAGCAATAGTTCACATAAAGGAAAGCAGACTTACCTTGAAAACCTTGGGAATATCAGATGATCAAAGGAAAGTCAGGGATACATAGAAACTGAAACATTCCTCAGGGTAAGCTCCTAGGGAGAGAGAAACAAGGTAGACCTCATTAATAAGACAATTCCTGCTCCTGGTCAGAGAGTGATGCTTCAGCCCTTCCTCTTCTGGACGCTCATTTTTGGAGCTTGCTGAGGGTTTTTTGCTCAATGTGTCTGTGAGACATAACAGGATGGTTCTGGGGATGGCCAAACCATGCATGTATACACAGACAATGTTATGTTGTACATATACCACTGTGGAAACAGCGCGTGTCCAGTAAATCTGGCACCAGAGGCACTGTGCCTCTGCTGGGACCTCCATGGGCCCACACCTCAGGACAGGTCTGTGGCCATTGCTTACTATTAGCCTGGGAAATGTAGATCTTATGGCCATTTGTGTCCATTTGTTTAAGATGCTGCATCTAAATTTGGACCAGCAGGATGCATGGTTACTGAAATCCCTGATACCTTTTCTGCAGAAATCGCTTGCTGATGGTTCAGGATGGTTGTAACAGAAGTAGTAACATAAATCTATGTGTGAAAAACGATGGAGAAAGCAAGTTATTTTTATGAATGTCAACAATATCTCAGTTTTCCTGTTGGCTATTTTCCTGCCAGGCTGTACAGAAGAATGTTAGAGGGAAGCAAATAGGAAGAAAACAGTGACAATGTACCAATACAGTTTCTAATATCACAGAGCTGTTGAAGTAGTATATCGGGAATATCTACCCACATACCTTCAGGCAGGTGAGTGTTAATTTCTCCTAAGTCCAGGGAGAATAAAGAAGACACTGAACTGCTGAAAACCACAGCTAGACAAAGAGGAACGGATGAACAGCAGTGTTGGGATGAGTCAGGAAAAGCCAGCCTTTAAGAGACAGTTGGTGTTGGCACTTAACCTTGAACAGGTGTGTTTGTGCTCAGTGGAAACTGTTGAAACAACCATGTTTTCTGGTAAGACTTATGTACAAATGCTCTTTCTTTCATCTCACATTTCTTCTTCTGATTTCCTTTGGTTGAAGAAACATCTTTTCTTTCAAAAAAGATATTCTTGAGCCCCCTGGATCAGCTGCTGGCCTGAAGTGTGTTGGGTCAGTGAGGTGCAGAGCAGCGGCTGCTGGCTTCTCCATTCACATGTTGAGCCCATTCACATGTTGTTCTTCCCTGGAGAAGACCATGTGGAGGGAAAAACCCTCCCTGGTTGTCAGTGACATGAGATGACTTAGTGTACCAGCTGCCTCACAAGCCTGTGCTTCCTTCCCTCGGCAGTAGTACACAAGTAAACTCATTATTCCCAGATAAGAAAAGCATAAGACACTCCATTAAAAAAAACACTAAAAAACAAAAACAAAAACACCACCACCACCACCACCCCCCCGCCAAACCACAACAAAACAAAAAAAAAAGGGAAAAAAACTCCAACAAACAGGTAAACCTGAGAATGGTACTGTCACTTGACCCTCCTGTTTCTCCCAGGGGGTGTGCTGCATAGCTCCTAGGCAACCGCTCCGCTGCTGCTGCCTGACCCTGCCAGGCTGATGGCAGGGAAGAGGGTATCAGTTTGCAAAAAGAGAGTGATCCCACTCTGCGCAGAACAGCACAATCTTCCGTTACGGCAGACCCAAGCATATTAATCAAGCAAATGGCACCAGCAGGCAGAACCTCAAGGTTATGTCTTCCGCTGTCTGCATGGGCTATAAACTACTCAACTCCTGCTCACACTATAGGACAACTTGGCAGTGGGGCGCAGGCAATGGTGTCCTCTCCACAGCTCTGGCCAGAGATGTACTGAGGAGGAAAAACCTAGGAAGCTTGAGGGAGAGTCAGGGATGGCCCTGATCATGGAGGTCTTGTGTCCTGGAGAGCCTCTGCTGCTTGCCTCTGGATCCAAGACAGACCCTTTATGCCTCCAGGATCAAAACCAGCTCATTTCACCAAATCACCTCTAAGATCTTGAACGTTTCAGACTCGTCAATGCCATCCACTGAGCTAAAACTTCCCCATCTACTCCTGCTAGCAGCTTCCACCTTTCCAAGACTAGGTAGCCCTTTGCTGTCAGAGCGTGCCCGATCACTCTGCATGACTGTCTTTTGTCCTGCTAGTCATTGCCAGCCCCTGCTGTTATCAATAGTGATTTCATGTTCATTTATATTGTAGATTATTACATGAACGGATTAAGCAGCTTCCAGCATCACCTTAATCTCCATGAGCCTCTCCTGGACTCCTCACTGGCTCTTTGAGGTCTGCCAGTTGGCCTCCTCTCAGTGCTGTTCACGCAAGCTGTATAGATATGCCACTGTATTCATTTTTAGACTCGAAATGCAACGCACTACTGACTCATGCCCAACACAGTTTCACATACATTATCACTATGTAATTACCTTTGTCAACCAAATATATAGTCTCATCAAAGCACAAAAATCAGGTTTGTTTGACAAGTTTGCCTCTAGTTACCATAAAACTGTCAGTGGCATCAACCGTATTCTTTCCTTTAATTCTTTCTTGACTGAATCCCGTACAAGCTTTCCTTTATTTTCCCTGGAAGTGAGCTAAGCCTAGCCAGCCTGATTAATACTAGCCTTTTCCTCTGCTCTGCGCCTTTATTGTATCCTGACGCCACCATTCTCTGACTTTCTCTGCCTTGACCTCCCTCACAGAGTAGCATGTCCTCTTTTGCTCCTCAAGAGGTTTAGGGGAAGGGATTGAGGCTTCTTCCTCTCCCTTGCAGAGCACTGCAGAGCTACTGCATGTATGAAAGTCTGGGTTCTGGGAGGGCAGAGGGCAAGAGAGAGGGCTGTGGGGATCTGCATGCCCACAGTACCACCTCAGTAGCTCTGTAATGTGTTAGTCTGTCCCACAGAGACAGCCCGTGGTCACAAGAGAGACCAGACTGCCTAAGAAATGATGGACAAGTGAGGAGGGCAGAGCTGGAGAGTTCTCCTGCCCCTGCTTACACTTGTCCCAACCTTTGTCCAAAAGGTTTAATAGTACTGTCATGATACCATAATAACATCCTTTTGGTTGTTATCAGCAGCAAGGTTCAAATGATGCAATTTCTCCTTACCTGCAGGTCTACACCAAAGTCTGCTGGAGTCTTTTCATTAGCATTAATTAGCGTCAGATCAGAGTTTATGATTGGATTTCCCTGAAGGTATAAAAGATGTGTCACACTCATTCTCTTCCTTTTTGGGTTGCTCATCATGATTAGAGGTCTCCTCTGCAGGAGAGCAGTAGCAGTTGCATTTGCTTCTCAGAGGAGTTACAGGGCTTTTTTCCACTCGCCCGGCCCCTTTCATGCAGTGTGCAGTTTTGGAGCCACTGGTGGGGCTCCTTCCCACCAAGCCAGATCCCGTGATTGCAGAGTTCCCCAGAGAATTAAAATGGATTTGCCCCACAAGTCCTTAAAGAAATCAGTGTTTACTTACCAGGAAACAGATTCAAGATCATACAGCTGTCCTACGAGCGTATCCTGTCATATAAGCCTGCATGAAAAGCATATGCCAGGCCACGGAGAGCACAGGAGAAATACGTTGCATGGTACAGAGGGTAGATGCAGTAGAATCAGTTTCATTATTGTATTCAGCAATGTACTTCAAGTGCCTTTGCTGAGGAGGCCTATTATAAATGGAGACAGAGGCTGTAATAAACTAAAGAACAACTGCTTCACAGTTCAGAGAGTAAATACAGTGCCCTGGGCAGGCAAGCAAGATGACTCAGTAACAGAGAGCTCAGACCAGACCAGTTAGGACCATTGATAACTCTGCTTATTGCAAAGAGGAAAATCAGGATGATGGGAGAAAATGAAGAAAAAAAGGAAGAAAACTAAGAGAGAAAGCAGCCACAGAAAGTTGAGCTTTATGGTAAGTGTGCGCATTGCCCTGTGACCCTGTCTGCTTATAGTTAGAGGGCAAGGAGGCAAGTACCCTGTTAAAAATCTCTTTTAAAACTCAGATCCTTTCTCTATAACCTCTGCTGTAGTGAAGTAAGGTCATAAATGACAAATCCGGTTCAGGAACATTTTCTCAAACTTTTCATTAAACATAAGGAGTAATAAAACATTATGAAAGGAACCCAAGCATGGTTTCTGTTGTAAACTGCAGGCAGTTTACTTCTCAGAGATTGCTTATCAGTTATTCTTTTTCTGCAAAGCAGATCATTGGCTCCTTGAGCATTTGCATATAGCTCAAAACCTTGGAGTATTTCTTGGTGAAAGCCCTGTCTCCTTTGAAAACCCTGAAAGTGGTAATGAGGAAAGACAAAACAGACACCCTTCTCCATTCAGTTTTCTTCTCATAGGGCTGCAATAGCTGATGGTGATGCTGCCTTTGCACCTGAGGTGAAATATATTGGGTGGATGAACCCCCACTCCGATCCAAACGGTCCCTCACCTTCCTGAGAAGTGATATTCATCTTATTACTGTAGCCAGGAGCCTCTGGAGACCAATGGATTTAAGAAACCAGAGGACTCCCATTTTTGTTCAAAGGAAAGGCAACTGAGATGGATGAACGAGACCCTGTGACCTCTCACCATCCAGATTTTGCATTCAAGTAGTTCCATCAATTTGCTGGGAATCTCACAATCGATGGTTCCAGCACTGGATGTGTCGGAGCTGTTAACATTTGATATCCAACCAAGGTATCACAAAATCCTCTGTGCAGGTACAGCGCTGTTCCCTGTGATCAAAGGCCAGCCCTGAGATCAAAGGTATGTGTTTGAGGATCTTTGACTCCTAGAGAAAAGCACCAGTGACATCCTTACTTGAGTGGTGAATGAATATTCGCCTACTTTTGCTTTGCCTCTAGTACCAACTACTTTTTTAACTGAAAGCTTTGAGTACTTTTTGTAATTGCCTTTACTGTCTCTGAATTCTTCTGCTACCACAGTTTTAAAGCATCTCAATTACAGTGTCTCTCACAAGGTGGTTTCCCAGCTTTACTGGGTCTGGCTGGGATGGAGTGTCCCACCCCAGCTCCTTGCATACCCCCAGCCTACTCACTGGGGGGGTGGGGTGAGAAGCAGAAAAGACCTTGACTCTGTGTAAGCGCTGCTTGGCAATAACGAAAACATCCCTGGGGTGGGACAGCTGGGACGGCTGACCCCAACTGACCAAAAGGATATTCCATACCATATAACATCATATTCAGCAACAAAAACGGGGTGAGGGGGGAGATTCCAAAGCTGCTGTTGCTCAGGGACTGGCTGAGCATCGGTCTGCTGGTGGGAGGCGGTGAGTGATTGCCCTTGTATCACTTGTGAGTTTCCTTCATCACTTACTAAGCTGTCTGAATCTCAACTCAGCCTTCTTTCACACTCATGTATTTGACTATTTCTACCGTGCTCAGCACTTAAAAACGTCATCCAGCACCCAGCCTGCTTTATTTCATACGGTGCACAGCGTGCAGTGCAACGTGCTGGCCGCGAATAGCTCTTCAGTGCCGCCGAACTGCGGTTACATAGCGGGAATAACACAGGATTTTCAAGTCACTTCTTGGTACTGGCAGGGTGTACCGTACACTCACGCGGGGGAGCCGCGGCGGGCGGGCGGAGGCGGGCGGGT
>JAVJGI010000060.1:29814048-29915774 GCA_035590275.1 Ibycter americanus
CCCTGCGCCTCGCAAGGGCTCGGCGCCTGTAGAAATACTCGGCGCAGGGCCCGGGGGCGGTGGGGTCGCGGTGGTTCCGCTCTTAGAGCTGGCAGAAAAACGTTTTCCTCCTGCATCCCAATGGACTGCCTTATGCACACCACACATTGGAGACCTGTGCTCCAGAGGCTGGATGGAAAAATCTGACTGAGAGGGGACCTGAGTTCTTCAAGGGGTTGAGCGCCCCCTCCCCAGCCCTCTGTACCTTGGTCAGAGCAGTGAAAGCTCATTGCTTCTGAAAACACCCTCTTTTCTCCTTCATGTCTGTTCTTTTCTACTCCTCTTCGACCCACCGCCTGGTTTACGCTTAGTTG
Organism: Ibycter americanus; assembly: GCA_035590275.1. Classification (NCBI taxonomy): domain Eukaryota; kingdom Metazoa; phylum Chordata; class Aves; order Falconiformes; family Falconidae; genus Ibycter; species Ibycter americanus. The sequence goes on from JAVJGI010000060.1 coordinate 29,814,402, forward strand.
TCTCTCATTTCCTCTTGTATCTGGTCTCAGAACGTTTCATCGCCTTTTCCCACCTTTCCCAGTAATACCAGACCCTCTCCCATCTCGTGCTGCCCCCGCCCCTGCTCCACACAGCCTTTTCTACCTCCTTGGTTTTATCTGTCCGTGCTGTGCACCCCTATTTCCATTTTTTAGCAGGCAGCATAAAGGGCAGGGAGTGAAGAGAATGAAACTGGGGCAAGTGACAGCTTGGGGGGATGGCATGGATGTGGGGAAAGGATTCACGGCCGCTCTGCTTCTTCCCTGCCGGTGGTTTCGTACCAGTGGGGCACAGACACGTGAAAGGTTAAAAGAAACCTGCTGGGAAAGAGGTGCTTATCACAAGGCTGCATGGTGAGCCATCACCGTCAGTGTCTCTAGGCCATGCCTCCATGCAAACACAGGCATTTCTGGTCTTATTTTAGAGCCTTAACACCCCCCCACCCACCCCCAGCCTAATGGGATTGCTTTCCGTGTCACCCACCCTACACACTGTTGCCTCTTGCAAGCTGTACCAGCCCTCACGGCACCCCTCAGCCTTCACCCACCCTGCTAAACTATGCACACATGTGCCAGCGTCAGAACAATATGAGTGAAAATTAAGGAGGTGAGGGGAAAGGTGAGGAAATGGGATAATGCAGGTCAGGGGTCATTAAAAAAGAGGAGGAGGTATTCTGAGCCCAGGGAAAGCAGGGATAAAGAGGGAGACATGACTAGCAAAGGAGCACTGGCTCACTGATGCAGGAGAAAGCAGAGCTCTTAAGTCTTGGGGACTCTACATCACATAATATTTTTAAGAACAGGGTAGACAAATAATCTGGCATGTGCAGGTGAAATATGGTTGAACCTTCATCAATGTGTCCTGTAGACTCCTTCCAGACCTGCCTTTATTATTCCTATCCCTCCTATTCCATAAACTCCTGAGGCAGCCTGTTGCTGTCTGAAGGAGAAAAGCAGACCAAGGATATTTCTTCCACAGCTAAACACCCTCGGCAAACCAAAGTGAGCTTTTCTCGAGCAGCCCAGCAGCACTGTGATGGAGCTGTGACTCAAACCCTGGTCTGCAGGGGGAACAATTCAGTAGCAGCATCGCTCTTTGCGTGTGCATGAATTCCTTTCTGTGGTTTTCAGACTGCAGGCTATCCCTGAGCATCTGGAGGAGACAGGATTTTTTCTCTCAGGGTCCAGTCACTCTACTGTGACCTACAGGAAGTCCTTCTTTTAACCATACTTCCCTGCACTTTTTTTTTCCCCGTTGTGACATTACTAGACGTTTTAAATTATTTTTTTATGAGCTTGGAATAAAGAAAGGGGAATAAAGTGACTTTTTCATATTTAATGAGTCCACACACCAGAGGCAGTATGCTGTCCAAGTATGAATGGGAAGTTTTCCAGATGCCTGCTGGACTTGTGGCCTCCTGCACCCCAAAACCACATGTCTGGATGTGTCCAGAAAGGCCTGTGCACAAATGCAGCATGGAGTTAACTGTACTTAAGCTACCCAGGGTGCCTTTTCATTGGACCTTGTTACAGGGTTAACGAAGGGGTGACAAGTCCCCATGGGGATGGAGTGCTTCTCCCTGGCTCGTGCTAGGTCCCTGGGGCTGGTGCAGTGGTGGCAACACTGCCTGGAGAAGCCTGCTCCTGTCCCAGCCTGCTGCCTTGACAAATGGGGTTTAGCGTGGCCCAGGATCTGCGCATTGAGTTCCTCGCGCGGCTGCTTCCCTTTGAGCAAAAGCCCCAAACAGCAGAGACTTTGATATACAGTGCAGTGCGGGGGCCTTTAAATAACAGCCTTTATTGCTCATTATTTGCACAGGCACCTCACAGGAGAAAACATAAAGGGAAAGCGCGTTGCAGGAAATGCTGATGCAGGCGTGTTTGCCCTGGCCTGACCAGCATAGTAAGACACAAGAATTTACAAGACGCAGGTCCACAGCTCCAGCACAGGTTTGCTGGGGAGATACAACATGTGCGCAGGTGACTAAAGGGCAACAGTCTGCATTTCACAGAGCAGGAACATTCCTTCCCTCTCCCAGTCCCCCCTTTCCAGTTTCATTTGAAGCAAATAGCAACTAGGAGGGCAGAGTAGCATTACAAGTCAGACAAGCTCTCCTCATATGTATAAATACGAATTTAGGTGCCAAACTTTGGACGCCAAAGAATTAAAACATAACCGCAGCACTGGAAAGCACAAGCAGCACGTGCCAGGAACAGCAGCACCGCTACGTGCATGCATGCCATGTCCATGTGTGTCCCCACCCTCACAATTTTAATTAAAAGCCATACCCACCTTCAATAAACCTGTTTGGCCAAGGTGAACACTCTCAAAGAGCAGCAGAGATTCCCTTTGGCCCAGAAAAAGCCGGACTGGCCCAAGTTAGGTGGTGATAATTTGCACCAGCTGCTCATGCTCTCCAGGTGCTGATGTTACTGCAGCTCCAGGGGGTTTGTGCTACAGGGAGAGAGGCATCTGCCCTCAGCTCCACAGTGGGCTGGGCTCTCCCAGCCCTGCCAGGCAGTGTAAGCCTTGTGCATGTTGCCCTTAGATGTTTTGAGTGAGCTCAGAGCAACGGGGGATGCATTCCTTGTGACCAGCTGTGCCAGTGGAAGATGCATGGACAGTCCTGGCCTCCTACTAGTCAGTAAGAGCTCCCTTGAGTTTCAGTAAAATGCCTACCAAGTTAAATCTAACTGGACCTAGGAGTAATTACAAGTGGATATGCAGATAAATGACCAATCTGAGGAGAAACCCAGGAAATGGCTGCACTTGCAGAGCATTCCTTGGTGTTGGGCATTCCTGAGTTCAGGCTTAGTTCTCTAAGACCATTCTCATCCTTTTATATGGTGGCTGAAAACCCTCACTGTTCCCTCTCACAAGGCATTGCAGGCACCATTAGAAGCAGCCCTGAGAAACTATTTTCCCCTCCTGGGAAAAAATGGTCTGAAAAGAGGAAGAAAAAAAAAAAAAAGGTACATTCTCCAACTGCAATGCATTTTTAATCTGTTTTGGTCTTGGACAACGGAATGACAAATATTTTTTACAGTTTTATAGATAAATTTTACAAAACAAAGAAGCAAATAAAGAAGACACCATAACATGACACAAACATGGAGAAGCTCTGCACTAGCTAAATTTGGCCCCTCTGGTTTACAGCTGTTTCTGAGATTACATCACACGCTAATGTCTCTTCCTTACATCATGACCCAGTAAACTCCCCATTTCCAGTAAAGCACCTAAACATGCAATTACCTGTTAGCATACATTTAAAAAGCTTGATGTTTAATAGGACACATGATTTTCAATCAAACACAGACTTGGCTGGCTTGCTGAACAGGCACAGGCACCACAGCTTTAACTGCTTGTGCTGATTTGGGGTCTCAGCCAGTTTAAGGCAGTCAGGTGAAAGGCCCCAACAACCTCTTGTTTCCAAAAATTTCCTATCTACCTAGAAATTCATAGCCACAGTTTCCACAATGCTTGCTGCCTGTTCCAGGGATTCCTGAGACAGAAGGCTGGAAAACCAAGCCTGTGAAAACGGACCTTTGCTTCGCTGCCAGCACTCACCAACAAGCTTTCCTGCTCTACCTGAAGGTTTATATCCTGCTGCGAGCCATGGCCTGCGGTGCCGTGCAGTGCCATCAGGCGGGTACCACACGTTTGCAGAAGCCATTCGTCAGAGACCTAACGCAAAGTGTGGCCTCGTGCTGCAGGCAGCCCGGTACAAGCCATTGAACATCCCTCTGGCCACCCCCAGGAACGGAGAAGCTGAACTAACGAGATGAATCCTGCAGGCCAGGTGAGCCGGTGGCTTGCACATGAGTCACTACGTTTGGAACGATGAGCAGCAAAACCAGGTAGGTCTCACTCTCCCTCCATAAAGAGGAGCTGTTGAGGTGCCATTTGCCTCCTCCAAGGTGACATCGTGGTATCACAGGAGACCCTCTGCAGACACGCCTTCAGCTCGCTCCTGAGCGAACCTCGTGGTGAAAACCAGGCACAGCCCAAAGGGCAGGTACCGCTATTGGCAACAGGTGGTGGATTAAGCATCTTGATGCCTCTATCAGCCTTTCAAAGGTCACCTGGGACTTGGCAAAGAAAGGACAGGGAGCAAATGAAATGAGGGCTCAGGCATAAAGAAACAAAAAAACAGACTGATATTTGCAGCCGATCCCCACACTTCAATCCGCACAGTGGGATGTAGCAGGGAGCTCTTGATGGAGCTGAACATAGCAGCTCTGAGCAGCTTTCTGTGCTTAAGTGAAGCCCAGATCTGAACATCTGAACACAGATGCTCTTCTGCCCTGGGAAAAAAATCCATCTCGCAAATCTAAACATGTCACCTCAAAGGGAAAAGTATTTATTATTAATGATACTATTACTGCTGTTTTTCCAATAGACTGAGGAGATTAAATAATAGTAACCGAAAACTAACCAAATGTTCAGACCAAACTTTAACTAGAGAGAAGACATACAGACACACAAACTTTGCAGTGACTTAAAACAGTTTAATGTAATTCCAAGACAAAGTGTGATTACATTTCTACACATATACAATATGCATATGTGAGTTGACAAATTCTGATTAATAACTCGTTTCACCTCAGAGACCGAAAAAATGATCAAAAAGAAACCGTGAATAACAAGCTATAACATAGTTCACCACAACGGGACCTCCTTTCTCACCCTACAGTTAGTAATATTACAATTAAAATAACTATATTCTTCTATAATGTATTTTCTGTTAAAATCATCTCATAAATTTACAATGCTATTATTAGTTTCCAAGACTAATATAAATTCACTCCATTTTTCTACAACGAAAATGATTATTAATTAGAAGCACACAACGTCATGATGAAAAACACAAGCATTTTTTTTTAGTAGCAAGAACTTGATTGGTTAAGAATTAGTTTTCTTGTAAAACATTCTAAAGCCAAGTAAAATATCCATTCTTATAACATACCTATAATATGAGACTAAGGAATAGGTTACATATAGGTCTACAACACATCAGTTTGTTTTTGTTTTTTTCTTTTCAAAGAAGAAAGACATATTACCAAAAGAAAAAGAAAAAAAACCCAAGAAAAAAAGGAAGGAAAAAAAACCAAAAAAGAAAACAGAAAGGGACAATTCACATAGGAAAAAAACAGTACACAAGAAAATACTGTTGCACACAATAATTTTCACAAAGATTAACATGGATTAACACTCTTATTACAGAAACCGTACAGTGAAGGAACACAACGGCTCAGGGCTTTCGTGGGGTTACTGGGCTGAGATGATACTGTAGAGAAAGAACCACTCGAGATCCAGAGCTGGGGCAGGGGAATCTTTTCCCTTGCGATTGTGACAGCGTTTCACAGCTTTCCCCCCCCCACCTCTCTTCCTCTCAGTAATTTTGGTGCAGTGTATATTAACTTCCACTTTCCATCCAGAGTACGCTGGGCCTGTGGGCAGTTGAAAGGCATAAAACATTCCCTCCATTTCCCTTCTCCTGTTTTTAAAAGGATTTTACGGCTCATAAAAAAAATGTTTCACCCATTGGTTCGTTTTTAACTACCCAAAGTCTAGACTCTTCACCTTCTGAGATGCCCCTCTTTCTTCTTTCTCACTCCCTCCCTCTCTCCCTCTCTCTCTCTCTCACACTCCTTTAATAAAGCTATTAATGACACTTCCTCTCCTTTCAGAAATTTGATTTGGTATGAAAGATACAGGCTACATTCTGGTTCTGCCCAAGTAGAATCTGGTACCCAAAACGCCTTGATTGCTCTGTTGGTGAAACATGGGATGAGGAGATCCTTTTTTACACCTGAAATGGTTGTGCCCTGGAATATCAGTGGAAGTTTTGTACAGAGAAGAATACAGAGCAAAACAATATAAAAGAAAATTTTAAAAATCAAACACATAAAGGATAAAAGGAGTGGGGGGTGGGGGGGTGTAAGAAAAGCCAGAAGTGTTGTATGTAACCATGTGAGGTGGAAGCATTGCAGAAGTGCTTTATTTCCCTGCTGAGGGCAGAGGTGCTATATGTAACCATTCAGATCCTACGGGATGTGCACTGCCAGTGTTGGAAACCCCTTCTTGCCTAACAAGCTGCAAGCCAAAGTATTCAACAAGACTCGGTGGCTCCTTCATTCCAGTGTGCTGGCATTTTGGGCCTGATGCCCCTCCGCCCCAAGAACAGCAGGCCAGGCAGGCGCTGGGGGCTGCAAAGCCTGTTGGTTGGGTGGTGGTGCACGGTGAGAAAGGGTGGACGTTTTCCAGCTGGCCCGAGTGCTGCTGACAGCTTTGGCTTGTTGTATGATATGTTATCACTTTGATAATGTGGATGACAAGGTGGGCACAGCAGCCCCGGAATGGTGCTGAGGGAGGAGGAGGAAGCAGGTCGCGCCCCCCTGGCCCCATCGCCGCTGATTGTACTGGGAGCAGCACAGGCGCCCGACTGCAAAGCATCGCCGATCGCTCCTTCGCACTACCTCTGCTCTAAGCTGACTGACGCAGCCCCGTCAGGCATGATGGAAACACGTAAGGGGCCCTCCCAAGAGTACCTGAGCTCCACGACTGAAGCTCGGTTCTTCAGACGTACATATACATATTTTTAAATGCCAATTTCTGTACTTTCATGACCTCAAAGTACCATTTTGCCCAGCAGACACTTATACCATGTTCACTGGTTACCCAAGTGAAAGAACACAACAGATGAAACTAGACAGCTCCACGAGACTGGGGAGGGGGGAATGTGATATATCAAAATGCAAAGTACAGGATAACAGCAGCAGGGAAACGGCATTGACGGGAACTGGCATGGGCTGAGAAAACAGAGTTGACAAGGAGATGGTCAGTGAACTTTGTATTTCGTTTACTGGTTCAGAACATTTCTGTGGTGGAAAGCATCATTTGTAAGAAAGGGGTGAACAGATGAAAGCCAAATTACAGCATTGCCTCTGAGTGGCTGTTACACACACATACACACTACACCCCCCCCATCCCCTCCCCCCCAATAAAAACAGGCATTCACTAACTCAGAAATTAATCGTTTGGCTAATGATTTATCAACGGTACAGTACAATCCTTCCTTTGAATATCCTTCATTCTCCTGATGCGGGTATCTTCATCCAGATGAGGATCCTACACAGAACAGTGAATTTAGTATTGCGCTCCCTGCTTCAACCCAAGGAGCCTGATAAAGCACATTATTAAAACAAGCGAACAAACAAATAGCTTATCTGTTGGACTAAATCTTCAAAGTGGGTGGAGTGTTTTTTCGACCAGACTTTGGAATACAGTGGATTACTTGATCTCTGGACTGACTTTCCAACACTATGTTATATCTCAAAACAGAATATACATATTGAAGACACACTTGTACTTTTCGATTTTTAACGGGCAAAATTAAAAAGAGGCAGCTGTATTGAGTTTTTGAAGGTGTCACTTATAAACACAAAATTTCCCTTAAAAAGTACCAGTTTAAATGTAAACTATAAAACACTGTAATAACTATAAAATGTAGCCAGAAAACTGTTTAAGTAGCCACAGTCTATTATTCAGTTCATATTGGTTTAAAATGTGACTCATTAAATATCTTCTAGAAGGCCAAAGCATTTTACAGTAGCTATAAACATATATACTTACATGTGCATTTTAACATCACAATTGATTAAAATACATAAAAGAGTAATCTATTCCTTGGTTTAATTTTTTTTTCTTTTTAAAGATTCACTGTCTTCAGAATTCACTCAAGCAACAATGACCAGGGTGGGCATTTATCGCTATTCTGCCCCTACGGACTTCAGAGTCTTTGAATCAAAGTTCAAGCTGGCTACATGTTTTCAAAAAGGCTAAAACCAGGATGAATGCCCACATTTGAGGTAATTATTGCCATTAGGTCACAGTTTGCGTAATATAAGTGTATCTAAATCCTTCTTTTAAAAAAACGAAGGTATCCAGCGGTACTGGGGGATACCCTTTGAAGCAATCAGAATCCAGAATCCTGATCAGTGGGTTTGCTTCCAAAGGAGCTGGTGGTCCCGGAGCATCGGGCACCCATGGGACAGCAGCTGATCAGCCTAGAGCTCAGGCAAGCAAGCCTGCAACAAACTTTTTTGTTGTTGTTGTTTTGATTTTTTAAAGAAAAAGAAAACAAAAGAAAAATTGGAGGTGCCATAAAATATATAGGTAACATTTCTGATCAGAATTCCAGACCAAAGCTTTTCTGTCTTATTCCTTTCCAAACAGTTTGCTGAAAAAGAAAAAATAAAATCAAAACACATCAGCATTAAATATTAATTCTATGCCAGCACTGCAAAATCTCCTTGGCTACGTGAAAGTGGGATAAGCTTTGCTTTTGCTCTGAGCATTGTTGCCCCATTGCTTTCTGTTTCAAAGAGGAAACCTTGTTTGAAAGAAAGAAAAAAGGAATGAAAAGAGAGGAAAGGAAAGAGGAAAGGGAAGGGAAGGGAAGGGAAGGGAAGGGAAGGGAAGGGAAGGGAAGGGAAGGGAAGGGAAGGGAAGGGAAGGCAAGGAAAGGGAAGGCAAGGAAAGGAGAAAGAGAAGGAGAGACAAAGAGAAAAAACAAGTTAAAAAAAGAGAAAAAGGGAAAAGAAAAAGAGGAGAAAAAGAAAAGAAAAAAGAAGAAAAAAGAGAGAAAAAATAATCCCTGGCTGTCAGAAGTACACGCAAGTATTTACAAGGTTTGTGTGAATCTGCACACAGTTCCCCTCACAGCGAAAGAGTTAAGAACAGAGATGTCACAATATTTATCAGTGCAGTAAAAAATATCATTTTTGGAAAAAAATATACCTTTAGTATTGCCTTTCTTAGATTAACTATGATAAGCAAAAGATTAAACAAAAAATTATCTTCAAACACACATGAATAGTCTGTTATAGCAGCACTGCTAAAACTGGAAGGACAAAGCTAACCCGTAAATGAGAAACAGGAGTTTCAAACCATAAATGCCGAACACAACGCCTCCTAGTATGCTTCCTAAGACTTCTGAAGAACCAAGCCAATCTACCATTCGAATTTCACTCTTGACACACACAAATGCTCTAAACCGTGTCTTCCCACTGAAAGCGCTTGACACATGCAGAGCTCAGCCTGGCTTACCTCCAGTCCGGTTCCCACACCTCCACCTGCACCAGCAGCTCTTCACAGGTTACACTGCCTCTGGGCTCCCACCCAGCAATTACATTTGTCAGGGGGGAAAGAAGACCCCTTCAGCATGGTGCCCTCAGCTAGCAGAGCTCCTCTGCACGCTGCCCCAGCTCGCTGGAAGGGGCTGCTCCTGCGGGGGTTCTGGCTGCGTGCCTGCGGTGGGCGGTGGGTGCAGTGGCATCCTGGCATCACTCGCAGGTAGTGGCATTCCCGGGTGGTGGGGAGGATGGACCACAGGGACGGGGACCAGCCTGGAGAGCCCAGGACCTCCTATCCAACACAGTACTCCAGCAAGGAGCCCACACACAGCTGTTTACAACAGGACCCGCCACCACGGTTTCAAGCACCACTGTAAAATGGCGCACCTTGCTCAGCATCTGCAACCCAGGGTGAAATCCTCACCGTCATCAGAGGCAGCTTGGTTGGAGTACGGCAGCGGGGTAACCCCAGCAGCGCAGACCCATCTTCTCCTCTCCGAGCATGAAGGGAGCAAAATGATTTGTAGGCACAGAAGCGGGCCACAAGAAGTCAGCTAGGGACAACACGTACGTCAGACACAGGCCCTCCTCACAGGAGCGCCAGCAAGACTTGGGGGTGGCGGGAGGGTGACATGGATGGGTGCCCAGGACCGCAGATCAGCTGCTTTGGAGCTCCTATGGCAAATGCGACCACAGCAGGGGCAGCTCTGTCAGCAGGAAGGCAGAAATCTTTCCCTTCCCACCTTCTCCCCTTCTGTGTTGCCTGCCCTCAAAGATTATTTCTGCAGACCTTGCATACAGGTATCCAGGATCTGGCCCACACATAGCACTGAAGATCTCTGATGGGCTGATTGCCAAGCCATGGAAGAACACACACCTCAGTCCAACACCTTTGCCTAGTTGAGCCTGGCCTGACCATGGCAGCACGGTTTGGGGTCCGACTCACAGCACAAAACCAGCATCCTAATCCTAAATCCAGGAAAGGAGACACTACAGAAACACGCAGGGCATCCAGAAGCTCATCCCCACCACAGAGCTCACCATTTCCACACTGCATTGTCATTGTCGCCACTGAAACACTTTCATCAATGCAAACAATAATGAGAGAAGAATAAAGTTTGCGAAACCCCCTACAATTTAGGATAGCAGCAATATTTAGTGTGAATTTCTCTGCTCGTCAAGCTAGCTACTCAAAATGCTGACAGAAACTTGAGAGAGAAAAGAAAAAGAAAAGAAAGATGGAGTGTTCCACAGCGTATCCCCATCGCCTGGCGGTCATGACTTGTGGGTTCATTTCATTTCTGGAGGGGGTGGGGGTCTCTTTCTCTCTCTCTTAAAAAAAAAGTATCTTTGGTTAAAGAAAAAACCCCAGGTTTATCGCTCTTCAAGTTTGCAAATGGAGTTGCCTTCAAACCAAATTACAAGACATAATCCCTTGAAAGTATAAAAAAGTAAAAACATCATAGACAGAAGCATCCCTTTCTTGGAATGTTTAATGTATTACGAGAAAACTGAGAGAGAGAGAGAGAGAGAGAGAGACCTGCCGAGGCCCGATTTCTTGGGTGCAAATAAGTACAACCCTGCTGAGGAAGATGCAACTGCGTTTGCTCTCTCAAACGGATGGATTTGGCCCAGTCTGCAGTGAGAAGTGCTTCCATTCAGGTTTTCCATTCTGCTCAGGCTAGCGGCCCTCTCCCCTCCCTCCTGCGTTCCGGTTTCACGGAAGGAATCTGAGCACCCACCTCTGAGGGGAGGCAACGTTCATGCTTCCTTCTGCTTCCCACATGAAAAGAATGCAAGACAAGGTGATGGGAGAAGAGCCTGCTTTTTCACTGTGCCAGCCATAAGCCACCCATAAAACTTCCAGTACCTAAACATTTGACTCCCCTCTCAAGCTTCCGTGCCGTTTACCCCATGCACACAAAGAACACCAACCCAACCCAACCACACCGATCCCATTTCCTCTCCAAAGGGCTTTGCAAGCAAAACAAGCTGGCTATTATGTATGTGGCACCGACAGCATGCAAAGCTTTTGCTTCCTCTGCTGAGAAGACCATGTTTCCCCATGACTAACAGTACCACACCTGTTTCCATACCCTGCCTTTATACAGGTACGAGGGAGCTGTTCCTCAGCTCCCCCAAATCCACCAGAAGACACAGCTCTCACACAGCGTTGCACCATCAAAGCAATTTGACGGCTGTGCCGTGCATCTCTTGCAATCACAGCGTCCCATCGCCACCATCATCTGACCACCTATAGCTGGCACATCAGCAGCTTCAGGATGGACATGAAAGGCGGCTCCTCTGCCGCGCACTGTGCCCCTTCTTGCTGCCAGCTTCACAGCCAAACGCCCCCCAAAATCAGATTCAAGCCCATGTGGGAGAGCAGGTCAGATGGGTACACAGGGAAAATGCAATTAATACAAGTAAAACATTACTGTGATTGAGATTGCAACCTTCCACGCTTCGCTGGTCCTAGGCCAGAGGAGCGCATAAACAAGTAATTAAGCTGAAGGATTTAAGTCTGTTCTTTAGGAAAGCAGTCAAGTGCATGATTAAGTCTCTGCTGAAGTCCTATCGTTTTTTTATGGAATTTAAATTCACTGCTTCCCCCCACTTTAACAGAGGAGGCGATGCAAATAAAAACATAAATATCTAATCTCTAGCAACCAGAATAGCTTAATAAAATTCCACAACAAATAATTATAAAAGAAGAGAAAATCTACATTAGAGACAAAAAAAAAAGAAAAAAAAAAGAAAAAAAAGAAAAGAAAAAAAAAGGTGAACCAAGCATCCTGGTCCTGCGGACACCTGATTAAACTTCAGTGAGAGTGAAAGAGCAGGTTAGGAACCCTGCCCTGTCTGTGGCCATGCTTTACCCAGCTAACGCCATCCGTGTGCACCAGTGTCCTTTATCCAGTGATGGGACTGAGGGCCACGCTCATGCCTCCCTCACAGCTCCTCTGATAGCCCTGTTTCTGGAGAGCCATCTATCTGCTTTCTCCTTTAGGAAATCCAAACCCTTAACACGTAGCATGGCCTTGGGTTCATCAAAGGGGCCCAACAATCATGGCCTGGAGCACAAATAGGTCTTGGTCTCATATAAACGTCGAAACAAAGTGATGATGAGCTGGATCCTAGGGCACCAAGGTCCTTACCTGCCTTTGATCCAGCTCTCCTGACAGATCATTACGGTAGCTGCTGTTTGGCCTCGAAATGAATGTTTCTGGAATTATTCTGAAATGCAGATGTGACCTGGAGGATAACTGCTGTTCCTCAAGGGTGTAACTGCTCTCACAGAGCGGCCCCACTCCCCCTAAGTTAGTGGCAGAGTTTTCATCCTTGGGACAATCTTGTTTCCCCTTCCTCCTGTAGTTTTCACAAACACAGCAACCCTTCTGATGCCACTGATGAAAAGAAACAAAATTACCGACAACAACAACAATACTAAAAGAAAAAAAAACCAACAAAGATTAAGGAATGCGTGTGCAATTAAAACCCAGAGTAAAATATAATAATAATAAAATAATAATCATAATCATAACAACCATACATTAAAATAACATTATCTTTCCTTTTCATGACACAAGCAGCATGACACTCTCGCTCCTGAACTCGTGGGAGAGGAAAGGAATGCAACAGAGCGCAGGGCTTTGTTTTCCTGCCTCAGAGGAAAGGGGACGCGTCATCTTTCCGAAGGAAGCGGGGGTAAGGTGCATGGGCTGCTGGAGATCGCATCCTCACCTACAGTATACTGAGCTGGAACGAAGGACGGGCAGGAGAAGAAAACTGTGCAAGGGTAGCCCAGGAACCAGAGCTGGCAACCAGGGAGGTTATTTGATGCTTTGCCAGAAGACAACAGCCTTGTTGAACAGCCTATGCATACCGGGATCCCTTCTTCCAGGCCAGCCAAGCCCTTACTGCAAGACAATATACTTGTGCTTGTCCTGCTGTCAGCTTTTCCCACCCGAGAGAGCCTCGTTCCTCGCTGCCACCCAGGGAACTCATCCCTCGCCACCCTGCTGATGAACCTGCTATTTTCCAGCATCTTGTGAAATACCTGAATACTTCATGCTCTAGTTACAGGGAAACGTAGAGTGGAACTGAGCAGCCACGTAGGCTTCAGCTTTCATGGAAACATGGAAACGTTCTATCAAACTCTCTTCTCTCCTTTCTCCACAGGCCATCCACAGGCACGGGCACTCCAGAGACAGTTTTCAAATACTGATGCACTAGTGCAACTGCCATTACCAGTGAAACTCCCCTCTGAACCAAACCTAACTGTAGGAAAGGCTCTCTTTACAAATCTGTCAGAAAACAAGATGACCACGTAGAGTTCCTTGGCGTGCAGGACCCACAGGACCACCGTGCTCCCCGGTTCCAGGGTCACTTTGCCTCGGTGGGCAACCTTTCGGGGCGTGGGTGAGAAGGGAGGCGGGGAAGCACACACTGTCACAGTTACATTACAGCGGGTAAGGCCTGATGTATTGCAATACTTTTTTTCACATAAGAAACCCGAGTTTGACTCGGGAAACTGGATTTTCTCGTGCTTGCTTTGGGACTCCAGCCCTTTCCCGACCTCCTCCCATCGACAGACGTAGTGAGAGATGCTGGCAACAGCTAGTGTTTCCCCCTTTCACAGGCTAAAGTTTTGTTCCCATTTCACAGACACAACCGGGACAACCTGACAAACGTGGGTGGATGCTGTCCTCCCACTCCACCGAGAACGTCGGCAAACAGCAGAATGAGGATGCGGTTTCCGGGGAGGAAACCTGCCATTTCAACAGGATAGAAACAGACCAGTCTACAAACGAATCCCCAGACCCTCTGGGAGTCACCTGGGTCTCACAACCAACCTGGTCACTTCCAGCCTATCCAGTGCTTGACAAAACACCCAGCTACATGCACTTCTAACCCCGACGAGCCTCCCCAACACCTCGCCAAGTGAGCGAAGATTGACGACGTGGGAAAAAAAACCCACCACTGCCAGCAGAAGAAAATCGGCAATAACAACTGGAAAAAAAAAAAAAAAAAAAAAAAAAAGAAAGAAAAAAAAAAGAAAAAGAGCTGAGAGTAAATTCTGACTAGCCTCAGTCAGTTTCTAGGAGTACCAGTGGAAGTAAACCCTTAAACCGCATCTGTAGTTCGGTAAGGCACTACGAGGGAATGATGTAAAACTAAGACTGTGACAGTTGTAATGGCTGTGCCGAGGAACACACCACAGAGAGAAGGCAGCATCTGCACACGCACGCACGCACGCACACGCACACACACACGTACATACCTGCACAATCACATTTGTTACATGCCTATGTTATATCACTTTTCTTTGTGCAATCACATTGAGGAATAGTCTATTGGTATCGTTGAAGTTCAACACAAAATAGTAAAAAGGGCACATGACCTGTATAGTGCTACATTCTACCGAGGGGTGGGGGTGGGGGTGGGGGCAGCTAAAATGTCTCCTCCTACACTAAAACGGCTAGGGACTGAAAAGGAAAATTTCCAAACAAACCAAAATGAAACGCAACTGAAATCCAACATACATTATTAGAGATCTCGTTTAGGAATAGCATTTCTCAGGGATTTATCCAGTGTGTTCAAGGAAAGGGAGAAACACCCCCATTGCTTCTGCTCTCCACCAGTGCCACATAGCCTGTTTTGCCCAGGTGTGTTGAAGTGTAGTGATGCTAGATCTGAATTTAAAGCACTGGGACATTTTCTCTGCCCTCAGCCTCCCTTACCCACTTCCCATTTCCAGGCACTCCCCACCCCCCACCCCACCTCCAACCTTATGTATGCTTTGGGATACAAAGACCACTGCAAAGATGGGGTATAGACCCTTTGAAATGCTGGATAAATCCCTAATCCATATACCTATTGGATTAAAAACCTAATGGATTTCATTTTAGGTGTTCTGGACAAAAAATTTCTAAATGTAGCTCACTATTGGATGAAAATAACCTTTAAAAGTCTGTTGGTGAAGTTCTTCAAAAGACAGGACCCACTGGAGGGCCCTTCTGCTTCTCTCTCTCTCTCTAGTTTGGTGCAGAATGGTTGGTTTTTTGTGGTTTATTTTTTTTCTGTTCTTTTTTTTCCATTTTCTTTTTTTTTTTTTTAAATAAAAAGTGTAGAATTGGTTCTCCCCCTTCTTTCCTCTTTTTCGTTTCTTCCTTAAAGTCTCCTTCGTTCAAGTTTCACACGAGCCTCCCATTGCATTGTTAGTTTGTCATGTTCTTCAGTACAAAAGCAGCCGCCTCACTCCCCCAGCACGGGTGCGTCTCTCGCTCCTTATTCCAGTGTTTAGATGTAAGGGTACTGGTTGACCTTGGTGGGGCTCAGTGGGTATCCAGTGTAGACTGTGGAGGCTGGAGAAGCACTGATATAGGTCTGATGGGCAAACTGAGCCTGGTACTGACTCGGGTGGATGGTGGGTGAGGGCAGAACCCGTGGGCCCATGCTGACAGGGACCTGGTGGACGATGCTGGCGGGGTAGGTGGTGTGCTGCACGGCGTGCCGTGCAGACCCTTGGGAGGCCACCAGGTGCGCGACGGTGCCCGTGGAGCCCAGGGCAGCGGGGGCGGTATATGTGTAGAGGTGGGGTTGGGTGGGCAGGTGAGCAGCGGCAGCCGCGGCCAAGTGAGGATGAACTGTACCATGGCTGGGACTATTGTGTGGGAAAGAGTACGGGGCCTGAGCTATCGTTGGAGTGATGTAGGCTTGTTGTCTCCGGTGACTCCCTGTGCGATCAGTCGTGATGTGCTGCTGGGCCTGGATAAAGACAGCAACAGTGATAAGTGGTTACAAGACAAGAGACGGCTCTTTACCTCCTCAGTGGTTTCTGGGAGCATTCCTACGACACCAGGATGGCCTCAGGAAAGTCCCTTGTGCTCCTCCTGACACCCTTAGCACCACCACAGTCTTCCCTTGGAAATGAGTGACAGCAAAGGGTCCCTCCCAAGCCTAGGAAGACCCTGTGGTTTCATACATTCACCAAAATGGCCCCCAAAAGGACAATGGAGTCCCCCAGTTTGAGCCACAATCTGCTGGCACACCACAAAGACCCAGCCTTGGATGCCCGGCTCCTAAGACCATCTTCCACAAGTCCAGTGGCTCACACAACACACAGCTTTTGTTAGTGAATTCTCTGCTGATACACGGTGCACCAATTGCTCAGGGGAATGAAGTTGCCTAACTACGCCTGAAACAGGCCATTTATTTTTGCTCAGTTTGGGTCTTTGCAGTTACAATTTCCTCGGCTAGTAAAAATAACTACGTTAAAGATAAACCCCTTGGATCAATCAGATCCTGCGGGTGCCTGGTACCCTCATGTAATCAGCTATAATTCCTTGAGCATAGGCAACTTCTTGCGGTGGGACAGGAGCAACATATTTTTCAGGGATTTTCTAAGTTGGTTTTTTTTGCATTGCAAGGACTTTTCCCAGTCATTTGTAGTCAGAGTATTAAATAACCAATAAAGTAGGAATTAGAAGGCAAGAATGGCAACGCTCCATGTTATTTCCTTCTGTTCTTCCAAGCCCTCTCTCATCCTCTTTGTAAGCACTCCCTGCGCTGTCATTGTGGTCTGAAATGCGGCAGCCACGCTCCTCCCCCGCTCTTGGAAACAGCATCTCGCCCACTTCCTCCATTTACACTCACTTTCATTTCAAGTTTGTTTAAATTTTAAAATTTCAACTACATTTTGAGGGGGAGGGGACATTCTTCTCCCCTAAATTATTCTTTTTTAAAAAAACAGTCCTGCTTATATCCAGCTCTGGATGTAAACCAGCACTGTCCTCTGAGGTCTCCAGACTTTCTCCTTTTGAAAGGCTGGTGACTGTGCTGTAACCTCCCTCACTTCTCACCACCTCACCTCCGGGAAGAGAGGCCCCAGGCACAGTATGTGAAAAGGGCGTTATTTACTGAAACTCCTGTGGAGCTCCTTGGGTGTTTTGATCTCAGACTATGAAGCATCTTCAGAACTGCATGCTGCCAAGTAATGGGATTTGCCCAGATCTCAGCCCAGGTTTATCATGGGATGGATCAAACTCATTACATGAGGTCATGTATATGCATAGGGGCTCTGCTTTGCCTTGTCACACCTGACGGGGACTTCTCTCCCAGTCCCACAGCTGGGCTGGTGCACTCCCTTTACTTGGAAGATACTCTCCCCACGGTAACCTACAGTTAAGGAGGATTCAGTCCTTCCTACACAGTCCTTCTCCACTCCTTTGTGTCTGAGCCACTGCGCCTTCCCTCTCACATTATTCCCACTCACACTGTTAAATCCTCTGACTTCAAAACACACAGTAAGAGTACCACTTAGGTACCCAGGGGTGGGATTTGCACTACCTCTGCTGCCTGAGCTGGAAGATCTAGGTCTGAAGTGAAGTTGAAACAAGTCAATCAAACTCGACATGAGGCCCAGCTATCATCAGACTGGAACAGGACAGCCCATGCTGGAGGAGCAGTAGGTAACAGCTGGATGGCACACCACCAAAATCTGTCTCGGTTGACTTACCTGACTTAGATTAAGAGGCTGCTGCTGCTGGAAATGTGCTCCTGGTCGCTGCTGCCTATAGGCAACGGCTCCAGACGAGCTCCCTGAAGAGTGACCGCTGGTGGAGGTCACGGTGCTGGAGGACTTGGACTTGTAGGAGGATGAGTGGTGACTGGTGGTGACTGTGCCAGGAAAGGAAACACATTTGTAGCTTACATCACATTCTTTAATTGCTCACCCTACCTTTTCCTCACTGAATTTCCTCCAGAGTGGCTTTTGGGAGGAGACATACAACAGAAGCAGGATAAGAAAACGGTTTCTCTTAATTAACAGAATACCTCAGCAGTCCTTCACATACATAGCCAGCCTATTATCCTAGAGGCAGACAAGTAGACCCAATATCTGGACCCAAACCGGGCCCGGAGAAGGCTTTATAGATCCTTCAGATGTGCGAGAAACTGTTCTGCCAGCAGAACTGTACAATGCAGGTACAAATCCCAAGGAGAGGAAGGAAAGTATAGTGTGCACAGCACAAAAAAGCTCTGGCTTGGCTGACCTCACAGTGAGTAGGAAGGGAGGGAGAAGGAGCTAGTGGGGAGCTCACCCTCCGAGCCTTTGTGTTCACCAGCAGTGCGTCAAAAGAAAGGACTGCCAAGCAGCTCAAAGCCAATTGCTTTGGGCCAGACTTCCACCATGAGCCCCTTTTCAACACATTGTACTATCTAGCATTGCAGAGGCTCTGGATGAGCAAACCTCATCAGTCCATAATGAAGATCCTGGGGAAATGTTCTTCCCAGAAACGTCAACAAGTTTGGATGAAAATGCACATGTGTTTTCAATCTCTTACCCGTTTTAAAGTAAACCTACGGAAAGGCAAGGCAGCAAAGATTCACACTTGCATTTGGGAGCCTTTCATGTCAAATGTTGAGCTAAAGGCTGCATTCTGTTCCCGGGTTTGTACAGAAGTAACTGGGACCGACACTTGCCCCTGTGACTCCTGAGTGTACCAGGGCACATAAATAATGCAATATGGCTCCCAAGAACAGATGTGTCACTTGAGAGAAGGGCAGGAGCAAAGTTTCTTTGGAAAACAAAACAAACAAACAAACAAAATGAAACCGAACAATGAGATTCTTCCAAGATAAATCATTTATTTCTTACTAATTTTCTTGACGGAAGAGGTGCAATTTACCTGGTGCCAGGCTATCGCACTCTACCAACACCTCACTGGCCTGGGTTTTCAGTGGTGGCACGATGATCGTTCGGGGGTTCCCACTGCAGTGAGTCTCTGGAACCCCTTTGGTGTCGTAGGTGTTCCCGTTATTCTGCCCTGCACGATGCTGCACAGCGTAAGGGCTGTTGTTGCTGGAGGAATCGGAGTAGGGGGAGTCATGCACGGTGACACAGCTGATGACGTTCTTCCTTTGCTTGGACAAGGTGCTGCAACACAAGCACACAAGTGGAAAGAGTGAATGGGCAACAATCAACTTGGAAGCCACCAGAAGACTCTGCCTGTGGCAGACTAGCTCTGTAAAGGCGAAGCACACCCTTCAGTCCTCTGCCAGATAGAGGCTGCTTAAGCCAAATCCTAGGCTTCAAAACTCACTCGTTGCTATTCCAGGAAAGCCTTCATGGAGGTCAAGGAGTGAGTAAGACATTGTGGATAGATCTTACATTCACACTGCTTAGAATAGCACTGAACCAGACTGCCAGATTTATTTTCAGACTGCTTTTTATATACGTGTGCAGTAGAAGCCCAGCAGTTATACTATGCTTTGCTGCAAGTCTCACCACCCACACAAAAACGTGGCGGTCTCTCCCAGCCTTCCAGCAATGATTTAATAATAGATGCCATGACTTTTCATGCTTAAATCCCATGAATCTACAAAATACACTCCATTCTATTTACTAATATGGTACAATGGGCATATATTCTCAATAAGCATCTGAAACTGAGGAACAAATGACGAAAAAATGAGCAACGTATGTAACGCTTTTGGTTTTCTTTTCTTTCTCTGAATAGGCACTGGGTCTCCTGACTCTAGCATGGATTATCAAGGTCCTGCTGCAGCTAATCTATCTATGACATCAAAAAAGTGATTAAAAAGGAACATCAACACTTCCAAGATTAGTGCTAGAAGTTCATTAGACTAGACTGTGTGAGTACGATTGGGATTTGCTCTGCTATTGTGTCTAATTATTCCTGATGGTTTCTCCTTCCTGTTAGGAGCTTGTTTGGGGAGAAAAAGAGAGAGCAAAAAGGAGGAGGGAGGAAGGGGGATGGTGAAGATTTGCTTAAATGGCTCACATCCTTGACAGTGCACAGACCTTGACTACAGAAAATAGCTGCTATGTTTCACTGATTGCATTATGTTGTTATGGCAACTGAAGTTTTTAAAATGATGAAAAGAAATGGATAGCACATAAAAAGCTAAGTAATTAGGCTTAATGGTGGAAACAGCCCCAACAGGAACAGAAATGCCATGGAGAAAAAGGAATCCACCTCTTAACTTCTTGAGTGTGCACTTTTAAAAGAGATAGATCCCTTTCCCACGGAGTGTCCTCTCCATTCTCTCTCTGGCCTATCCAGTCCAGGGAACAGCTGATTAATCCCGTCTTGGCCTGTGATAGAGCTGTTTGCTCCCTACTGTCAGCATTGCTTCTTACCCAGGGAAAGGTGGAGCAGATACTGAGAACAGTTTCTTTCCAAGGACATTGTTTGCCTTATTTATTTTTCACAGTGCTAAAGGAGCACTGGTGGCTTTCCTTCAACTCGTCCATTCCAAAGTCTTTCCATCAGCATTCACAAACTGCCATTTACCACCTTGCTCCTGAGACTTGTAACTGAAAAGCTATCATCTCCTACATTAAGGAATGCCTTGGGGTGCTGCATTCACAAACAAGTTACTGTCACACGACTTTCCCTGGGCTATCGTGACAGGATCCTGGTGTGCCCCAAAGAGGACACAAGACCATGTTGTTCTATGCACAATGAAAAACATGTCTTGAGAGGCCCCTGTTCTCCTAAAGCATTGACACTTGAAACAGGGCAGATGATAGAGAAGGAGGAGAAGCTATTGCACAGCAATCTGGAAGCTGAAAGCAATTTTTGCAGGGGCAGGGATCTTTTCTATAGGGAAGGTATACGACAGTGAACTCTTGTATTCTGACTTTCCACAAGGAGCTGGAGAGTGCTGGATTAGAAATGGAAAGAGCAACAGCATATCTTAGGTGGACACGTACTGCAAGTGAAGAAAGATGTAACTGTTTGGATATGGTGCTACAAAAGAAGAATATTAAGCCAATAAAAATGACGAATATTGCATCAATATTCCTCTCTCCTTCAGTAGAAATGCCTGTAATCACACATTTATGAGTATCCACACTGCTTGCCCTTTGCAGCTACCCTTGGCTGCCAGTTGGGAAGAGATATATATTCTCTACCTCTGACAGTTATTACATTTTATAAAGAAAAATCAAGTCACTAAAGAGTTTTCTGACAACTGATAAGGTCTAGCTATTCTTTTACAGTCCCTTCCTTACATAAGTGGCTGAGCTGCTGAACTGGAAATACTTGCTGTCGGCTGACACTTGACATGGGAAGGCTGAGCTGTAGAACTGGAAGGGTATTTTTCTGTGTAATCCATGTTATTTATTGTTTTAGAATGAGCATATTTTTCACTGATTTGATTGAGGGCTTGTCAAAGCAGAGACCACGAGGAGCCGCCTCCTTCAGAGTGTTATAGCTCCTTGGTTAAAATGAGAAAACCAAATGGATCTCTTTGGTTAAACAAGTAAGTGACCCCCAAACCCAAACCTTTCCAGAGAAAGGGACCATAGCAGGATATGAAACTCATTTCATGGATGGGAAACTGAAAAGAACCAGAGCTATGGTCCTGCCGGGCCTTACACAAGTGCTCAGCACTACTAATACGTGTCATTCACCAAAGTCAGCTGGACTATTCCAGTAACACAGCTCAACCACATGGGTAAATATTTGCAGGATTAGGGCCCAAGTCATTAGGCTCTTGATTCAGCAGACTGCATCATTTCAAGTGCATGAGGCATCCCATTGAAAGTGGTTAGATTTTTGTCGTTAGGGAAGGTAATGAGTGGTTAATGTTACAGCAGGCAGAGAAGTCAGCCAGGACTATTCACACATGCCCTGAGCTCAAGCTCGGCACCTGCTGTACTGTAGCCTGCCCCAGAGATTAAGGGTGGCAATTTCAAAAGCATCAAAGGCCCAACTCATGCTGAAAATCAGTTGATTCACAGCCTCAAAGATACACATTAAGCCAAAATGGGGCTTTTGGAAATACAACCCAGGAAAGCCAGTGCTCCCCCTTCCCAAAGCCTTCTTGCTAGCCAGCAACTGCCCTCCTCCCAGCTCCCTCTGAGGACTCAGCTGCCCTCCCCACCTTGCAGTAATGCAGGAGTTATGTGTATGAGGTCCAGGCTGATGTATCGCCTTCCCTGCTCACAAACTATCAGGACTGAGAGCTTTTACCTGTTGACACAGCACTTGCCTACTCAGCAAGCTTACTGTATTCCTGTAACTCAGCCACAGCTTTTGGGGATGTTTGTGCTTACACAGAAAAATACTATTAAAAGTCTTGCCCCCCTCCTATTAAGCACACTCCAAGCCTGGTAATTGCTTTCTCTCCTGCAAGCACAGTAGCAGCAGCATACGTGATTTAGTAGTGTTGAGTGTCGGCATGTGTTCCTGGTCAGCTTGTGTGCCTGCCTGCATTATGTGGGTAGGTGTATTTTAATTCTCCAGAGGAGGGAGGGGGAAGATTACCAAAGTGGCATCAAATCCATCTACACAGACTGAAAAGCAATAAGCCAGGAAGGCTTTTTAACCCTTACTGGCTGGAGCTGCATCCTGCCTTTCAGAACAGCAGCTAGAAAAATATACATTGCTTTATAAGCTTATTATTAGTTTATGAGTGGCAGCCAATTTCCACCTGGTCCCAAAGAGATTGTTCTTAAACTTGGACACAAAACAATTCATGTCTGTCCCATATGCAGACACAGAGCACAACCATGCCTTCGAACATGCAGAAGCAGGCCCTGGAGACAGCTCTCTAACATATACCATATCCTTGTGAGTGCATAGCAGAGAGATGAATGTGGGTCCCTATTCCCCACAACAAGGAAAGATCTCAAGGAAAAGTCTGACAGAGGAAAGAGAAGACAGTTTGTGCACAGGCACTGGGCAAGAAACTAAGGTGGGCATCTGAGGTAATGTTAATGGGAAGGTGCCAAAGGCAGATGTTGAGAACAAAAAGTGAGAGGAAAGGAAGGAAAAGATGATGCTGAATTAGGTGTTAAAACAACGTTTAAACCACCTAAATAGCCAAGGACAAGGACAGGGACAACAGTTTCTGTAACAATGCAACTTGAGATAATTTGTACTTGCTGAAGGCCCAGCCCAAAAGCTTGGCACGTGATAGCATTGCATGAACAGCATTTTTTTTCCCCTGAGTACCTCAATTTACACCAGAATCCCAGAAAAAGCAAATGGTCTCTAGTGGGGGCAATCCTTCAGCAGGCAGTTCACCCAAAGAGATACAAACCTTTCAGTGTGGCTGACACTATAGCAACAGAGGCTTTCAGCTCTCAAGATCACCAGCATGGCCTTCTAGTTTGGGGGAAGAAGGCAGCCATCACACGACTGTGCCTTTGAACCATCGCACATTAGCTTTTCATCACATCACAAAAATTCTGTTCCAGGTCTCTGAAAACTTAGTAACATGCAACCTTTTCAGGTTGCTGCTTCAGAATAATCCACCTATTCTAGGAAAGTATCAAGTCAGCCAACAAAAACTCACACTACAACTGCAATCACTCTCTTCATGTTGAAATCTTATGCCATGCATAGCTCAGCGTTGAGAACATGCCCCTCTTCAGCTCAGCCTCCATCCTGACCTGTTAATCTGCTCTCACCTTCTTTGTGAATTTGTGATGGTAAGAAATATTTATCAAGTACTACACTGAGGCCATTTTATTAGGCTATACAGCATGTGCTGTAGCTATTTAAATCATATATACTGAATTGCTTAGCAGGCTGTAAAGGTCCTACTGCTGAAGGTTTGCTGAGAGAGCTACTGTCTATCTCTGTTATTTTAAGTATTAGTTGCATGTCGATGTGTCTTCTGGAGATGGAAGGCAGCAATCTTTTCACCAAATGACTACGGTTAGTCAACGTATTGCTATGCAGAGTCAGTGCATTACTATGCACAGCATAACATAGCCACAATAGGCTAGAAGTCAAAAGAGAATTACAAATGGCATTTTGACCCTCACACGCACATCAGCAAGTTGGCAGAAACACCTGGTTTGTGCCTGCCAGCAGTTTCTGTGCTAAGGCGAATCAAAGTCCTCTGAAGTAGGCACCACCACCACTGAACTATGATGTGAATAAGGTGAACAACAACTTGCACCAGGTTACACTCCGTTATAATGGTGAGACTCACAGAGAGACTACACTGTATAGCTTACCATCTTAAGAAAAAGGGGAAAAAACCAGCCCTGCAAGAATTTTGTGACAGTGAAGACGGCCAATGAGGCAGTTACTCAGTATGCTGACACGACAGCTGCAGTCAGTCTTTCTTGCTCAGGAAGACAGTGATTACTGTGAGGACCACACAGAAAACCAAACTGGAGAGGTGTTACTTATGATACCAGCACAGACAGAGCATGCAGTGGAGAAGTGAGGGGCTCTCCTGCCTCTTTAGGGTGGAAGCACCCCCAAAACCACCCACCTCAAGGCCACCATTGTATCGTTTCAGGAAAACAGCCATGTTTTCCTTGGCTGCTACACTCATTGCTTGCATGGGAAGTCATCTAGGCACATTACAACAGCCACCTCTGCCGCCTCTCCTTCCACCTCTTCCTCCTGCCATGTTCTGCGACGTGTCCCTTGGCAGGACATGGAAATACCCCTCACTACACCACCAGTGCATCCTGGCACATCCCTCCTGCAGGACCAAGTGTGCTCTCCCTTGCTCCCTCCTCCCAGCCACAATTCCAGGTGCACTTGTGCCTTTCTGCTCTGTGTTTAAGTTCTTACTTTATTTTTCTCCATTTCTAAGCTTCAGAAATATTTAGTCAAGGGAGGATTTACATTTAAACCACTGTACCATTTGAAGTTGCATGCTGGGGAGTACTTAACTCCTACTAACTTGCTACTGACTGAACATGGGCTCCAATTACTAAGACTGCAGTTGCACTGTCAGTCGGTCTGTCTGCTTGACTTTCTTGCAAGAGCAAGTAGAAAAACTTAAGAGGAATAAATTTATAAGAAAAATATCAAATCCACTCTCCGGTTTTACTCTCT
Organism: Ibycter americanus; assembly: GCA_035590275.1. NCBI lineage: Eukaryota > Metazoa > Chordata > Aves > Falconiformes > Falconidae > Ibycter > Ibycter americanus. Next base: position 29,839,400 of record JAVJGI010000060.1, read on the forward strand.
TCAGTGCTTTACAGGTAATAGTTAGACTTAAATTCTTCTTTCCAGAATAAGTAACAGTCAGGGTATTATCTTACAGCACAGCAGTAAACATCTCTTTGGCCTATAAAGTCTCTTTGTAAAGGATGCTGAACTGAGAGTCTAGAAATTCACTGGTGATAAACAAATGGGGTGACAAAATTGTTTGCAGTTCATATAATGCTTTTTATATGCAAATTTTTTTTCCTGCTGTTCTACAGGACAAAATGTCACATGCAAAACTTTGTGGGCATCAGAAACCATGTAAAAACAACTTCACGCAGTAAAAACATTCCCTTTATTTTGACCATTTCAATTTTTTTTCCTATTATTTGCTTACGTTTTGAAAGAATAAAAAAATCCCTCCATTAAACTAGAAAAGAGAAGTCTTCCCCTTAGTTAATCCCCTAACACTTTCTACCCCTTAAATAAAGGTCAAAACTTTTTGCAGTTTTGAAGCTTCCCCAGATTTCACTGTGTTGGGGATATTCCTAGAAAAATCTCAATGTCGCCTGCAAAAATCAGGAATTTGCCCCCTGAAAATCTCTGAGCATTTCTCTGAGGACGATCCCTCCCAAACTGTACCTGAGGTCCCTCCTCAGTGATTTTGCCCCAGGCACGGGGCTGGGGCCCGGCAGATGGGTCCCTTTGACAAGGCTTAATCAAGCAGGTCCTCCAGAGCCCACTTCGCACCACCTCCCCAGCACCTTTACCCAAGAGGAGCCCAACATTTTCAGGTGATTATTGATTTTAAACACATTACACCACGGCTACACTGATCAATAGTGCAAAACACATGTGAACAAAGAACAACCAACATCCTGGCCTGCCTGCCTGTTTAGCTGGCATTTCATAAACATCCTACTTGAACATCTGCGCTTGTCATTAGGAAAAGGAAAATTCTGCCCATATCACACCGAGTTCTTCAGGTTTTTCTTTCGCCAATAAAAAATTTGCATCCCCTGTATGAGAAAAGCTCTCTGTGCTGCTCTGGTATTACAGAGAGGCTTTTCTGTCAGAATAAATCCACACTGTAGGGCTCCTTTACTGCATCAGCAGTATCATATTTTATCAGCTTTACTGGTCCATCTTAAACTGAGACTTATGAACTCTTGCATAGTCGAAGGATCTACTACTTCTCACAACCACAGGTAGCTCTAATCTCTCTTTGCTGAGCAATCAATAAAATAAACATTTTTAGTCTCATGGGTCAAAGAGAAATTTCTAACCCCATAGGAAATAAGGGAAGGAAGTGTTGTAGCAAATTCAGGAGCTGATCCAACGTCAGTGAAGTTAATGCAAAGATACCACTGCTATTAATAAGATGGGATCAGGCAATTAACTTTGATCTGTCAAGTGCCATATGATTTCTGTATTCTAATCTAGAAAAAGCTAATATTTTTAGGATGTGACCAATAGCATGTTGGAAGTCATTCCTTATTTTTCACCCCCACACTACAGCTATTGCCCAGTAGGGTAATATTTGCATAAATATGGGAGAGACAATGCATTCTTTGCATGGTTTCATTTCTGACTCAGATCCTGAATCTTTGGGCACTGATTACATTAAAGCACACACTTCACTGTCACTTCCATATTTTTTGGAGCCAGAAAAATAGGTGAGTAAGAAAACTTGGAGGTACTTTCCTAAATGTGATGCACTTCCAATGAGAAAGACCTCAACTTTGGTAGGGGCAGAGTTCATTAGCATTAAATGCTGACACAGCTTCCTTGACTTGAAGCTACACCCTTACTCCAGCTGAAAATCTAGTCTTAGATCTGTCCAGGTCAAAAGGCAACGAGCGAGTTGATTTCGCTCTCCCAGAGACTTTAACCAAAAAATTCTCATTCCGGACATGCTGTTTTCCATCTGTGTCTTTGCCTCTAATTCTCCACTCACCCTGATTACATCTGCACAGGCAATTTAACTCACTCTGGAATTCCAAAAGGTAGTGAAGAACAGCCCATGTCCATGCAAAATGTCTCTACATGGCTCAGAAATTAAATCTAGCTCTTAAGCTTTGGCCTTCCAGGAATGCTGGCACCCTGGCACTCTGTATAGATATGCCATATGGATACAAAAAGTAGCCAGGAATCTGATCCCAGGCAGGAATGTGTCCTGAATATGCTTTAGTCATATCAAAGCCAGTTTGTTTGTGCAAGTCTGGCTCCTGGGACTACTTTCCTAACCCCTCAACAGACCTTGCCCAAATATCTAAATACCCCAAACTCCCAACTCAATTTCCAGACATTTTGCAGAAGTTTGTTCTGCCTGTGTCTCTGGAGAGGTGCCAAGTGAAGAAACTGGTCACATGGCAGCAAAGTTGAAGCAGAGGAGACAAACATTAGCTGAAGTGGCTGCAGGATCCCAGCTCTTCCCTCCACCCTCCTCTGGATCCAAGATGAGACAATAAGCATAAGAATTTGCACACAAATTCCCAAAGCTTGGGATCAGCACCATGGGTAAACATGCTTGCAAAAAGCTCCCATGACCCTTGAGATACCTGCCTTCTTCATGCTGCCCCACCTCACAACCTTAGTTTTCAGCACCTCTTTTGTCTTGCCCTTCCTTTCCCATAAGAGTCCTGGAAGTGGGGGATCCTTATTTATAGTCCACCTGACTTCCACACTGACCTTCATTCAACTCTTTCTGGAAACCGACTTTCTTTCCCCTAGCAAACTAAGGAATAGTGCAGCTTTTTTTTTTTTTTTAAGTGACGTATGTTAGTCTGTCTTGTGATCAATTCCCCTGGTAACTGTGGCAAGCCTGAATTTGAGAGGCATTGAGCTCTTGCTGCCCAGTGGAGTTCACTATTAGGGGGAAGGGGAATGGAAAGTGGCAGTGGTTCTTAAGAGGCCAGTTGCAACTGCAGCCCTGGATGCCTGAATCATATGGCTCCTCTTTACAGATTTTGTGCTCCTTGAGGCCGAATGCATCTCATCTTTCTGTACACATTTGCAGTGCTCCACTTATCACCACAGCACAGAGATGCAGAGGTACTGATAGGTATCTCCAGTGATTAAAGGAGAATCTGCCATGAAGCATGTTCTAAATAAATAAAAAAAATCTCTCTTGACAATACTGGAGGGATAAGGTTAAAAAATTCCCAGCTCAGTTACCAACATAAAGATGGTATAATTATTCAGCTGTTTGCAAGGCTACTTCTCTACAACTTCTAAAGCAGAGTGATGTCTTGTGACTGGCATCAGGTGGGAAACCTGGAGTGCTTGCATGTGATAAAAGGTGCTGAAAAGACAGTCCTGGAAACTTAAGTCCTCTCTCATTCACAGTAGATGATCAGCAGTGGCAGCGGTCCTGGGCTGCACTGTTTACACAGATGAGTTAATTCTCTGAGGAGCAAACTTAGTCACATGGTCTTTATAGCCTCATCTATGCCTCTCTGCAGAGTCAGTCAAAAAGCAATCAGTTTCTGCCACTTTTTACAATAGAATCGTAGAATTGTTTGGGTTGGAAAAGACCTTTAAGATCATCAGGTCCAACCATAAACCTAACACTGCTAAGTCCACCACTAAACCATGTCCCTAAGCGCCATATCTACACATCTTTAAGATATAGTTCAGGGATGTTTTGGCAACACAATCAGAACTGAACAAACCTCTTGCAATGTATTTACCATTATTCAATGTTCATGACACAATCACTCAATCACTAATGGTTTTTCAGGACCTTTTTATGGAAAATTGCACATATGGAAGGCATCATTTAATGCTTTTTACAGATGCCTGCATCACTTCGAAAGAGAAAAGGCAATTTTAAGCCACCTGCCTTCCCAGCCCTTCTTTTTGTCTTTGTTTTAAACAAAGTTTGACTTAAAGAGGTTCATCACCATAGGATCTCTAAAGTCTCCTTCCAACAGTCCTGTGAGACAGCGAAAACTACTATTTCCTCTTAGAGATGAGAGACTATGGCACAGAGAGACTACTACACTTCTCCAAGGTCACACAGCAAAGGCACAGATGGCAGGGAACATCACCTAAGTCAGCAGAGTGCTCAGTATTTTAGACTCCCCATCATCTTTCCGCTCAATGACCTGGGTGCTAAGACCCAGCTGTAGCTCCCGGGATCCTACAGCAACTCCTGGGATGCTCCAGCACTTCTCTGCCTATGTCTCTCTCCTGCACACAGAGAAGAGCAGAGAGCTGCTACTCACCTGGTGGGTGCATGCTTCTGCTCCTCCTCTTCATCTGTGTCGCTGCTGATAGTGATGACACTCACTGCGGGGCTAGGGGTGTCGGGAATGATTATCGTCTGCCGCTGCCGCTCCCGTGTGGTGCTGGTTGCCACATCGCCCCAGCTGCATGTGACAGAGGTGCTGCAGGCAGGGCTGTTGTGCACCATGGCACAGCGGGGAGGCGTGTTTTCCTTCACTCGTTTTGATCGCTGAGGTGAGCTGATGGATTGAGAGGATGAAACTTCATAGGTGGATGCATTTCTGGAAATGGGAAAGGCTGTTAGTTGGTTCAAACTCGGTTTGCTTAAGTTGCCTGTTGCCATAGCTTTTCATTCCTGGTCTCTGATTCAGTGGCACTGATTTACGGAGTCTAGGAAAACTGCAAAATTGGCATAGACACCTCTTTAAAGGATGCCTTACATTTTTTTCATATATTTTTCATATAATTGTCTGAAAAGCATTTTCTTTTAGTAAAAAACTAAAATTTGTTTTCCCTAGAAATTTCCAAATAAGAAATGCTGCCTCCCAGGAGTTTGTGCTGGGAGGTAGAGGCTAGTCACGTGCCCAGACACACAAAACACAGGCAGGCACAGTATGGCTGTTGCAGAAGGAAGAAGAACCCCAATGATAATCCCTTTCTCCTGTATCCTGCATGGATGCATCATGACCAGGTACTTTTTGGCCAGAAAAAGCTAAAGGTAAAATCAGAATTTGTTGTGGAAAACAACAATCACTTATCAGGAAAACTGATTTTCTTTGTTGAAAATTTAATTTTCTTTTTAGGAGTCTTTTCAATGAACATTTCCTGCCCAGTGCTTCATCCTCTAGGACAGTGGAGTCTCATGGATGACAGCATGCAGATGGAAGGACACATACTCAGTTTCATTTCATTCCCACGTGAGGCAGTAGATGCAGCACACATAAATCAGAAAGAAAAAAACAATCTTTTTATTATGTGGTAGAAAAACATTCTCAAGCCCTGCTTTTTTTTCCAGTCTTCCTACTTCAGCTTCCTTGCCTGACAGCTGGAAAGGGTCTACTTGGATCAGGGATCAGAACACAGAACCTGCCCACCAAACAGTGCAGCACAGGTCTGCAGATGGGAATATTTACTACAGCACACCAACTAAAGCCCATTTCACTCAGTTCCCACATATTCTTTTCTCCAGAACATTTGCAGCTTCAAAAATGAAAAAACCAAAGTTCTGATTTTGTTCTACAGTGGGGCCCGGGCTGCACATTCAGGCTGGCCCAAAGCTAACCAAAGGAGTAGGTGGCATCCATCAAAAGGAAGCCCGCTCTGGACCTATCGCACTATAGCAACTTACACAGGGTCTTTTGCATAACAAATAGCTGCACAGCAGCATTCGCAGTGCTTTTTGAATACCAATGAGGAGCGTCAAGTACCCTCCTCTCTAAAGGAGCACATTCCATTTGGCTACAAAAGCATCACAATTAATGAAGCTGTAGAAACCCATTGCTCTGGAAGTGTCCAGTTCCTCCTGGAGGCTGCCACCCTGCCTCTGGAGAGGCAAGGGAGAGGGCAGGTCCTGCGCAGGCACGCTGGTTGCAACAGGCTCTCTCTTTTGCGGGCTTGCTAGGGACGTAGTAGCTGCCTCTCTACATTATGAATGGACTAAGACAGCTGGAGCCCACCCAAAGTAAATGCAACATTAGAGAGCAGATAAATGGGAAGGATTTAAATAGTGGCCTCTTAAACTAGAGTCATATTGGTTCTGAACTCAGAGCTCCTCTGGCTCCAGTCCAGTCACCCAGGAAAACCACAAGCTCCTCTGGTTTTGCCACTGCACAAGTGGTGATCCATTTTGGTTCTCTTCCCTGCACCGGTTTTTTTTAGGTTTTTTTTTTTTTTTTTTTTTTTTTAAAGAAATGTGCTTGTTTCACAGCCCAGAGGACTTTCACCAGAACAGCTGCACATACATCTTAAACAGCCTTGTCCTCTTGGCAAGACTACAGTGCTGTGACAGGCACTGCCATCATTCTACCATTTGAGTTGTGCCACATAACATAATATGAACCAAAACCCAGTCTCCTCCTTTCAGAGCCAAATGGTGCTACTGAGAGTTGATAGATTTAGGTGTCTAAGGACTGCCCTTATATGAGCTGTCCTTAAAAAATGCTCTCTGTTTTATGCTGCCATGGTCATAAAAAGGCCAGGTATCTGTTGCTGGTGTGTACTGTTTAAGATAGGGGCTAACTACTATGTTAGGAGCTAGAGAGCCTGAAGGTGGCCTAAAGCGACCCCAGTCCTCCACTCTGCATGGTGTTAAAGCTCAGGAGACAGGTCACCATCCCATTGCTTTTGAAAGGGCAGATCTTGTGTGCACACACCAGGCACCTGTTCCTGAAGATGGAGTGCCCTGGAGGTGCACCACCCTGTGGAAATGCAAACACTGTATCTCAGGAGTGCCTCTGAGATGATGTGGGAAGGGGTGGCAACTGAGCCTTGCACCACGCTGACCTGAGAATATAGTTAAATTTTTAATTACAGTGACTACAAGGCCTCAGGTAATCACAGCTGCATAATGAGCTGTATGAACAGGGCTTGAGTCTCCCATCCTGCATCCCCTCCAGCCGCTAACTCCTGCACAAAATGATGCTCACTGGGTATAAAATGCACCTGGCTTCCTCTTAGCCCTCATTCTCCTGACCTGGGTACGGAAGAGGTGAAGCAGCAAAGTCCAGTCACAAAAAGTGATGGAAATCACTCGCAGGTCATTGAACAAACTTTATTTTCCCCTTAAAATCTCTTATCAGCAAATGCACCCAGGGCTGCGTTCAGCACAACCCAGGTATGGACTGCTTCCTCACTGACACCGCAGCCAACACCAGTGCCGGGATCCGTGCACACTCACCGCAGTGCCGACTGGTGCTGCTTACTCTTCCTGGTGGAGCTGGTGGTGGCAGGTGGCTGGCGCATGACGTGAGCAACACCCACGTTGACGGGCTGGGCTGCGGGGAGAGTCACATGGCTAGCTAACAGCGCAGGCTGCTGCATGATGGGGTTATAATGGCTGCCATGAGCATGGGTGTTTCTGCAAAGTGGGGAGACAGGCACAGATTTAAAATGCAACCAGCGGCTTTTCAGCAGGCTCTTACACAGGCTCCCATCACATTTACCGAGGCACCCTCCTCCAGGGCCCGTTGGGCTCCCAGTCCCCCCAGGAAGGAGCACGCCCCCCAGGGAATTGACTGAAGGGAGCAGCGTGGGCACAGCACTCCACTTCAGGGATGGGGAATGGGGAAGCTGCCCACAGCTCTCAGGCAGGGGGGTCACAGGCTGCAGCTTCTGCCCTTCTCCCGCTGGCTCTGCAGCCTCACGAGATCCCATCCCTCCCACCCTGGCTCTCCTCATCCCTCCTCCAGCACTGGTGGATACTTCAGGGAGCCTCCAAGCACCTCCAATTTACCTCCAGTCTGCCAGTGGTTGGGTGCCCGCCATGGACTCTGGGATGACAGTTGCATGCTGGACAGAAGTGTGGGTGGCCACCCCAGTCAGCTGCTGCCAGGCAGGAGGGAGCAGGATCTGCTGAGTGCCACTAGGCCATGCTTGCTGTCAGACAGAGGGAAAACAATTTCTTAACAAAAGGCATCATTAATACATTAAGTATGTGTGGTGGTCCATGCTCAGCTGGGGCTCCTAATAATGATCATGGTCATACTACCTAGGTTTTACCAGTTGTCAGTCATAGATGACAAACACTGTCAGGAAACAACAGTAAAAGTTATCAATACAGAGAACACAATGGGGGTGTGTAGAGAAATTGTAGAGGGTTAATTAACATTGATTACATACAGTTGTGGGCTTGCTTCAGGGGCGGTGGGTTGGCTGACGTGGATAATGTACAGCTGTGGCTTATTCCTGCTAAGTAGCTAAATAGCACTGAGGAGCCTGGAAGAGATGAGCACTGGTGGAAGACCAGCACTGGGTGAAGAGAGAGAGGAGATTGGATAAAGAAGAGTCCAGGGATGTAGGAGAGATGAGGAGAGGTGCTGAGAGAAGATAGGGGGCCTGGATGAGGAGAAGCCAGGAATCTGGATGCAGTAGAGGCAAGAACCAGGGTGGGCTGGCCTGAAGAGGATGAAGAAACAGCATGGACAGTAGATGAACTTTTGGAACCTTGTGTGGGAAAGCCTTGTTGCAGCCTGGTAGTTCTGTAGTGCTGCAACAGGGGTGGGGTGGAAATCCCTGCTGTCAGAAGCAGCAGCTGTGTTTTAGGTTATAGTGGGAATGGGAGGGATCAAAACTGGTCAGCATTTCAACCCAAACATCAAACTCTTTAGCATCTTTTAAATTTAACTCTCCAGATCACCTGGGCACTATGGTCCCGTTGTTAATTTTTGCCCTCCTACGGCCAGTTTTCCATCCCACTCCAACAGGACCTAAAGGACTTCAGGAACTTACAGCAACTAAAAAGGAGAATGAACTTTTCAAGGATCAGAAAAGAAAACGGGGCTGCAAGGCTTTTCAAGCAGGGGAAAAAAAGATGAATTTGGGGATACCAAAAGGGAATGTGCATCAGTCACCCAGTGCTCCTCAGGAGGGACAACTTGCTGCACAGGCCAAGGAGCTCAACTGCCTGCTTCCAGCTCACTAGGAACCCCCTGGCCAAAGCAGAGCCATGCATGGCTACATGCTGCATGTCTGTGCTCTCTGGCTTTTTCTGAGTGGGTGCCCCCCTTGCAGGGGTGGAAATCTTTGCCCTGTGAGTTGAGCCACCACTGTACTATGCAACCACCTCTCCAGCTGTGCTGCCACAGGCATGACTCAGGTATTCCTGCTCCGGTGACTCCACACACAAGTCAGATGACTGGGTTTTTTTGAGTTGGGAAACTTTCTTTGCTATGTGCTGCCTGAAGGTGGCTCTGGCAGTTTCTTACTGCCTGGGCTGGGGAACTCAGCGGTACTACCAGCTATGGCCCTCCTCAGTCCCAACCGGCACTACTATATTGGACCTACATTGTGTTACCTCACAGTTCTAAGAAGGCTAAATTTTAGAGGGGAGGCTTTTTCCAAGCATGTATTTTCCCCCATCTCCATCCTCGCAAGAATCCTGTTAACTGTTCCTATGATGCCCTCCTATCCCCTAATAAAAAAACCCACAACAATCCACCCTCCTAAAAAAACTAACTTTTCCCCAGTTCTGCTCCAAAGTTTGACTGTCCTGCAATTTTCCACATTGTTGAATTAGATGAAAAGGTTGCTACAGTGAGGCCTCTCAGCACCATCTGTGAAGGACAGACAGTCACAGGGCTCCTGAGCTCTTCATCTGAGGAGTCACAACCACAGACTGGTGCTGCTCGGAGGAGGAGGCAAAGACACAAAAAGATCATGAAAAAAGGTGGGTTTTTTTCTTTTATTTTTTTCCCAGCTTTGATTTAAAAAAGGAGACTAAACTACTGTTGCAGTCAGTTGCAGGGGACTACCTGGATTTACTTGCAGAGAAGACTGCTTCCTCCCTTTCAGGAAGAGAACTGAACAAATCTAAGCTCCTTTCCTGACTGCAGTGCATAAATTTAGATGCAGTGTCAGGGTCCAAGCACAAATTCCTCACTTATTAGGTAAGGACCACTGAATCGTTTAATCTGCAGATAAGGCTTGTCTAGGCCGATCCACTAGCACAGTGTGCTGTGCTTACACACAGGAGGCTTGTGCTGGCAGCTGCAGCCTGTTCTGAGTTATTGCATTATTGTGAAATTGTGCTGCTGCAGCAGAGTGCCGCACTGGCCCCTGTGCTCGGGAGGTGGTGAGTCCCCCAGTGCAATGGAGCTCGCGCTTTGGATGTAGAGCAAGAAAGACTAATGGAATAAGCGTGTTTGTTCTGGAAGCTGGTGGCAGGACCTCTGTGGGAAGAAGTGTTGTTGGGAAGGAGTTAAAAGGAGAAGAAAATCAAGAATTCAGGGTGTTATTCAAGGAGAGGGGACAGTTCTGGGTCACGTCATGGAAGCCTGCCAGAAAACTGTACAGCTTTGTCTCTTTTGAGATCTGAAGCTGCAGAGAGCTATTAGTAAAGATTGGATCAGTCTCCTTTCACTGGTCTCTGTGTGTACAGTATGGGGACCACACTTGCTTGGGAGGGTGAAAATAGACCCGGAGAAGTTACAAATAAGTTACTTTAGCCACTGGCTCTTAATTTTGTAGGCTACTTGGTCTGTCTAGTTCCATGCCACAGGCTGCAGACACACAGCTGCCAGAGATGATGCTCAAAATCTGTCACTGCGCTGCCTCTGCCCTGGGTCCCTCTAGCTCCTGGAGCTCCTTCCCCTGTCCCTCCTCTGGGGCTGCTGGTCTCATACAAAACACACAGGGAGAGCTGGATGCTGGCTGCGCTGGTATGCAGTAAGGCTTTGCCAGCCACAGCCATCTTGATGTGGGCAAGCACAGTGACCTGCACCACATGCTGGGCAGTGGAGAAAACCCAATGGCACTACACAGTGCTGGGAGCACAAGAAGCAGCATCACACCTGATCATGGGGACAAATAAGGTGGGTGGAAAGACAGAAGTGGGCTACAGAGGCATTGCTCTCTGCCAGGGACAGTCCGTCTAGTTGGAGCAATCACACAGTCCGGTCTGAAGAGTGTTAGATAAGCAGCTGTGCATGAGAGGAATAGCTATCTGTTGAGAGAGAGACACGGAGCCACTCAGAGATCAGATGTGACTACAATGCATTACAAAGAAGCTGTGTTTTTCCATTCAGGAAACTGGAATTGGGTACAGATTTGTTTATCAGACCAGCTGCTCAGCCCAAACCGAGTGAGGCCCACGGACACCAGATGCCACTGGCATCAATCAGAGCGCCTTGCCATCAGAGCGGCAGCTAGCGTTTCTCATTGCATGAGACAGACAGATATATCATCAGGCAGACTGCCTCTCTTTTATTAAATCAAAACTTAAAAATCTACGCAAGTGAGGAGTGTTTCTCAGAAACAGCTTAAATTCCCTTGTGGAAGTGACAGTGAATAAAACGTCAGTAGAAGGTAAGAGGGGCAGCCCATGAAACGGGAGTTCATGTAGCAGGGGCAGCACAGAAACTGGTAGCAAAGCTCCTCCTGAACACTCCCTCCCTCCCACAGACTGTGTGGTGACCCTAATGAGGCTACCTGGAGAAGAAAAGGAGCTGGAGGTCCTGAGATCTTTCAGGATCCTGCTGCCTTCAGGATGCTTCAGACCTGCCCCCACCCCTTCAAGCCCCATGTAACAGCACACCTCAGGAGGGCTGGCAGAATGGTGGGGCATGCAAAGCTCTGTCACCTCCTTCACCTACTGCCTTGGCTGACTTCTTGCACAAGCAACAGGTGCCCACAACTGTGCCTGTACAGACTGCTTCTTGCTTTGCCGTTGTTTTTGTTTCCCCTGCCTCTTAGGCTTTCCTTTCCTACCAAATGAGAGGCGGCCCACATAGGTTGCAGTAGAGATAGGTTCGACATTTCAGACAGCCCTCTAACAAAGACTCTGTTACTGGGAAGGGGCAGGGCACGTTAGCTAATGGAAATCATGCAGGCTGCAAGTTGTGTTTTGATCTGTCTTCACCAGGTAAGCGTGACTGGCATATGGCAAAGGCAGGCAATTGCACCAGCAGTCTTACCCCAGCAATGCAATGCACAGGCATAAACCCTGAAGTCTGCTGGTACTTGACTGGGTACGAATGCACTGGCATTACTGAAGGCTTGGCAGATCAAGCAATCCTGAGTCAGAGGCATGCCTTTTTGACTTGTAGGTCATCTTCTCCAGGCTGCACAACCTAATACTAAGTATACTAGGCACTTTTTTTTTTTTGCTGCCAGAAACATGCCTGATATCGGCAGAGGTACCATGGCACCAGCTGAAAACCAGTGGAGGCAGATTCACTGAAGCCAGCAAAAGGTGGAATGAACTGCTCCTCCTTTGTGAGGAGCTGGGGTTCTCCTTGAGGGTGTGGATGTGATTGGTGGTACCCATTCCCATCTGGGTTCTCTCCTGGGAGGAACCATGCTTTTCCTGTAAGCACATTTTGGACAATTGTGCCAACAAGTGCTGCTGACAAGGAGAGCTCCTTGGCTGTGGGGCCCTTGCTTCTGACCCCTACATCTCTCTCATAACTTAAGAGCAGAGGGGCAGCTCATAAAACAGAAGTTTGCAACTTAAAGCGTGAAAGATATTTATCAGCAGCATGCAATTCACCAGCACAGCTCCTGGCCACAAACTACCACTGAGACCACAAGTTCAGGAAGATGCAGGAAGGCTATTACCAGCTTCTCCTCAGCAGAGGCCTGACATAGCTTCCCCTGAGGGTTCCCACCTACTCCAGCAGAGAAGGAGAAGGAAAGAAGGTCTTTCCAGAGATTTTTGCAACTCTGACACAGACTTTGAGCTGAACAATGAACTGCAGGAGGTTTGGACATTTTGGAGAAAGCTGGAGGCCCTTATATGGCTGCCCAAATCTCCAAACTGCACCACAGAAGGTCCTCAGATAAAGCTACTCTCCTCAGCCTCCAAGAGCTAAACAACAAAAAAACACCTTCCAAGCATGGTGTCTTCAGAAGTCCTTACCTGTGCGAGGAGTCCTGGCTGGATCTGAAGAGGCTGGGCCCCAGGAGCCTGAGTGACAATGGGAACAGCATTCTCCATCCGAACTGAATACCCAGCATGCTTCGAAGGAGAGGCTTGTAACCCTGTTCCACCAGCACAGAAGGTATAGCATTAACCATCAAAAGCATGGCTAGGAACAGGGGTCTGGTTTTCAGAAGTACCTAAAGGCACTCGCTGATGTCCACTTACATTGCAGTGTTCAGTCCCTCTGAAAAATCAGGTTATCAGTCCCACATATTCTACCCCAGCCCAAAGATGTCCATCAAATGTTCATAAACATGACACACGTATAAGCGTGCAAAAAAAGACATTTTCAAAGACAGTGAGGGATTAACTAAATTCATATTTTTAGGGTACCTCAAATGCATGGGAAATATTTTAGTACACTGTGTACAGGGAGAAAAGGAAGAGAGGGGAGGGAATGGCTTCTCTTCCCCCGTATTCTCTGGTTCTACAACAGAAAACAGTCCTTGCCAGCCAAATCCCATTGCTATGTGAAAATGCTCTCTTTAGACCAAAGTGGGACAGTGGCACAGGAATGCAGAACTCCGTACTCCCCCAGCCTTGACAAGGATAGGTGATTTCCTCCTGCACAGCTTCTCAAGACTTATATTTAAAAGGCCCCGATTTCACCATGTAATCTAGCACAGCCCAAACTTCAATCACTGCTGACTCAGCCACGCGTTAGCCGAACTGAGCTGGAGGAAGCTTCCCTCTCCGACATCTTATTGTGTGGCACAGCCTGTGCTACCTCCTCTGCTTTAGAGCTTTCTCAAGACAGCAAGTGGAAGATGTTAGCTTACGTATTGTAGCAATACATTTCTGAAGTCAAACCCTTGAGATGCATTTTAACTATGTAGAAAAGGTCTAGCTAAACTCCCCTAGTTCAGAAGAGCTTTGATAATCTTGCAGAACATTTAACAAGTGCCTAGAGACAGCTGCACAGACAGGCTTGTAGAAATGAAGAGCAGAAGCTGCACCAGCTGAACCAAGGCCTATTTAGACCAATTTCTACAGATACCTGGCTAGTTTTTCCAAATTGCTACAGCATGTAGAGTCAAGAGAAGGACAAGTGGCTAAATCCGAACATCCAAGTTATCTGACAATGGTACCTGCCACTGGTATATACAGGCAGAGCTGTTTGCAGCAGGACTGGAGCCGAAGGAATTGTACTCATAAATGGTCCTGAGCATCTGTTATGGGGGTAAACCCTCATCTCTACCAGCACCACGCTCCCTGCTGCATTAACCTCCTGAGTCCCCCTTTTAACAACTGAATCACTGAGAAGTGATGAACCCATTACTGATTGATTGTTGTTGTGGGAAAAAGTTTTCAAGTTTACCGAAGTGCAGCAAAAGAGTCTCAAACTCTGCTCAGGGCAAAGGATGACAAAAATCACATACTCTCCCCCAGCCCCTTCTCAGTGCCTGCCCCATTGCTTCAAACCAGCCACCTCCAACTCATGATGTTGCAGGTGCCTGCAAGATCATCTGCTGTTGCAAACATTGCCATCTGCAACAACCTCATTTCTCTGATTTACCAGGCCAGCAATTTTTCGACTGTATGATCTGCACTAAAGGAAGTTTGTTTCCAACAAGAGCTAGATGAAACAACAGTGGGGAGGGAGCAGTGACAGGCCAAGACCTGGCAAGGCTGCTACTTACCTTGGAAGCCTGGTGGGCACACGATGAGAGCTTGCTGTAAGGGGTCGGGCCGGGCACAGATCTGCGCCGTTCCTGTCTGCAGGGGCATGCTCCGCTGGGCCACCGCAGCCATGGACGCCGCTGAGGGCTGGTAGAGTGCAGATTGGTAATTTAGTATGGAGACCTCAGGGTTGGCTAAGGAAATAGTGGCACTGGAGGAGGTGGGAGCCAGGTTGGTGGTCTAAAGGAATGACGGGAATTAAACAAAAACAAACAAAAAATGAGGGAGATGGGTACGTTGGAAGAAGCAAAATCCAAAAATAAAATAAAAAAGTAAAATAGTGTAAGAAAAAGTAAAAAAAAAAAACAAAAAAAAACCCAAACAGCAAACTGAAACCGAACGAGGTAGAACAGGACACTGAGGAGCATAAAGGCAAGGGCAGCAACAGGGAAAAGAGCACAATCTACCTTAGTAACCACAGCTGTATCATGCCACGGGACCTCCAGTCACGTGGTGCTGCTGTGTACTGCTCAGAGGCATCGCATGTACTCCAAAGCAGAACTGTAGCCCCATTTACAACCCAACTGGCATTGATTTGCAGCATGATGAAAGTGGGTTCAGAAAATCCTACTATCCCCATATCATATTGTTGTCTCATCGTGCACACAGCTCTGGAAGAAGCTCCCATTTCTTAGGTAAAAGAAACTCACCACCTCCATTCCCTGTGAAGTCTTGTCCTGAGAGGGGAGACTCATTCCAGCCTTGCCTCTACCTTGTATCTAGCATGGCACATGCCCCTTGAATTATGTTTTGAATTTGAAGGAATCAAAAGGCATAACAGGAGGTAATAATAATACTTTCAAAGTCCAAGCTTTGCTTGGCTTGACTTTAAAATATCTTAGCGCAGAAACCCCAGCAGGGGATGTTGCAAAGCCACAAATTCAGCCCAGCGTTCTGCAAAACATCTAGAAACCTGAGGGTGACTTTTTTTTTCATTTGGACCGTGTCTGTAACAGTTGCAGACAAACAGCCCCCAAACAGCTCTGCCACTGCTCTATAAATATATGTCCTTAGCATTCATGTCTAGGCAGTTAGGCTCTGCCAGACCAGAGCCCACCTTTTCCCTCCATCCAAACACATCATCACTGCTGGAGATAGGTCAGACACCGCTTTCTCATGGTGAATGTATGAACCTAGGAAGAGGCTTTGATCAAGGCTGCAGGAGGCAGCAGGCTAAGCATTTTGCACTGCCCTGGTTGCCACTGGGCCCAGGAGGGATGCCCATGCTGCACTGCCACAGCCACAACCACAGCCACAAGAGATGCACTGGCAAAACATGTCTTCCTCCTCCCCTCTCTGTGTAGAGGCAGACAAGTGCAACCTGTTCTCCTGTGCAATGCACCAAGCAGCAACCATGACAGCTCCCACACTCCTAATCTCAGGAGTCGTAACTGGAAAGAGGCAATCCCCATATATCTTGCAGAGACAGAGCACCAGAAAGTCAAGACGAATGGTACACTGAAGAGAATAGTGAAAGGTTTAGAGCTTGTTCAAATTAAAACACCCTTCCTGGAAATGTTTCTACTACTTCTTCTAGGAACATTGGAGATACCAGTTCTGCTCAAAAGCCACACCTCTTTATGAGAATTCAGAAATTACCATGCATCTCCGCAGCCACCAACTGATCTTGACATCAAGTGAGTTGCGAGGAAATGAAAGCAAGCCTGCATTTCCTACTAGCAAATGTGGTACAAATGGTGTCTCTGCCCTGCAGCTGGAGCCTAGGGGAGCATGTAGCATGCATTTTTTTAGTCAGCATCTCAAAACAGCCAAGAAAGGGAATCAGTGTTTGTAACTAATACCCTATCACACCAAGCCATGACCTATCTCTCTCTGCATCTGCTTTATGAATTGTTCCAAAAGACCTTCTGTGATCGCATGTATTGAGAACTGAGTCATGAAGTCTGGTTTTCTGAGTGACACAGGAACACTCTGTACAGTCTACACAGACTCCTTTAGCTCCCTTGCTTTCCAAGCAACATTTCCGCAACGCCACCTGCAATCTCTAGAGTGAATCTTGAGCAGCCTGTTCCCAAAAGGTTTAAAAGCCAGTAGCTATTTCTTGAGCTTCAGTCTCCTAGAGTGCTGGCCCTGGAGAGTTTCCTTTCACTGTTGTAATACAGTATCGCAGTAAACAACTTAGTCTGCTAGTCACATAAAATTTGTCAACTGAGCACCCCAAAACACTGGGGCATGTAAAACTAATACAAGAGTCCAAACCATGACTACAAAGCCAGAGCCCACCAATGTAGAGTGCGAAGTATTCAGAGTAGGGGTACATGCACAGAGTTCCTACATCAACTGTGGCACCCATGAGATGTAAGAGTAAACATTACCACTAAACTCTTCTTTCCTGTTGATCAGTTACAGTGCTGTGTTTGTTACAGAAGGGTTTAAATTCTTTTTTCTTTAATGGCAATTTGAAGAAGCGCTGTTAAGATCACAAATACTTCTGCCTGACCCAGGGAGTGCAGTCCTGCTTGCTGCATTAAGGGACTAATGAGCTTTTCCCCATAGCAACTTCCCAAGTAAGCAGGATTTATCACCCCCAACAACAACATAAACAATGAGGGCAACATCTCACTGTTGCACAAAATGTCACAAGATTACTGCTTGCCTAATGAAAAAAGAACAACAAAGAGTGAAGGAAGGAAAGTAAAGAAGTACAATCTTTTTGCAGGCATGTTAAATGACATGCTGCTTTGCTTTACATCTTCTAGACCCCACTGATGTAAACATTTCAAGCACCAGTTGCTTCTGATCGATGCCCTTACCTGGTTGTGGACTGTGTTCAGCTGGTTGTTAAAAGTCATGGTCAAGTTGGTTGATGTACTTGGGGCTACATGGGTGATGAATGGTGTCTTGCTCTGGTTCACGGTGTCATACATATTCACCCGCCGCTTGCAAATCTCCATGTTCTGGAAACAGGACTTGACACTGTGTAAGGAAAGGGGGGACAAGGAAGAGACAGAAAATCAACCAACCAACACAGGTTAACAGTTCATCACAGTTGCCCTGTATAAGGTCTCCATGGCAGGCTTGGCACTTTCTAGGCTTTTAAAGCCCTTTGCTATTTTATGTAGGTCTCTCTTAACGAGTGAGAGTCAAATTAGCCCTGTACTGAAGAGGGCCAAATGGGTGTCAAGATGAGCGTGGCTGTTCTGGGACTCCTGGGTGCCCCCACAGGTCTGACCACTGCAATGTAAGTCACAAAAAGCAAGTAAATTGGCTGCTTTTTAGGTGGCAGGGCAAGAAATACAAAGCAGCTGTTTTTACAGACTGAAAGAGACTGCGATAGATACTGCTTTTTTCTGATGGTTGCGCCTGAGAGGAAAAGACAACTCATGCTTTCTGCCCCAGTGTAAGCCTAAAGGTAGTTTTACAAGCCTTTTTCAAGGAAGAATTCTACTGTTCTTGGTCACTGATACCCCTGAAAAACCTTACTTCTTCCTTTTGAAAAGTAGTTCACTGAGAGCTGAGTCCAGCCAAGTGGTTAAAACATCGCCCCTGTCTGGCTAAACACTTCCGCAGATGCTTATCTTAAAGCACATGAGCTGTCCTCTTGCAGTCAATGGGACGATTCATATCGCAAAAGGTTATACCAAATCAGATCCATCAACGTCCCGAGGGAATCAGGTTCTGAGGTTATCTCTAGACTGAGGATTGGATCTCTAGGGGGAAAGATTACACTTTTCCATCTACACAGACTTTCTTTTAAATGTTATTGATATAGCAACAGAAATTTTGAGAAGTATCATATTTTGTATCCGCAGTAAGGAGATGAAATACTCTCTGCACTGCTAGAGCACTCTAAGTGTCTGGTACATGAAACTGCTGGTATTTCATTTTTATAATTGGGATACAAAGCATACAGCAGTTTAAGTGATAACAACATAGTGATCTTGCACAAAACTATTTTTAATAAAATCTCATTTTTCAAAGGTCTAAAAACCAATACAGGTTTTCCATAATTCTTCCATAATAATTGTTTTTACAAATGTGACCTGAGAGTCTGAAACACAACCCAAAGAAGTATAAAGGAATTTATTTTATTTCCATTATCTCAACCGAGAAAAATAGAAAATCCAAGCAGTGAAAATTAGCTGTAGCTATAAAAAATCAGCTGTATGCATAATTTCTTTTCTAACAATCTAAGCTTTTAAAAGTAGAGGAGGTAAACACATCCTTACATCATTTTTAAGAAACAAAATGTCCCTTCAAAAGGAACAAGCTCATATGATCCCTAGGGTGGGTCAGGAAGAGGACCTAGATCTTTGTATCCCTGTCTTGTCTCTTACTGACATGGTCATCTTTCTTTTCCTACAGGTAATATCTTGATAACTGGATCTGTGCAGACAAGACAGACTCAAGACACTGTGCGTAGCTGCGCATTATGTGCATTCACTTAAAGAACTATGAAATATCTCTAAGTCGCAGAACATTCAGAAAAATCAAACACTTCAAATACATAACACTATTGGATTGCGTTTTTCCAGTCAAGTACGAATATAATTCTCCCTCCAAAAAGCAGAAAGCACTGGAAAGAGTATATATTCTGTACATAGTAAACTCTGTGTGTTACCGAATGGTTTTATATACCAAGGTATAATCTCTACTAACGTAATACTATGTTCTCTGTCTTTACTTTAAAAAAACAAGGGAGGGAAGAAAAAGGATGGCAGGGATTGAGCAAAACTGACAGAAAGACTGAGGAGTACCCAACAATTTAAGAGCCTGGCAGTTAAATACATGAAATGGGGAGCTAAACACACTTTTTTTCTGCTTGGAAGTAAGCAGAACAGCCCCTCTCAGGCTGCTCAAACTTGCAGCCTCTCTGAAACATGCCACAGCAGAGATTCCTTCCAGAAGCTGCATCTTCCACATACTCTCACTTTCTCTGCTGCCTGATTTACTTTCAAGAGAGATTACAACTTTCTGCATCTCTCGAGGCTTTGAAATTTCTGTTCTCAAAACCACAGGCAATCACAGACAAAATTTCCATCAACTTGCCACGCTGGTTACAGATTATAGCTCTTTACCAGTCACTGCTTCCAACGTGGAGGAGCTGCACAGGGTTACACACCCGGCTGGCACAGCATTTAGTATTCAGAGACCTGACGATGAATTTTTTATTCAGGTAAAAATCTCACTTCTGTTGGCCCCAATGATATTTTCAACCTTTCTGGGGCTTTGCCTGAGCAGCCACAAGAGAGCACTTCAAAAATGAAGATGTGATTATGGTCTGTTGTGTTAGCGGAAAGATTTCTGATGGCATTGCATTATGCTACAAATCTCCCCAATCTTACAAAATCAGTTGTTGCACAGTAAGAAGGACTGTTGCAAATTAAAAGACTTGCTAACACTGTTAGAAAATACTGTCATATTTTATTTATGAATGTTTCTATAAGAAACTTACTTTCTCTCTGTTTAGCATAACAATCTCCCATCTTGTTTTCATTACATTTATCACTTACTATCTACTTATAGATAAAAATGCCCAAAGACGTCTGTGCAGGGTAAGTCTGGATCTATACAGATCGTGCACCCGCTACCTTCTGGTAAGCAGCTGCTCTTATCTTGTGATAAATGTAACAAAAAGGCAGCTACAGCTCCTTCACAGAGGGAAAACTACCTTAAATGAACTTGAAATACCACAGGTAAGAGCACACATATGGGCAGGAGAGGTGACACTGTAACCTGTTGCTCTGCAGTACCCCCACAAAAATACTCTATGGCTTTTCAAGCAGTTCCCTTTATTTTGTACCTGAGCTCCTCACAGCCTTTAAATACCCATGCATATGACACCCAATGAAGTACAGTGCTGCACCAGTAACTGTTCTCCTGACAAGGTGAAGAGACAGCCTGCAAAAGCACCTTGAACTGCAAAGTGCTGTAGAGCAGGATGTTCAAAGCTAGGTGTCCTGAAGGCTTTCGAAAATTCCCGCTACATGTCTGCCTTCACATACATCTGAGAAGCCTGGGCCTACGTGAAGTGCTCAGAGGACAAGAGCAATATACTGGGTGCAGGTTTCCTGCGTTTCAGGTTGCTGCGCTCCGTGATGCAGCCTTAGGAGCAGTGGGGGAGTCAGACTTGAAGGCATGACACTTCTTCACATCTGCATCGAGCAGTGAAGCCCATCTCCATTCCACAAATGTGTCAGCTGAGGCCAGAGCATGGTGTTTAAGGTTACACAGGCTGGCAACAACAAAACCTGAACTCCTTGTCCTGTTGCTTGTGCCTGTAAACCAGCCTGCTGCAGAAAAATCTCTTCCCTTAAAAAGCAAACAGCCCCAAACTGACCCTGCAAGATAGGAAAGTTCTGGAAGAAAGGGTCAGCTCACCACGGCAGATAAGGTTGATTACTGCAGTGACAATCAGGACTGTATTACTTTTAGATATACTGATACACTTTCATCACTAATTGCATAATTTCTTCTGCATTTTAATGCAAACATATGTAATTATTGAATATTTACATAATGAATGTAGCACATTCTGCAGTGTTTTAAATGCCGAGCACCTACAACACAATTCTTGCAACCTTAAGATTTGGCAATCCTCTTTTTTTTAACCAGGAAAAGGTTAAAACTTAGGTCTTAAGCCCACTCAGATACATTTGGTCTCCACCACAACCAGCTCTCCTCTTCACCACTCAGTTCAAAACCCAAGGAAAATGAAAGCCACATACTGTGTGCTGTGAGGGAAATCGAGCAAGTGCGTCATGGTGACAAAAGGGTGGTTCAGAGTTTCAATGGGTGTTATTCTTTTATCTGCATCTATCGTCAACATCTTCTTTAACAGATCTATAAACTCCCGCCGGTCCGCCTTTTCCACCAACATATCACTTCCTTCCAAATCTGTTGTCATGTTCACCTAAAGGAGAAAGGACAAGGGTGAGCGCTAAAGGGAAAGAGCAGATGGCCAGGTCTCCAGCAAACTGTTTACTCCTTGCTGGAGCACATGCCCTGCAAGCGTCCCTGTCTAAAGGGGTAGTTGCTGAAGTCACAAGGCAGACTCCGCAGTGGCTAGTCATCTGGCTTGTGCATGTCAGATCTCTAGACAGACTGTTAAGTGTTCAGCTTGCTTGGGTCAATGGCTAATGAAACACTTAGTCACCCTCCACTGAAGATGAACAGCTTCCATGTGGTAGCAGGCAAGCTCTGATAATCAGTATATTTATCATATAAAGGACTGTGCTATCAGATACTTAACTATGTGCCCTGTGAGCAAAAATTATACAAAATAAATAAAAATTGTCAGTAGGTTTATGAGAAACATCCTGTTCATGTATCAGGTGCCAGGAAAAAAACCCTGTTCTGTTATTTCATCCATTTATACAGTCCCCCCTGATCTCAGTCCTCCACTTCTGCGTGTTTGCTTGTGAATACTACAATGTCTAGACTTCGCTAGCACAAACAGTAGTTTTGTGCGCTGGTGTTGTGCCAGTTTTACACACTAGTTTGTTTGCTAGCACAAAATCCAGTCACAGGAGTTGTTATGCTGGAATTAACTTTCACAACCACACAGAATTGACGGTGAATTAGTACTTCCTGTTCCCCCAGATAGCCATGTTTTACAGAAAGCATGATGATTATTTCCTATGTTACCATTTTACAAATGGAAATATTAAAGCACAGAGAAGTAAGTGACTTGCCAGTGGTCACACAGACAGACAAGAGAAAATGCAGGACTTCAATACTCAGAGATGTGACAGCCATTTTCCAAGGCTGCCTTACTACAGCACACTGAGCCCACATGCCCTGATGTGCAGCTTCCCCTACAAAGCAGCACATAATGAGCTGATCTGGTAGGCATAATCCTGGTATTTCTCAGGACCTGGCACAAGAATAGGATACACAGAGAAATCATGTAGTTCCCATTCGTTAGCACTGTCTGAAAGCATGTGAGACAGTCTTGCTCGTTACTCACCAATGCTCTTACCTGTGCCATATCATCCAAACAGTTGAAAATATACTTTCTTGCTTCCTTCGACTTAATCCCCGTCTCTGCCTCATGATCATCTGGCGTCTGCTCAAAACAGGAGACAGGAATTGAACAGAACTGCCCTGCAATCAGCTGCATATTATGTGCCACTTCCTGCTTGTGCCTTACTATGCCCTCATCAGGGACCACTGTGTCTCTCTTGCCTGACCAGATAACATTTACACTATCTCCACTATGGTCAGGTGACAGCTTTTGTGTCACAAGGTGATTTATCTCTTCTTTTTCACTTCAGAGGATCTTCCCAGCTATGGAGGGAGTGCCAAAGGTCTCCTACACCCAGCCCAGCTTGAGGCTCAGCATCTCATCTTCAGAGCCAGAAGTCCACTGGCCTCTCTCCTTGGGGACTGAATGCAGCCAAACAGGCTGGTACAAGAGACTCAGAGCTCACTTGCATTACTAGCAGTTTTGGTAGTCAGAATTAAAATGCTTTCTTCCCCCCCTCCCCGCCCCCAATGCTTTAGATATAAGAGCAAAGTCTGCCCAGGGCATGTTTCATTTAAACTACACACCAATTCACTGGCTACTTAGAGGGAGATTTCCAGGTCAATTCTGGACTTAAATTTCCCACAAAGCAGTGCACCAAGCACGTGGGATAAGGGCTGCAGACTTCGGGGATCACAGCTTTACCTCAGGCTATACCCACCCCAACGTCTGTGCTGCACTGTAATAAGCAGAGACCTAGACTCTGAGGTGACCTGAATGTCTCCTCACTTCCAACTAACAACTGCAAGGTAAAAGAAACAAGGGAATGTCTTCCTACCTTCAGCCTCCACAAAGGATATGGTGAGTCTGTATCCCTGTTGAAAAACCTTGTAGTCTTTGTCCCTGCACTTAACAAATACTCTGCTGGTAAGCCCTGTGTCTGTGAAATATAGCGAATCTGTAAGAGAAGGATGAGAGGTCACTGTTCATCCTGTGAAGATCTCTGGAGGTCTTCCTTGAAGGAGGGCAGGAGGCATTTAAAACAATAGAACAAAGAAAGAGAAAATGTAGCATGTAGTTAGACTTCACAAAAAAACAACACCCACTGCAAGGAATGAGAGGAAAGAATTCCCGTATAGCATCCCTCCATTTATCACATACATCACTGGAAACTCACCCTCACAGTATGCTCCCACAAAGCCTACAGATAAAGGGAGGAAACTCCCTAGGTTTTAGATGTCCAAGAGGAAGACCCACACAGATTTCAATGGTGTTTCACCACTTTGCACCTTTTTATGTCACGCTCTCCTCTCCAGGAGGTAATTTCAACAATTTGATATTTGCACTCTAACTTTTCCTGGTTTTCACCTCAGCTGAGCTCACAGCCTTTCGTAGGAGCATTCTGAAGTTCAAAACGGAGGACTATGAAGTGACTATCTTTGAACTTAGATGAAATATACACTCAAACGAACTGACACCCTCATTAATTACTTAATCTCTATTGCCTACATGATTTCATTTGCTGTTTGGGTTACTTCCATGACTATGACCTCACCGGCACTCACACAGCTAGAAGATGCTACACATGTGTTTCCAGGATCTCAGACTTTAATTTATCTATTCAAAGGAGGAAGGGTCTGTGATTACACAATTACAGACCGATCTCACACACACCTGGGGTGCCACAGGAAACTTAACTTTGGCATCTAATGACTTCTGAACGTTTCACTCTGCAAAATTCCTGCAAACTTTGCAAAACTAAAAATAGTCATTTACTCTAGAAAATTCTAGGGAAGAATGGGAAGTGTTTGAAAGAAGAGACAGAGAGGGGTAAAAAAAAACTAAATCAA
This sequence comes from Ibycter americanus, assembly GCA_035590275.1. Taxonomy (NCBI): domain Eukaryota; kingdom Metazoa; phylum Chordata; class Aves; order Falconiformes; family Falconidae; genus Ibycter; species Ibycter americanus. Next base: position 29,863,680 of record JAVJGI010000060.1, read on the forward strand.
GGCATAAAAGGCAGCCATGGTTTCAAAGACTTCCAAGCACTCAGGACCCGATTCACTAAGCATGGCTTGCTCGGCTCTGCAGCTCCTTAGGCCCATTGGAGCTCATGCACCTGAGAAGCACCAGGATCCTGCCTGCAGCCTAGTGTCAGTGCTGCAGGTGACTCGGGCTGCAGTGAGGAGCCCAGGATCAGCCCCTACCCCTTCCCCAGCTCCCCAGGATCCCTCACCATACTTCACTGGTGAAGCTTTGTGCTGGGCAGGTAGGTATGGGGATTTCTTTTTCAGCTGCGTGTTTTATGGCTTTTGGGGTGTGGCAGCGAAGAGAAAGAAATCTACTCTTCATGCTTGGTACGTGAATTTCAAATGCTTGTGAATTTTTCAGCTATGTCTGATTTCTTTTGGAGTCACTAATGGTCCTGCTCTTTGCTGCGGGTTATTTCCCCTGTCAAATTTCACCTTTAAAGCTCTGACTAAAAAAATAGTAGTTACAAAAGAAAAGTCAAAGAAACATTTTCATATATGATTTTTTTTTTTTTTTTAAATTTTCTAAAAGAAAAAAGACCCTTTTCAGGCCTCATTTGCAGACAGCTAAGATCACCCTAAAGATGACTACGGGAATGGAAAGTGTTCTGCAGCCCTGGCTCTGGCAGCCACTGTGCTATCAGTTTTGGGACTACAAAAGGAGTGTAAAAGCCTATAGGGAGAGAAGTATGACAGCTTATATTAACTGGAAACCTACACCGCTGTGAACACTCTCCTTCTTGTCATTGCTTTTAATATGCACCTTCATAAAAGGGGTTATGAAACGCAGCAGAGTTCGTGCATTTATTCTAACAAATAAACCCTTATTCAGCACTTGTTGTTACAGCAGAGAAAGGGTGCCTGCTCTGCTCAGTGAGGAGAGACATGTGCAGAGCTCTCCAGTCAATGGCAGCGTTGACTCTTGATTGAGACTTCACTTAGGCAGTCAGGTCTTAAAAGCCAGTGTACCAAACAGCACACTGGTTACCTAGAATAAATACCCCAGGTACATAATGAAAAGGTTGACTTGGGAGGGTAAGAAACGCACACCCCTCATTAGCAAAACAGAAAATGTTGGCATCTGTTCACTCTGACAAGAGAGGGGAAAACCACCTGTGCACTTACCAGCATCCCAGGCAGTATCTGTACCCACCTGATCATACTCCGAAGCTCCCGGGTACAACGGCCAGCCCAAGAACAGCTCTGCGATGACACATCCCAATGACCACATATCGATTGCTTCACAAAACGGTAAACCAAGAATGATTTCGGGGGCTCTGAAAAGGAAGAGGTTAGAAAACATCAGCAACAGGAGCAGATCCGCTCAGCTGCTGTAGGGAGGCCGGCGCAGAGCGCGACACTGACGAAGCTGCCTGCTGCCAACAAGTGCCACCGCTGCTGCGGAGCTGAGGGCCCCACTGGGCACCGGCAAAGTGCCTGCTAACCAAGCATTAGTTGGTGAATACTCGTCCTTGCAGAAGAATCCTCCGGCAGCATTTAGCCAAGAGACAGCCCTATGCTTCACAGCAGTCTGCAAAGGAGAGAGCTACCATTATTTTCATTCAGCGGGTCCAGGCCACCCAATTAAGGCCCCAGCTTGGGGTGCTTGCGCCCAGCTCGCCGTCCTGTGGAGGAGCCACACGGGCTCCCCGTGGTGAAGCGTCCTCCGCTCACACAGCTTGGTGGGCCTCGCAAACAGCCAGAGATTAAATAATCATTACAGGACTGGTATAGAAGGATTACTGACTTTTTAAACAAATGGGTATAACCATAAAACAGAGAAATAACAGAATTAGATCTATGATACCTAAACCTTTTCCTCAGGATGAAGTAGCCAAGAAGCCGTCACTTCCCAGTCTGTCCCAGGCGCCTGATTAGAGTGCCGCTTCCCTCCCAGCCCCAGCAGCCAAAATGCGGTGGCACTCCTGCTGTGCACTTACTGCCAGCCGCAGGAGATGCCCACTGAGGCACCTCTGCCCAATGAGTGTCAGTACTAGCCCTGCTGAGGAAGGACAGGACAAGGTAAAAGCCTTGCTTCAGCTCTCCAGAAGGATCCCTGGCTGGGATGCAGGGGAGATGCCCAAATAAGACCAGTCTCAGCTCAGACTTTCGTAAGACCTTAGGGTGAAGCTCATTTCACCTTTCGGCCAGGTAGAAGCTGGTGTCAAATCTTAGCCAGGTACTGTGCAGACCATGCAGTCAATGGAGAGACACACGCTCCTCCCAAGAGGCACTTGCCTCACTGCCTTGGGACGGTTTGAATCCCTCCTCACTGATGCCGAAAAGGCCTTGAAGACAAGATTAGATGGGATCCCTAAACTCTAGCAGCCAAGGTGAGATAAGATGAATCCTCCCCTTAGTGCCCTGAATGCTCTGCATTTCAAAAGCAATTTCTATGTGGAAGTATCAAAAGTATATTACAAATACTGAAAACCTTGTACAAAATCCAACTCCACACACAAACACCTTCCTTACTTTCCTCACTTCAGCCCAGACTTGCACATGCAGTTAAGTGCCATAGTTCCTATTTTACACAAGGATCACCTAAGGCTTCTCTCCTGCTCTTCTTGCAGATCTTGCAACATTTCTAAAGCCTCAGCTTCTAGAGTCAGGTGATGTACAACTGAAAGAAAATCTTACTTTCCCATACTCCTCTAACTATTAAAAAGAAAAAAGAAAAAAAAAGCAGAAGACAGATAAAAGAGAGGAACACACATTGCTTTAAAACTTTGATCATTTTAAAAATAGCCTTGGGATTTCTCGGGCCCTGATGCATATTTTGGGAATGCCTGGGACTGGCTATTGAGCAAATCAATTGCCACCATCCAGAGCTGGAAATAGGACCCACAGTTCCCAGTCTCCCATCTGTCATCAGGATAAGATCTGACACCAGTGAGATCATGCTAAGGATTACCAATTGCAGTGGAAAATATTATGTTTTAATCACACCATTACATAGTCATGTGAAGACAAGTCTTTAGCCAAGAAACCAAGCAAAATGTGTAATTTTTTCCAAAGAAACAAGCAAAGTCCCTGTAGCAAGAACCCATGCCCCATCTTCAGTCCACAAACTTCCCCAATTTTGGTTTGACTGGTAATGATAAAAGGCCAAAACTATCTGTTCTCAAACCAGCTATGCAGAACGTAAAAATTACAGGAAATGCTGGGATTTTAAGGTTAGGATGCTTTGTGCCATTCCCACAAAAAACATGCCAGAAACTTAAAAAGTGGCTACCTTTAGCCCTTCTAGCTTCATCTGTGCTTACTGTTTTCATACCCCACTGCTCTTTAGCCCACTGTGGCAAACTTTATATTCTAACATCAATCTCTCCTTAGGAAGAAGGGGTTAATTTTCCTCCTTTCCTCCTCATTCCGTCATCCCTGCATGCATACTACTCGACACCTAGACAAAATGCAGAGAGAAAAAGACAGCTATGGTGACCTGAATCTCATTACTATGTAAATCCTGCATTCAAAGCCATCTGCCTCTCCTTGTCTGCCTTCCACATTGTGAATGAAATGTCCCTGGTCACTAATGAGAGCTCAGCCACACATCGCCTGGAGTTCAAATCCCTCCCTCTAACTCCAGTGGAGGAAACAGAGGGGTGGACTATTGGTGGGATATTCCCAACATGATTTTGTGTAGAAACCCCCCTGTTCGTAAAAACCGCTTGAACTCCTGTCATATGCAGCACACACCTCCTCCCCTCCCTCCCCACATTTATGCTGCCAACACCTCCAGACCCCTGCAAGAAGGGATGACCTAGAAATCCTCGTTCCAAAATTTCTAATTTTTTTCTCAGGAGTCTTTGGCTGTCCAGTGGGTTTTCCTTAAAGCTCCAGTTTCTGGAGTGCAGCAATTAGGAGAGAATTTCTTTTTCACACACAAGAGAAGTTTTGCATCTCTGCTGTTGGGAATAAAAGCACAAAAGCAGTGTCTGTACCACTGAAACACATAAAAGGCAACTAAACCGAACACCATTCATTATATTAAACCAGACCTATTGTTGTAGGGAAGAGAGGTGGTGAGACAGTTTTATTTTACTTTTTTGAAAGCTAGTACTCGCATTACTCAATCAAGCCTAAACATTTGTTGCAATCTTTGCCTGTTCAGCCCCAAACAGATTGTAATTTTTGAAGAGTGATGAGAACCCCTGTGAGAGGGGGACCAAATTGAAGTGATATGGTGCCCTATGTATACCATGGCCAGTATTCACTGTGGCTTTCTCCCAGCCCTAGCATCATGACTGCAATTTTTCCATGGTAAGGGAGTGGCCCTAAGACAAAAAGATCTTGTTAACTTAATTAAGCAGTCATTAAGACACTGCAAGAACAACAGGTATCAGACACCACACAGGCTTCCAATTTTCAGCTAGCAGACACCTCCCGTTTGCCATGCAAAAGAGAGAGATGGAGTCACTCTGGGAGGAGCAGTGGTCTGCCTGCCTGCTGGCACTCTGCTAATGGCCAACGCCAAGCATTTTGGTGGAGGATGCTGCAAGTGCTGTAATGAAACAACGCATCCACTGATAAAATGCCTTCCAAACCTCTATTGGGTAGAAATTGTTCTGTATGCTCAGTTATGCATGCATAGATCTTCTGCATACAGACCAGTATCTAACATGTGGAACTCTTTCTTAACATAAACATGTCAATTTTTTAAGACAAGGTGAGATCTTGACGCACACGTTGTGGCACAGAGTTCCACAGGCAACCTTCTGCTTTCAATAGCATCTTAATTCAGTTGTTTAAAGCCTGATTTTTCTTCATCAGGTTTAAATTTATCACCTCTCACTTCATGTTCACATGGGTTGGCCTAGAGGTGAAGATGGAAGTGCTTGAATCACCTTTCTTTTAGCACAAGCTATTTTTATATCTCTGCCCTATTCTCCCTTGTTTGCAGCAGTTTCTGGCTTCTCAGTGTTCCATCCCATAGATGTTTCAATCCACTTCCACCACCTGACCTTACAACTCCTCTTCCTGACATGACTGACTGCTTGGAGACACGCTAAACAGACCTAGAAACAGTTAAACATGAGGATATTCCCCAGACTTATTTTACACTATTTGCAGAATGCTTTCATGTTCCAGTCTTCCCCAAGCCTAGTATTTTGTTTGCTTTTGGAGTGACACGAGGTACTTCAGCAGATGTTTTATCTGGGAGATCCTCTGAGACAAACAGTCCTTTCTCCAGAGGAGTTGCAGTTAATTTAGGACATGGAATTATATAGAAATAGTTCATTTTTCCTCTTCCAATGTTTACTGCCTTTCAGTACTGCGCTGATCTGGCATAATGTTGTCTGTAATCTAGAACAAGTCCCTTAAATGTTCCACACTTTTCTGCAGCCTAACCTAAGCAAGTCTGTGGTAACTGCACACTTAAGCACTTCACTGCTGGTTCACCACTTTTTACCGATAATGAATACATTAACTCTGGTCCTAAAATGTGCATGCAGTCCACTCCACAACTGACCTTTTTATTCCTAGAAGCACTCAGATTTAGCTTAGCAGTAAGAATGGTGTAATTCTCTTTTTCCAAAGGGAAAGAAAAATTTCCATGTCTTGGCCAGTTCTTATGTGGGATTGCTCCGTTCGGCAGCTGGTAACACTACGCAACAGGGGAAAATGCCCTATTAAAGTGTTCACATCAGAGTATTGCAATTATAAATCAGAAGAATGATTCACATACCAGCAGGTCCTCCCAGAACAGCACTGAGGTCTTCAGCAGATCTCTCCAGGGCTGCACAGGCAAGTGTTTTCTGTACGATAATACTGCCTGTTTTAACACAGACTCACCAAACCTTTCAGGTGTGGTGGGGATCTTGTTTGAAACCACGCAAAGGCAGCCTACTACCAGATACCTCAGTATGTGCAGGAGCATCCCCACATACCACTCACTGCCAGTTTTTTGGCTGTGCATCTGCAAAACCCTCGGCACAGTAATTCCAGCCTCCAGTATGAGACACATGGAAGGAAAACAGAAAACTTTGCCCTCCCGTCCTTCCTCTCCTGCAAGTTGCCTTTGATGCCTCCCAACAAAGGCACTCTCCTTCTAAATGTGCAGACACAACCTGCTCTACAGCTCACACAAATCATGCCAGCATAGGCCAAAGATGTAGAGATCACTTACCATCAACCTGGAAGAGACTAAAGAGCCCTGCCAAGAGCCTGTAACTCCAGGAGAGAAGCAGCCAGCCCATCCCTACTTCTCACATCTCCTACCCCTTTCCCAGACCAAATCACTCCCCTGGCCAGCAAAGTGTGACCTGTTCTTCGGCTCAGTGCTGGGTCCAGCAAGTCCCCCATCACCTTGGGGCCCAGCTTGAACACACCTGTGTATACCAGAGAGCTGCTGGTGCTGGGTGCTGGGGACCCAGGGCATGAGGGTCCCCATGCTGGCAGTGCCCGCAGGACCCCAGAGGCAGAAGTGCCATCTCATCATTTGTTTGCACCTCACATATGACCCCTTCCTGCTTTCAGGCCTGCTGCTGGCAGAGTATTTACTTTAGCAACCCTGCTTTGTGGCAGAGTAATTTCATTGTCTGGTGTTTCTGTCAGGAAAATTAATTACCAGTCTAGCTTCCTGGCTTTTTCACCCACACATCACAGGACATTAAAAACAAACGCCAAAAAAATTCATTTCCACAGACTTGGATTCAGAGTGCTGGGCTCTGTCTGAATTTTAAAACTCCCCTGCAAACTCCCCTCCTTGGGGATAATTTACCACCTCTGGTAGGGTCCTGTGGCTGAGCGTGATTGTCTCAGCAGAGTCCTTCATGGACAAGTATACATATCAGACAAAAATATAACTCAAAACTTGATACTTGCTGGCACCTTGAGCAGAGAGCATGCCTGCTTCTCGCCTTCAGGGTGACGCTTCTAGAAGAAGGTTGTGGGTAGCTGCAGACAGTGTGGGCAGAGCTACAGTGATGCTGTCTGCTGAGTCCATACACACAACTCCCATCTTCTTCTACCTGTTAGTCTCACCTGCCAATGCCTGAACTTCAGGAAGCAGCAGCTTTCACATCTCCATCCAGAAAGCCCTGGGCAGAGGCAGAGAGGCAGGAGCCAAACCCCTCAGCCTGAGTGGGCATGTACTGACCAGCTGCACGCCCAGGGCTGACCCCTCTCAGTGCTTGTGCTCTCCCATGCACTAAGATACCTCCTGTGAGGAGAAGGAATTGCATCCTTCACATGTCTTACAAAGGGGTTTTTATTCAAGTGATGGGGCTCCATCCTCCTCTCAGCTGAACCCTTTCTTTGGTATTTTTATGGACTCTTTCTCATACCTGCTCACTTGACCCTTCTGTATTTTGTGGAGGTATCCACTTTTTATTGCCATATACTGCAGCATGCAGAGTACCCTCAGCTCTTAGTTAATGGAGATGGAGAGCATACAGCACCTTTTTTTGTCCCTCTGTACCTCTCAGACCTCAAATCACTTCTTAAGTGAAGGGCTGTAAAAGGAGATAGGCTCATATTCTGGGAGTAAAAGGTTGCAGTTGCTCTTTCCCTCATGCCTCCACCTCTCCACTCGCACTGACATCTGAAAGGGATGCAGACATTCAATATCGATGACCCCAAGACTCAAGGCCTTCCTCTGCTCCAGGGCTGGGCAGTTGCAGACTTCCTGCCTGTGAAAAAGCCAGTCATCAGGGCCACAGCTTAACACCTACAAGCACCAACAGCTCCTGCTCGCTCGCTTGCTCACTCACTCCCCATCCCACGTAGTGGGCAGAACAGCAGCTCCAGACCCCATCTGTGCTGCTTTCAGCCGGGGAGAGTCAGGCTCACCCTCATTGCTGGCCTCACTGCGGGACCTCTGCATTTCTCCCACACTGAAGTTTGCTCAGATGCTCAGCTGAAGACCATGCAGAAGTGGTACAGCCCTGCAGACCACTTGCTAGGGCCTCAAGGACTGCCATGATCTCTGTGCTGTGTTGGGAAGCACCAATGCAGCAGAATCACAGCAAGGGACAGCCTTGGGAGTCAGGACTCATCCCAGAACATGCAGGCACACCATGCCTTTCATATTCCAGAATAAAGTTCAAAACCTGGAGAGTTTAGTCAACATAAGGATATTTATAAGGGAGGAAAAGGGCCATTGAAGAATGTCACCTGATCTATCAGAGTATGCTGTTTACCCACAAAGATGTTTTGGTTTGAATTGTAAAAGGGATGGTGCCTCTAAGGGGCCTACTAACTCACTCCCTATTTCACAGGTCAAACACAGCCAAGTCCAGTTTCTGCAAACGACTGTGGGCGTAGCCAGAGCCATTTCCAAGGCTGTCAGACCACCGGTACAACCACCACTAGAGGGTAGCTCCAACACTGCATTGCTCACATTGCCCTGATCCATCTCTCAAGATTAGTTTGCAACACATCAAAAAATATCTGTATCAGCTCAGAGGACTGGAAGCTGGATCCACTCAGCCTTCGGTGATGGTTTATGTTACAGGACATAAATATAACCTGGAGGCTGGTAACAAGTGAGGTACTGCAAGGGTTTATCCTGGGATGGGTCTTGTTTAACATCTTTATCACTGACCCGCAGGAGGAGCAGAGTGCACTCTCATCCAGTTTACAGGTGCTGCCAAACTGGAGAGACCTGGTGATGGGCTTGAGGACAGAGCTGCCACCCAAAAGTATCTGGACAAGCAGGAGGCATGGGTAAACAAGAGCCCTTCTGAAATGCAGCCAGGACAAATGCAGAGTCCTGCCTCTGGGATGGATCCAAGTCCTGGTGACAATACCTGCTCAGTGGGAAAGGCCATGAGCACCTTGACTTCAGGGGCAGTGGGCTGAAACAAGGACCCTGGTAGCAGCTGGACTAACAGCCTCCCTGGAGCAGGGCCAGCAGACCAAGGAATGTGCTGACCCACCTGCAGCCACAGCTGTGAGACCACATCTGGATACCATCCATGTTCAGTCTGGGGACTCCAGTGTATGGGTGAACTGGAGCAACCTCAGTGGGGAGACACACAGCCATGGGAGACCTGACAGCAGCCTGCCCCCTTCTCCTCTGTCACATGGAGAAGATGGTGCCAAGCTCTTTGCTCAGGTGGGCAGCAGGAGGGAGAGATGACAGACAAAGCAAAACAGGGGAGGTTCCCACTGGGGACAGGGAAAACACCTCCACTGTGCTGATAAATGAACCAACCACCAGTAGAGGCTGCCTCAAGAGGCTGTGCAGTTGCTGTCCTTGGATGCTTTCAAGACCTGGCAAGACAAAGTCCTGATCTTCATCTCATGGCTGACCCTACCTTGACCAGCATGTTGGGATAAATGACTTCCCAAGGCCCCCTCCCATCTGAACTACTCTAACTCTATACAGTACAGTAACTATACATTTGTCAATAGGAAGGTCACCACGATCCTCCTACATACAGACAAAACACTACATAGCTGGGAGTGTTTCAGAGGGTGCAAGTGCAGGTCCCAGGGTGTTTTTAGCAAGTGTACATAGGCGGTTCTTTCTGTCTTTTAAAACCAGAGAGCAAGTTACACAAGAATTACTTCTGGACTTGACTGGCATGATTATCAAAGAAGCCTTGGGAGCCTATCATTACTAAGGGTATTTAATAGCAAATAAATCACAGAAGCAGACTAAACTACCCGCCCCTTGACACCACTCATGTTCCACCAGGGTGCTGACTGGGAAGGGTGAAAATACTCCAGATGATGGTGTCAGCGGCTGGAAGCACTAGCCCGGACCCTGGGAAGTCACCCGCTCCCTCCATGCCATGGTATTGGGCCATCCCATGCTTGTGTCACTCCTGACAAGCGTTCAGCCAGCTTGTCTTTCAGATCCCCCATGGCAGAGCATCCATAAATTTTTCTGTGCCCCAAAGGACCTCACCCCTTGTAATTTTAAGGAATAATACAGCTGTGCATAGCTGGCTTTATGTCATGCTTAATTACAACTTGTTGTCAACCTGGTGTCTATGTAATACATATGGAAAAAGATAACTTCATACATCTCACTTGACTTTGCCTATATCCAGCTTTCTGCCACCCTGCACCTCCTCCCTATCTTCACCCAGCCAGGGCCTCAACACATATTTAGTACCTATAACCTTGTCTCTTTTTCTCTCCTGCTTACCTCTGCCCCCTGTTCTGTCTCATCTTTTCTGCTTTCTTCCTGCACTTAGTGTGGATGAAGAGAGAGGTGGACATCACACACAGGAGTGCTGAAGCTCCCTACCTCCATGGAAGGGGTGCACACCACACACCTGCAAACACAGCCCCGGGCTGCTACGGGGGCAAGCTGGGCAAGTGCTGATAGTGTGCATCCATCTTTAAAAATGGAGTGTCACACAGACACTCAAACACCCGGCACCCCAATGGGATCTCGACACTCACTGCCAGCATCCACGAGGCTTTTGGGAAACGCAATATCCATTGGTTAATCCTGGAAGAGTTTCAAGTAAACCACACTAACATACCCCAAGCACTTGCCATCGCTATGCACCTTTCTTGGGTTAAGCAAGCTGGATTCAGCCATGAACAAAGCCTGGGTTTAAATGGGGAGGGAGGGGTCCCTGCTGGGAAGCTCTACACCACTCTGTTCTCCTATATACACTGCATATATACATTCCATTTAGGTTAGGGCCTTAAAGAAAACCTCCTGCTCTCTTCAGCAAGAGCGTGCGAGCAAATGACTGAAGCCCTGAGCTGGAGAAGGCAGCGCAGCTGTTTTGTGGAAACAAGACAAAAGATTTAGAAACAGTTGCTTTTTTCCCCCTCTCTCATGTCAGGCTGTTTACAGAAACCAAGGGATGAAATTTTGCAGACAAAAACACTGAGAGCAGCCTGTCAGTCTCAGAGGGAGGGAGGGAGAGAGAGGGAGAGGGAGGGGAGCGTAGGCTTCTTTCAGGATTATGGATCATTGCTAAATTGCTCTATCAATTATTAAACCCATCACTCAAAGCACAGTAACCAAAATATAGCAGATAAAGCCGTTCTCATACACTCTCTACCAGCTGCTCTCTTCCTCCTAAAGCCAGAGGGGAATGAAAATTCCCATAGTTTATATTTTATAAACATCATTTTCCCTGTGCCTTGAAAGTAAAAGCTTTTTCGGACAAGGTACTGTAGAACCAAGCCTGCGACAGGGAGATATTAAAGGAGGACTCGCCCTTTCGATTAACAGACCTAAAGAAAAAAACAAAATCTCTCCAATCGATATGATTTCTTAGCGCTGACAGGTTAAAACATTTGTCTGTGGATAAGTGAAGAGGCAGGCCCCAGCCATCAATAGCTGTTAGTTGTTATTTGCCTTTGCCGCTGGGTAGATTGACATCAACGGCAGGGTGGGCATGGTCCCAGGAAAGGACAGGACATGGCCAAGTGGTGTGTGGCATTTGGTCTCACCAGTGACTCTGTGGAGAGAAAAACTGCAAACACGCATCCAAGCGGAGAGAGGAAGCCCTGGGCGGGCAGTGTCGACAGGGAACCATGCAGGGAGGACAACCAGGACCTGACATCCAGCCGGAAAGGCTTCCACGTGGCTGCCAATGTCCGAATGGACACGAGTTTTTAGTAGCACTATATGCACTTGCTGGAGGCTGCGGCTCTAGTTCAGTGAAACCTTTACCATATGCATCACCTGAAGCAAATATGTGCTTGAGTCCTGGTGAGGGCACTGGATGCAGCTGACATTAAGCATACATTTAAGTGCTTTGCTGAACCTGAATCAGCTAGCAAGTCCTCATTGCACTTGAGCTGGAAATCATAAGAGGTAAGAAAAGCTATTAAGCCCAGCAATAGAAAAGAAAGCCAGGCCCTAGGTCAGCCGAGAGACATACTAAGCTTGTCTTAGCCAGAAGTGCATCTTCGTACATCCCTGGAGGAGGCCCTATTGGACTGATCACTGTCATGCTCACCCCTTTGGACTCAAAAATGCAGGACACCATAAACTTCAGAGAAGGTGCACAACGCTAAGCACCATGACCATCGCCCTTGGGGGTAATCAGCTCCACACTGACCCAGAAATGCAGAAACATGCATGCACGGGGTGGGGGTGGGGGGTGGGGGTGATGCAACAACAGCTACATTCAGCACAGCGTGACCTCTAGTTGTTCTCCGAAACAAAGGGTAATGCACAGAGGGGGAGGGCTGGGGCTTTCCCAGGTTATGGAAGAAATCAGAGAATAGAAAAATCATAATTTGAGAACAAAAGCCCTATCCATGCCAGGCAGTGAATGGATGAGCCACAACGTATTGGGTGCAGAGATTCCCTGAAGGAGGCATCTGATCAAGAGGGGAAGAATGCCAATTATGTGCTCCCATTCATGCCACCGCAATGAAAGCATAATTCTGACTCCGCTTTCTGACCCGCAGTATGCAATTTATGCAAATCCAAGCTGTTCTCGCTTCCCTCAGAGCCAAATATCCACCAATGCCAGAGCTGGCTCTAACTTTTTGTTTTCCTTTTCAAATCTATTGTTTTCACTGTTAAATATTTAAGACCTTTTGTTGTTGCTGATGAGTTTCTTTAGAAATGAAATAGTAATTTAAAAGATCCCAAAGCACACAGAGACAGACAAGAGCTGACTTCTCATCTCCGACGGCCTTCCATTCTGTCACGCTCAGCTCCATCCCAACCCCTTATCGTTCCAACCCAGAGCCCTGCCATGTATCGGCCAAGTGAAGCTCCTTGCATCTGACCTGTAACATTCCCCAAGACTTTTGTTCACAGCAAATACTGAAAGTTGCACCAAGCCGCATGGTGGTTTTATAGGATTAGCCTGAATACTGAGTCAACTGTCAATATAAGACTCCAAATGATTTCTATCCCTGGCAAACACGGATACGAACCAGACTCAGGCCATGATCCTAAGATTGGCTTCACAGAGCAAGTAGCAGGTCTGAGGCTAAAAATACCAAATTACTGCAGCCTTCCTTTATTTTTTTTCTTTTAATGATGTCTACTGGATGCTTTTTTTTTTTAATTAGAAAAAGACAAAGGCAAAAATAAAGTACTTATCCTGCCTGCTCCTTGGAGAAAGGAGCATTGCCCTTTACTTACCTCTGAAGAGCCACACAGATTCAGTATTTTTATTAGCACCAACTATTTGTATTTCTGTAGCACGCAGAAGTCCTGGCAGAGACCAGAGCCTCATAATGCTAGACGCTAAAACACGACGTGCTAAGGGACTATGTCTGCTCCAGAGAATTGATGATCTAAGACGATGTGTGGTGACAGGGGAACAGATTGGTGGAGCAGTTCGCCGAAGATCATACAGCGAGAGCATAGCAAAGCCAAGAAAAAAGTGGGGTCCTTGCGAACAGCGTGCCCTATCTATTACACCACAACATCTTCCATTTATGCTATTTGGGAATAGCAATAATAATACATGGATTTGAAGGCTCTCTCAAAAGAGATGGGTATTAGTGAGGCAAGGCCATTTTTGAGGCAAAATGACCTGTAGATGTTACCCAGCAAGGCAGTCGCCGTGTCTGCAACAGCTCATGAAATCCAAAGTCCACTTCAGTGCCCTGCTTGGTGAGTTACAGCATCCTGCCTATGCTGTGGACCTGCCTGGTCTACAAAAAAGTTTTAGGAAAAACCTGGGAATGCCTGCCCACCCGCACATGGAGGTATACGTGGCTGGGAACAGCAGGGGCACCCTGGAGCTGCCCCAGCTGGCTATTCCTGCTGCAGAAAGTTGAAAATTTCCACCTTCAACTCAAGCCCTACTTGAATCAACATAGCCCATGGTGCAGGTGAGAACAGCCTCCTGTACAAGCAGAAGGGCACAGCACCACATAAAAGCATTCCTCTTCCACAGAGTTGCTGAAACAAATCCACTCTGAATTTAACTTATTTTTATTGTATTTATATTAGGGTTAACATCTGGAAGTGTTAAGTAGGGCCCCACCGCACTAGGTGCTGTAAAAAAACGTAAAATGGTCGCTGCCCTAAAAGACTTGCAACCTAACTTAGGATCCCTCATCACCCTGGAAATATAAGCTCTGGGACTTGCTGCTCAGCATCTGCTGGGCCGGGATCTGCAAGCAAGCCTGCACAAAACACAGTCCCTCTACTCACTGGAGTGACCACTGACAGTCTGGATCCTGCAACCAACAGGGACAGGAGGGAGCCCACAGGTGTGAGCAGCCCCACTGGGAAGCCCCAGCAGCCCAGACTACTGCCATCCCAATGCTGGTTACATGAAAACTACAATGGAGTAAGGCTTAAGCATATCTGCAGGAAGGACAAAGGATCATCACTGAAATCTCAGGCTGCTGATAATACATGGCTGCCTTTAACAAGCCAGCACACAAACACCCTCCAGCATCCACCACATCACTGTGGACCTCAAGTGCCCAAGGCTCTCAAGCACAAACCTGAACACCGAGGGGTAACTGGGTACCCTCTGCTCCCCATGGAAGATTAGGCCCTGAGCATGGTAATGGTGGTGACCAGCATCCCAGGGGCTTGTAGGGACCAGTGCCCTGTCTGCAGCGATGGGGACTCCGCTCCCCCCATACCACATCTCCCATGTCAGCTCCCCTAGTTCCTGCCTGTCCTTCCTAGTCCTCCTACTGTCCCCACCAGCCCCTGTTCTACTCTCAAACTCTGCTTGGCTTGCCTGCTTGCTCCATACACCAGTTTATTTCCTCCTGAGATGCCCTCCTTCCCCAGCTCTCCTCCCAGGTTTTATCCTTTCTGGGCTGAATGGCCACTGGTCCAGTGCCTACAGAGCAAAGGGATAGACAAGGCAAGCCCAAAACACCATCTCTGGGACAGTGCCTTCTGTGAATGCCCTCTGTTCTCACCCAAACTTTATCTCACATGGGGATGGGTGCTACCACATTTTAGGGCCAAAGACTGCAGTTGCCCCGACTGTCCAGACACGGAAGAGAACCCTTGCAGCTGTTAGCAGAGGAACAACTCTGACTTTAATCTTTAATGCCACACATCTTACTGGAGTCAGACAGGAAACCAGAACACAAGGAAGAATGCATGCATGGTATGCAAATAGTCCTGAAGGAATCATGATGCTTGCAGGGAGAAAGGCAACACTTCAGAGGAAGGCTTTTAAAATAAAGTCTTCTGCAAACTTAAGTTTATTCTTTATTTAAAACCTTCACATGGAAAATTCAATTGTTCTCCAATGCATCTCTGTACCAAATCAGGAGACTAAATTCAATCATTAAAGTGTGAAGCTGATGAATTTAAATCCATAGTAAGTGCAAATTTCAACACAATTTTAAGTAAGGAGTCGCTCCCAACACCTTCATAACATGTCAACACATAGTCATGTATTTGTTTCTGGGACTCTTCAAATGTCTCCTTTTACAGTTTCATTTTTTTCTTGCCAAAACAAATTCTTAAAGCTATCCCAATGTTCTGAAAAAAATATAAACATTTCCCACATGTTAAAATCCTAGGTGGCCATGACAGAAATTTTGGAGAGACATAACTTGCAGGAAAAAAAATATCATACAAAACAAACTTCTCTTCCTCTTTGCCACACACAAGGGGAATTTGGACTGATTCCCGTCTGATTAATTTTAACTTCTAATTTGTCCTTGGATCGCACTGCGGTATGGATGTCATTTCTTAATTTGACTGTTTTGCAAGTAGCCAGTACTGTCCTTGTAAAGGGCGAAGAAACCCCCATATATCAGGAATGCTTCTGGCTGAGGGGAAGTTTAGAAATTACTCCAGAGGAATAAATACAACAACCAAAAGTACTGCCCAGGACATGAAGGCAAAGATCCACCCTTTCTTGAAAGAAGAGGCTCTCTTATGTATACATTCATATCTTCGGTTATCGTGACTGACTATAACCATTTAGCCCTCTGCTATGTCAGCTACAGGGTTCAAGAACATTTCCTGGCATTCTTCACATTTTTTTACGTGTTGCAATTTTATCTGGTGTATATCATATGCTTCCCCCCGAAATGCCTGAACTGAGCTATCTTCCTCCTGACCGAGAAGTCTGGGCTTCATAAATGTGACTGCAGCTCTCAGAAACCTCATCCCTTGAGGGCTGCGTTAGAAATCACTGAAAACAGCAAGTTTGGCTTTGATAGGTAAAGCCACAGTATGTTCAAGCAGTAGGGGATGCAAATGGACAAACACCTCCCCTTAAAGACACTTTCATCCAGGACTGCACCACCAGCTGTAAGCCCTTTGGTTTTGTTACCTCCTTTCCCACCTCTATCCCCACAGCTCCCCTGTCCGACACCCATTTTAGTTGTGGAAAGTGGTCTTTTTGGTTTAACCAGGACTGTGACGAGTCAGTGCTGTTGCCCACGCTATGATGGGTAGGCGGCCTCCAGCTGGGCAGGGAGGGGGTGGAAAGGTCCCCGCATGAGGTGCAGGTCATTGCCCACCACGTGATTTACTACCAACACACAGCAATATTTAGGGTGCAATAATAAGGCAGTACATGAGTGCTTTACCAACAAACAAGACGGGTAAGGGAATAACTGTATTTCCCCTGTTATTCAAAGGAGAGGTTCACCAAAAGGTTAGCAAGAAAACAATGTGGGCCATCGATCACAGGGACAGCTAACCTAGAAAGGTTACTGCATGCTCCTGCCTCATTTTTCACATCTATAATTACCCCGACATTTCTCCTCATGTCCCACCCATCACCAACCACCAAACACAAACCACCGCTGCTTTATTATGTATTTTGTTTACGCTCCCTGCCACTGCCCCGCAACATGCCACAGTGGCTGAAAGATTAAGTGGCACAACTTCTGTGATCCCTGCAGGGCAGTGTGGCGGGGGAAAGGCAGCCTGAGGGCTTTCCAGCCTGTCCTTCACCTGATGTGAGAAGCTGCTACCTCTCAGTGGAGGTCAAGGTGTGACGGGAGGTAGGAGGGATGCGGGTCTTTACATCTGCCATGTGAGACCAAAAAGCAAGGTAGGGATAGGTGAGGGAAGACTGCTTCCATTCATGAAGGGCTCAGATTTGCTTTTGGATCTTCATCCAACTGAAACAAAATGCCAATATTGCTGAACATACTTGGCACCTCCTAAAGCGCAATCCTACTCTGAACAGTGCCTGTCTAAAAACAGCAACACCAGGCTCCTTGTTTACTGCATCTTCCTGATGCCTGATCTGAATTTCTCAGTTTAAAAGAAGAATTACTTTTACTTCTTTTTTCTAACTACCAGTCCAGCAAACCCAACCAAGTCTTCGAGAGCCACTCTGGACTCATTTCTTGCAAATTTATGCATGCAGACACGGGCAGCCAAATCAGAGTTATGCAGAGATGGGCAGGGGAAGCACAAAGCAATGATTTGAAAACAATGAATTTGCAGGGAACTCAGTGTGCTTCTACTCCAAGTACAGCATCACGTTTCTGATGCAGGGAAGCCTGAAGGTCTTATTTAAAAAAAAAAAACCACTTCTTTTTTTTTTGCTTTGGGGAAACCTAAAATAGCTTCCTTTGAGACCCTGCACTCTGTAATCACCATTTCTTCCTTCTGCACTATTTCTGGATCTAGGCTTTTCAGTTGTAGAATAATAGTAAATTTGTATAAAATAAGGAAAACTTCTGCTGCAGCAACAATAGTGAGAAATACTTTAAACTCTAGATCTGAAGAACTGTCTTCTGTTCGTGCTTTTTTCTATCCAACCAGAAATTATAATTAATTCTAACAATACTAAAATCATTATTTTTCTAATTGTAACCATATCTGCAAAAGAACTCCATGTTGATGTGAAGTGGAATAGAAAAAAAATTTGCTGACAAGAGCGAAAAGCTTGCATGACAAAAGTCACGCAATGATACAAAATTGCATGCCTGTCCTGTTTTGGACCCCAGAAAAGTTTACATCCTATGAACGCTAATGAAGAGAGAATCACCCTGGAAAAGCCAGTACCAGTAGTCTCAACAGGAAATTAAATATAGGATTTCTCTTGAGAAAGAAACCTAGAAAGGTGAGAGCTTTTGCTGTGCCTTTGAGGCTGCTCAGCAATGAGATGCTCACCTCAGCATCCTGATAGAAAACTAGGCACAGCTAGGATCCAGAAAAACCAAGGAGGTGTAAGCCTCCTTCACAATGGTGAAGCCCATCCCTAAAGCTTTGTTTCTGAGTTAGATCCACAACAGATAGTGGAGAGGATGCTGGAGAAAAACCACGATGGATCACAAAAGACATTGGTTCCCATGTCCTGGAGGTGCCATGCAAAACCTCTCCTCCACACGCGGCGAGAGCCAAGCCCTTTCTCAGCCAAACTCCTTGCTCCCAATACTTACAAGTACATACTGCATTTTCAGATGAGGCTTCCCTCAGCCAAGCCTTCAGGAAAGCAGCATGGGACGGCTGTAACTGTGAGCTGCCGTCTTCGGCACTGACTGCAGCACAGCTGTTGCAGCTATAGGCACCTCCAGTTCAGCTCTTACTCCTTCTTTATAGTCTGTTCCCCCAAGCTCCCTCAGTGGGGTATATCATTATTGAACCCTTGTGGCGCTCCACTCCACATCCCTGTGACTAGACGTGATCCTGGCACCTCTGCCAGGCTGGGCTGGGAGCTGAGCTCAAGGGAAAACCCACCAGGAGCACTGGCTTTTTGCACTGATGCCCATCCTGCACACAACCAAAGCAGGGATGGCTCCTGACCAGAAGCAAGAGCTACTACCACTACAAAACCTGGATCCAGCTGGGGAAGGGCAGCCAGAGCTCATGTGAAGCCAAGACAGTAAAAGCCACCCACATCCACTAAGGACTGCGCTCCATGCCCTCCTCCCACCCACAACCACTGTACTGAGTTCTCCAGAGTCAGGCCTGGTTTATAGTAATCTTCTTTCGTCCAACAGACAAGGCCAGTGTCAGCGCAGTGCTCGTCCTCTCCTGAATCCACAAGGGGATGTTTACTTGTCACATCAGCAGCAGGACTGACACTGCACCCAAGTACAGTTTCCTGGATCAAGGGGGAGGAGAACTGGACCAGATGTCTAAAGCTTCTGGCTTTGACAATACCCGCAAGATCCTCAGGGGCATCAAGAGAAGAACAGGAACTGCCCTTACTGCGTGTAAGGTAATTTATGAGAAAATTTGAAGATCTCATGTGTGATCAGTTTTAAAGATCTAAAATTGAATGATGGGAATTTTCTTCCCCTCCTGATTAAGCCAATTTACAGTTTGTTCAGGTTGATGGTTTACCCATAAGCTGGGGCATGTGCTGGGGGACATCTCTTGGCTGTTTCTTTGAATATCATTGTTTATTTATTTGCTACAGAAACAAAGAACAAACAACAACATGGTACAGAGCCGCATGCTCTGGAGCGGAGCAATAGCCGCAAACCCTTTAGGATTGAGATGGGCCCTCTGAGGATCTATCTCACTCACTTTTAGAAAAATCTCTGCTTTTCCACTCTTCCTTGAAGCAGCAAACTTGATGAGAGAAGGATTAATTAGCTGATGTTTGTAAAGCCCTTTGAAGATGAAGTGTTATTTTTATGTTCAAGTCTCACCAAAGGAAGAAAAAAAATAATTAAAAAAGAAATGGCTAGAGAAAGACTTCTGCTGTTTCCTACAGACAGGGGTCTCGGGACTGAGTTCCTGTACTTCTCCAAAGGTATATATTAACTGGCAAGCTGACACTGCAGCCCTTCCACTGGGGAATGCATTAACAGGGTCTCTGCCCAGCTGCCTCTTTTCCTCTTTTCATGAAACATGCAGAACTCAACACCACCGAGACCTCTCCCCCTGCACCAAATTTGCTTGAATTTGTCCACCAGATCCAAAACTTAAGGGGAACACAGCAGCAGTGTGATCACACACATCTCATTTCCTTAGAAAAGCAGACTAAAAGCAAATGAGGAAGGCCTTTGAATATAGATGCGGAGCGTCTGGCTACCCAGAACCCAGGTGGGCTATTTTTTCCTGAAGTGTAAACGACAGAAGTGTTTTATCTTTTTTAAACACTTTGCACCTAGTTTTGGAATTTCTGTATGCCCCTTTTATTTTTTGCAGGTTTGGGGGATTATTTGTTTGTGGTTTTTTATTCCCCATGTCCTTGGCATCATCAGGACGCACACAGAGCAGAGGCACACTATGGTGCAAGACAAGGATCCTGGCTGCTGAAGAGCAACAAGGAGCTTACAGGTGGGTGCCCTGCCCTAGTAGGACAAAAATAGCAAGAGGACAGACAGGATTGCAATTTATTAGTAGAACTGTGCTTGACACCTAAAGACAAGGATGAAACAAACTGTTAAAGGTCACACTTGAAGTGAGCTGGCAACCCAGAAGGGGAAGACTGTGGTATACAGCCCATTACAGTTCCTTCAGCTTTGTGACCTCATCAAAATCTCATTACCACCAAAAATAAACAGTATGCTAGCTTTGAGTTATCCTGTTAGATAACATCTAAATATTCACCTTAATGATGATGCCTAATGTCCAGCTCCAGATATGTTTGTTCCCCCATGACCAGGGCTAGCAGCACCTGTGCTGAGCCTACTTTCACCTGAGTTCCTTTCCCTGCTCTCAGCTCAGCAAGGCACAACCAAGAGCTGTGAGGTCCTGCATAAAAACAGCCATCTGGTGAAGGGGCAGGAAGAACCAGTTAAAAACAGAGTAGCTCCAACATATGGAGAAAATAATTCAGTTGGGCAGTGTAGGAAGAAGCAAACCCTATTATAATAATTGTGTTGCCAAGTGATGTTGCAGACTTGTTTTTCCTCTCATGGCTTCTGCTCTAAGAACAGAGCTCCCCCATAATGTGGCACCATCCCCACAGCAAGATCAAACTGTTCTCCCGAGTGACTTGTGGGATTACCAGGTTACCACCAAAATGTCTACAGCATGAACTGAGGACAGAGACAGGAGCATTGCACCCCTTTACCACCTTGCTTATTCTTCCATTCTGAGTTGAAACACCAAGACTTGGAAAAGGTGATCCAGTTCAGCTGGGAAGTTCAGCTTTTCCCCAAGGAAAGCTGACTCAGAATTAGCACAGGAGGCAATTTCACTAGTGGTAAGCCCAGGTTTGAAAGACTTCTGGATCACCCTACCCAAGGACAGGTAATGCAAATCTGCTTTGGGCTAAGGCACCTCTGCCTCAACACAAGAATTCTGGCCCTCCTGTACTCCCCCGTATATCCAGGACAGAGCAACCTGATATAACCCTGATTATAAACTGGTCCTTCTAGAACAGCTCCCCTTCTTCTTCAGACATTTCTGGGTTGCTGATAAAAAGGTACCAGGTGTGCAAGCTCCAGAAGTACTCCTTACCCTGCAGAGTGAAGGCAACCCCTCCCTGGAGATCACGCTAATCAGCTCCTCCCCCCCAGAAGCCATTACTACTTGTGCTCCTAGGGTCCTGCAATCTGATTATCATCACTAAGATCTAACTACGTGCAAAACAGAGTGTCTCCCAAGGTCCCATCCTGGCTCCCCAGGTCACAGTGGTGCACCCCTCTTGCGAATCTGGCAGGCAAGGGATCCGTCTCTCTGACTGCTCCCTGCTCACTGGCCATGCAGACTAACAGGGAGCCCCCCAGACAGCAGTGTAAAATAAGATGCTAGCACCATTACCTCTCTTAGCATGTGCTGATACTTAGGCCAGAATGAGAGGCAGCACAGATGCCCAGGCCAGGCTAACTCTGGGGCAAGTATGGATCTGGATGTTAAGCACAGCCACCATGCTGAATGATGGCAGGTAACCCCAATTCTCCTGCCTCTTAGGGACATACCCTCCTACTGAACCATTTGTTACAGGCGTGCTTTTTCAGGTAAGAGCAGCTCAGGTCCAGATTCAAGGCTCTAGATTTTTCTTGGTAAAGAACTTGCTTTTTACTTCTTTTTCCTTTGTTTCCTTCCTCCCGACCACCTTCCCCCTTTCTCCCTCTCATCCATTCCTATGATGTGGCTTTCCACTGGGCTGCATTTATTTCCAGACCCAGACATGCATGGCTGTAACCTGAGAGATTTCCTTGCACATGCAGCCTTGCAGCTTCCAGCTGAAGGTGGAGAAACCTACTAATGTCTCTGGAGGCGTGGAAGACAGAGCGGAAAGCACAGCCTCTTGCTGCAGTCATCATTCCCAGGCAAGCAAAATCCCAGTCAGAGACCAGTTAACATATTAGTCATTAATTCTGGATAAAAGGAAATTTATTTGCACGGCCCTGCTTAGACAAGACTGAAATCTTAACTTGCCCCTCCCCCTCTCCCTGCTCTCCTTTAATAGCTTATTAATATTGTACGCCAGCACAAACCAACATGCAAATAGAGCTCTATGCAAATACGGCTCAACGCAAAGACAGCTGCACTTAGTTCAGTGCGCTCGTGCAACTCTAGAGGAATAGCCAGGGGAAAAATAAATCATATAGATCATAGAGAAAGCATGTCTTAACTTCCAAATTTCCAGGAAGAAAGCAGTGTGTGCGCATCTGTCAGAACAGAGTTTACCAAGTTTCATCAAGGAGATAAGGTAGTTAATACTCTGCTTAATTAGAGGCTGTAATGTTCTTTTTGGGATGTCGAGAGGATTGCCCTCTTAAGAGTCTAAGGCTCTGTCTCGCAAAACCTACTTCTAAAGTGGACTTAACAGTGCAACTCTGCTCAGTAAAAGCAGTAGTCAACTTTCCTGTTCATTATTTCTCCGTAATTCCACATCAGATACGCTTAGTTTCTAGACAGAAGCCTTTTTATGGTTTTCCCCGAAGCACAGTCCTGCAAACAACAGCCCTGAATTTGAAAGTTAATCACTTCCATTCCTTCCCAAGCACTGCTACCAGCATTGCATTAATTGCTGCTGGCAATCAACAGGTCCCCAGGTATAATGCTGATGAGGGGCACAAGTATTTCTACTGAGAGTTTTGAAGGGATACCTAACAGAATGAAAATTTTACCTCAACGCGTATGCTGTTTAGCCCCTTGGAGCAGAGTCTAGTTCAAGGATGTTCACAAGAGCTGCTGATAACTACCATACTTGCCTGCAAGCAGAATGAAGTTCCATTCGACTCTAGCCGTGAGAAGCAAGCCAGCAGGTCAACCATTAGGACATGGGTGGTACCAGAAAGACCCAAGCACTTTGTATTTCCATAAAGACAGCTGCTGGACTTTCAGAAATTTTAATATACCCAGGTAAGGCAAGCACAGTTTATTAATCCCACTTTATAGCTGGGAAGACTAAGAGATGTAGCAGAAGAATAATTTCAATGAGTTCACAAGCAAACAAGTAACTTCCTTTGTCCCAACCTTGCATGTCAGCCACAAGACCATCTTTAGATACAACTGCCAAGTTTGTTAGGAATACATATTACTGCAATTGGTGACCTTGCATTCAGAAATATTTCTCAGCTGTAAAGGACAGCTGAGAACGCATTAAGGTCACCTGGAGCACTTTCTGAGAACAAGCAGTCCAAGGAATGTCATTTTTGTTGAAGAACTATTTGGAAATGAGGTTTCCATCTGGAAAGATCATCTGCTAGAAGTGACAAAGGAAAGAGGTCATTGGTCTTGCCCAATAAATACAGAAACAACACGTCCCTGCTCTTAGCATAGGAATCACGAGTCTCCAAGGAGCTGGAGTTCAGGAAAGAATTAAAGCCCAAGACTGAGCAGTAGCACCCTGCACCCCTCACCAGTGCCTCTTCCAGCCGACACTGCTTCAGCAGCGAGCCCAGGGGAAGGAAAGAGGCTTCTTTCTGGAATCAGAAAGGGAAGAGGCAACATCCAGAAGGAATGCAGGCAACCTCTCTTTTACCTCAAAACTACTGGGCCATATTTGTAAAAGTTACCTCTGCATGTTTCCTCTGTGCACTAGATTTTATAAGTTATGCAAATAACAACTTCACAATGAGGGAGGAAGGCTATACAAAACAATATAACAACTGAAATCTTTACAAAGTGATGTCCTGTCTTTGGTGATCTTTGATTCAAGCCCAAGATGCATTACTTTGCTCTTAACTGTACTCTGTACTATTATCCCATATACTGCTCTTTATTACAGATAATGCTGTAGATCCATGCCTGCTGCCTGGCAGTGCTTTTATTTGAAAATAACCATAGGCAGACATCTGGCATGTAGCAACACATCAGAAAGGGCCTCAGCGATTTTATTTTATGGTTTTTTTAAATTTCAGCGCAGCCACTCTTTCAGCACTCTTCCTTCTTTATGTAACTGGGAAAGGGCTGAGGTGAGAAGGATCCCACACAGAAAAAGAGCTGGCTTGCAATGCAGAAGAATGAAAGCACTGCTAAGAAAATGAGAAGACAGCTGGCTTCCACAAAGGGTGCCAGACCTCGTGTCTAAAATTAAAGAATCTCATGTTCTGAGGAAAGCACCTAGTCTCGCCCTTAAGTAGAAAATTAAAAAGCAAGAACTGGAGCACACCATGTGATCATTAGTGCCCTATAAAAACCTTACACAGGTTGGGAGCCAGATTAAATCCTACATGTCAGTTGTACCTGACAGGCTTTATTTTTCAGTGGTTTGTTTCAAGGCCTGCATGAATGGAGTTCAAAAAATGACTGGTCAGCAGCCAGCAGCTGGACCCATCTGACAGAAACAGTCACTTCTGATAGCACGGTTGCACAGCCCTAGAGCGGCCAAAGACCAAGAGAGTCAGTCATGAGGCTGACTTAGCCCTTTACCTAGTATATGATCTCTCCAGGCCATGCAAGAGGGAAAAGAAAAAGGGGAACAGGCATTTCACCCCTGCTTCAACACCAGTCATGCCAGCGCGCTCCCTACCTTCCCTGTCTACTTCGCCAGCACAAGCCTAACTGTCCTTGATCAGAGGGAGACACCCTGATAAACAGAGATGAGGAACAAAGCAGGTAGCAATACGGGCAACTCCTACACAGCTCTAGGCCAATGTCAACAGCACGTACCAGCTGCAGATCGGGAGCCCCACCTCCACAGGAGGCACAGGGAAGCACACCCCTGGCTTGTTGTGAAGGCTGTGGTCTCCAGGCTCATCTCCTGGTGGCACTGCTGGTTTAATGAGTCTCTGCCCCAAACCCCAGGTCCCACCCCTGGGCCCTCCCTCAGGACAAGCTGGTACAAATGCTCACTAAGTCACATGGGGGTGAACCGTCTCTGACGCACTGGGGAGGAAAGATGGGGAGACAGAGGCAGCACCGCTCAGGCAGCTGTCACCAAAGGGCACAAATGTGAGTGCACCCCAAGAAGACAACAGCTGCCTTGGTGAGCTCAGGACCAAGCTATCACACACATACATGTAAAAATCAAGCCAGAGCAACAACTAGTTGCTGGCCCAGGACTCATTTCTCCTACATTCCCAGCAACACAGTCTTTCAGGTGGTGCTGGGTGGTTTGGACATTAATCACAGATGAAGGGTATTTTCCCTCACATAACAGCAAAAACCCCTCAGAAGGCAGCCTGACCATGCAGTTGCTGTGACTCACCGGGTGCCTGAAGGGGGCGTTCGCAGAGGCACGCACCTCAAACGGCATCAGACTTTACTCTGTCCCCTGTCCTCACCTGCAGAGCTGCCAGGGAGGTGAGCTTTGCTTTTCGTATTAACGCGTAGTAAATTAATCTCTTTCTTTTAAGAAGGAAGGAGGACATGCATCACCTTGCAGTTTCACAGCACTTGAATCCTGAATGTGCTTCCCACCAACACCACAAGCAAAGTGTCTCACATCCAGAAGGCAGAGAACATCACAGAAAAGGAAATGGAGACTTTACCACTCCTGATCAGGTAACAAATACGGGGGGAAAACGCCCTCGGCAAATAGTCAGAAGGAATTGGGAGAAAAACCTCATATGCTTCATCAACCTCCTCCCAAATCACTTCTATTTAGGAAAAAAAATAAAAATTTGTTGTCAAGAAGTAATTTTAAAAAATTAATTTTGCAGCAACACTTCTTGCATTGCTTTTGTGCTGGCTGAGGACACTACATACTACTTCAGTCTTCCAAGGTTTTCTTTAAGATGTATTTTCTTCCTGGCTTTGGGCCAAACCCTGGTACTCTTTTTACTTGGGGGAAGTCCTCAGGAAAGTCTGTCACAGATTTGTCTCGAATTATGGGTCTTTGCCTGTAAAGCTTCATCTCTTCCCATCGCTGACTAACACATGAAAACAATCCAGATCTGCTTGTCAGGAATTTGGTAGAATCAGAGAAATTACCTTGCCGCAGCAACCTTGGCTGCAACAGGCTGTGGAAATAACCTTCACACTCCATAGGTTGAACTATGAGAAGCCACCTGAGAATTAATGTACACTGTTATCAATATTAATATGAGAATGAACACTTATTTACCCTGCTCCTACTTTCCTGGAAACTAACTATGAAGATGTGGCCCCAAGCAGCTTCACGTGGTTGTTTGGTGGGCAACCAGCAGAAAGCGGGTGCAGACCCTCTCCCTCGCTCCCCATCCCGCCTTGCCCCTGCCCAGCCACCCCCCCAGTTCAAAGTTGCCTGAGGCCTTGGTTCTTATCATGAAATGTTCTGCCAAATCAAATGTAAACAAATGACATGCACAGTTGACATGGCAACAAAGCAGCCCTGCACGCAAGGGCTGTGGCGGCAGCAGCATTTAACTCTGCCGGGCTGGGCACAAATTTGCAGGAAAGACCAGAGCAGCCAGGAAACTGCGAAGGTAGACAGCATCTCCTCTCCTTTCCCCAGGTGCCTGGAGAAATAGACTGCTCAGCACCCAGGGGTTAACTGAGAGAACAGCCAGACCACCTCCTGCAAGATGTCTTCAAATTTCCAGACAGTTTTGAGTGGCCTAAGAAGAGCTCTAGAGCAGCACACCCGCTTATACATCTCAAAGCCTCTCACAAAGGAGTTCAGCATCTCAGACTAATCTTTCCTTCTGAAGACTGGCAGCATATCCCTCTTCCCACGTGATCCACCCTCGTGTGACCCAGCCTCGTGTACGGGTCATTTACAGGAGCAGAGCCCAGGCATCCACCACACACAGAAGAATGATAAAAATCAGGAGAGAGAATGAAAGGGCTCAGGGAAGAGATGCAGCAGCACACTGGTATGATCACTTGGTATACGATATTTCTCTATTCACCCCCTTCGTAAATCTCCCACCAAAATGCAGCCCCAGGCATATACATATTTAATAAAAGGAGTCAGAATAAAAGTCACCACTGCACTTGGGCTCACCTCAGATTGTGCAGTTTTGTCAGCTCTCTTACAGTAAGTCAGATTCAACAAAAGCTTGGAGCCAAAGGCAGGTGTTTAACTGCAAACACTTTGGGGCAGGGACTGCAACTGTGTGATTTGACACCGCTTTTCCCTACAGACCTCATTGTCTTCTAATTTTAGATGCCCAGGACAATTTTCATGCTCTGACCTAATAAAAAATACCACACACTGTCAAAGAGCATCTCACTTTTATTGCGGTGGCAGTACTGTTCCAGGGACAGGGGCACAAAAATACCTGGTGAAGCCTGCACAGAGCATAAATACTTTGGGAGTATCAGCACTGGGAAGCATCCTTTTTGGAGCAGACTATTACAGCTTCACCTTTCTGAGGAAGGCGTTCGATCTCTGAGCGCCCTTCCAGGGGAGCCTAGCAAGGAACTTCCAAGTCTGCAAGGCAAAGTCCCTTTAAATAAAAGCGACTGCTGATGTTAAGATAAGCATCCAAGCAGTAAAAATCATGAAGCTGGCTCTTAAATAATGAGTGCTGATGGCCCCCTCTGCTTGCATTCCTAGCCTAATTACTTACACGGTTAGTTCAGCCCTATATGCCTTTCAAATGCTGCCATTTAAAAATGAAAGTTAAATCCACTTGGAGTGGCCAGGAAATAATGGGAACCACCGTGTACGCACTCTGCTGCCAGAGGTGAGGGTCTTGCCACAGGGGCTCTTCCCCTCCGTCTCTACTTGCAACAGGGAACATTATTTAAAAATCAGCTTACAAATGGAAGAATAGCTCTTTAAGATGGAGGAATCCGCAGCTTGTGAGCTTGGGAATTCACATTGCTGCCTTGCAGGCGACAATAAGAGGCTCAGGTTATGGTGTTGATGCCAAGGAAGCCAGGAGGAGCAGCTGCTGACCAAGGAACCATAGGCTGGGGTTGCAGCCCCGCTGCTGCCCTTTGCTGGGACCTCCTTCAGCTCCATCCAGCTCCAGGACAGCACTCACAGGTGTCCTTGCACCATGCAGTGTGTGCCCCAACCATGTTCTAGCCACACAGACAGGCCACCCACTGCGTACAGACAGGTATATGAAATCCCACCAACAAATCCATAGGGTTCCTTGCACAGCCTCTGAGACCAAATTAGAGGGTTAAGCGTTGCTCAAAGGAAAAACAGAACCCCAAAAACAAGACAGGACTGCACATACTGAACAGGATCAGGAAATGGCAGGAAGGAAGAGGGACAGGTAATGGTTTTGGTGAAGAAGTCAGGGCCCAGAGCACTGCATCACCCTTCACCCCACTGACACAAGTGGAGTGCCCACCAGAAGAAAGGCTGCAACCCCATGGGGTAGCACCCCTACTGGTCTCTCACATGCGCTCTTCCCGTTTAGTTTAGCACCAACATTTTGGCTCCAAAAGCTATCCTGGCAAAAATTCTTTCCTGAAAATTTATCACATGCCTTTATACAAAGCTGCCAGAATCATTTATAGCCACTTATCTAACAATATCTGCTTTCACTTCAGTCATTAAGGAAATAAACAGAGGCTGGAAAAGAGTCAGTGTGGAAAAGGGGCCTCTACTTTGGAGACACAACAGCCTCGGACTACCAGAGACGAGCGAATGCTGCCCTGCCTCAGAAACAGGCCAGCGTGACAACAGTGATGGATTATGGAGAGGGATTGCTTCTCAAAATGACGTCCAATTACTCTTCCTGCCCAATCAAATTGGTTTTAAGTTATCCCTCAAGTGAAAGAAGCATTCCTGACCTGGAAGAGAAGACAAGGGCTTTACATGTAAATAAATAATTAGAAATAACCATAGGCTGATGGTGCAGTTGCTGGGGTCTATCAGAGAAGAAACAAGAAAAAGAAGCAGTAATGGATTGCCTTCTGTCTCACATCTGTGAGGATTTTTTTCAAGATCTGTAATTTATGACAGATTGTTTTTATGAGCCGGTAAACAATGATTTATAACACTAATAAGGAACTATTGGTAAGTTCCCCAAATACAATTCCCCTGTCTACTTCTCCACAACAGGGATGGAAAAGATTTTCCTTTTGAATATGAAGATCGAACCTCACAAAAGCATTAGTGACATTCAATAACCACAAAACCAAGTCCTGTGCTTGTCAGGGACATGAGCCCTGGTTGCAGCCTGCCTTCGTCCCTGTCCCTGACCGCTCACCCTGGAGCGAGGAGGGAAGTGATGGCTGGGCTTGCTCACGCATACAGGTCTGCAGAACGAGGGCTCCTGGGTTGCAAGGTGCTTGGGGATGTGCTATGCCTTTTGTAAATAAAGCACCAGCAATACATCCACGTCCTGGATAAATAACGTATTCATTGCAAGCACTGTGTATCTCTGGCACCAGTTTTCCTGCATTTAACAACTCCAGAATGCCCCTATCCATTTCAAGAATGGGTACTGAGGGCGCACCTGACAATTATTTTTCTTTTACAGCCTGGATTTGGAATAAATGGCTTGGAGGAATCCAGAATAACTCCTGTAGCCCTTTTCTCACAAGACCTCACAAATTTCATACCTCAAAAAAGCCCCTGCGACCAGCTGAGAGCTCAGACATAAAACGCAGCCATTAATGAAGATATGCCTCTACTTCCTGAGCGCAATTTGTTAGGAGAAGAGTGAAGGGGAGGGCAAAAAGGGGGAAATCAAACACAGCTCCCATAATGTTCACAATTACTCTATGAACCTGGAGTCCAGTTCTGGGGAATATGAGTAGTAAATTGCTGAGTGGCCTTCTAATCTAATTATTTCCCTTGCAATTCAAATTATTTTCCAATTAAAACCAAGCTAATACATTCTGAAATGTAAATCAGACTCTATTACCTTTTTTAATTGCAATGCCTATACTATTCCCCTTTTCCCTTTAATTGATAGAAGTCAGGGGGAGGTTTCCATATGTTCTTCTGCAGTCCTGCAGGGTTATTTCATGCCGGCCTTGCTGGTCTCACTATCCTTCACCTCCGCCCTTGTTGCCACCACAGCAGAGGCTGATATTCTCTGCTTAATGAAAGCAAAAAGCTTAGAGAAAGAGGCAGAGGAACAGCTCTTTTCTCTTTATATGATGGCAAAGCCTTTCCATTGCAGCAGCGCAAAGGTATGGACAAAAGATGCCTGTCAGATGCCAGGTTTTGCTCTAGAAACAAGGTGTTTCTTTCTGGTCAATGCAGACCAGCCAGCCCTGGTGTGGCACACACAGTAAGTTCCCGTGGCTTCGCACTTGACAGCTTGCTTCTTCCAAAAAGAGAAGGGGAAATAAGTACAGAACATTTTGTCCATCGAGCCAGCCCAGGTCAGATATAAATACATGAAGAATGAGCAAGGAAGCTTCTTCCGCAAAGGGATGCTATTTTGGATTTAGGCAGGACCCTTTCCAGACTGACAACTTCTGAATAAACTTGCAGTGTCTATATTACTTCCTTTTTCTCTGATTGTCAAAACTCAAAAGGCAGAGGTAGTCTGCAGGATTAGTTTCTCTCACACCCTACACTTGCCTCCTTTCCCTCCAAGTTTCTTGCAAGTACCAATACCAATTTTGAGCCCAGTAGCCACCCACAAGCCCCGCCTGCTCCAGGGTGGGCATCCCTGCTCTCCCCCAGGATGACCAGTGACCTCCACAAGAGCTGGGCCACCGGATTCCCACACAGCGGTGTTGCCTGGAAAGTGGCAATCACAGCATGCCCACCTTCCTGCAGTACTGGCAGAGGAGCAAAAGGCATTTGTTGTCACCTGCTATTTTATCCGCAGGGCATGGGAGCGGATAAAATAGCGGGTTACTGCCTGTTGACTCTGCAGTCCAGGACTGCATCAGTCCCAGCCTTCACTCCTGACCCTCACTGATCGTAACGTGATGGACGTTGCTGAGCAAGCACAGATGCCATGAAGGCTGGGTGCTCATTCCAAAAGTGAGAGGCAGCTCCCACTGCCCCCAGGAAAAGCAAGTGAAAACCAGTGAAATCAAGCAGGGTTTCACACCCCATTGGTGTGTGCAGCTGCTCCAGCTGCAATGGACTACACTCCTAAAATTTCCCCTTCTTGAGTCAGAAAAATGAATTAAAGGGGAAAAAAAGACATAAACAGTGGGAGATGTTTAGCCTGGCAGATGGTAACTGTACTGACAAGAACCGCATGACCCCTCACCTTTATTCCACTATTAATGGAGTAAATTAATAGAGACTGCAAACGTGGAAAGGTTTGCCTCAAATCCAGAAGGCACCGAATCCAAACAGAGTGTAGATTTATACTTCCCATAGTCACACTGTCTTCAACAGGCCTAATGGAGATGTAAGTCAAAGGGAACTACCCTCCTCTCTGGTGCAAATATGCTCTTTTCTGTTGTTTAACTTTTCAGCATTACCTCTAAGATGCTCTGGGAATTTTCAAAATTCAGCTTCACTCCATTCTTCATTCAGCAAACATGCATTCTGTACCTGTGCTTTTCCTACAGCTCGGTATTAATGTTTGGATTGCTTTGTAGTTTATATCACTACAACATACTAGAAACCATTCCGAGAATACAAATTATTAATTGCCCTCACACGCAGACGAAAAAAAAATAATCAATGGCATATGATTATTTTTTCAGCTTAGTCCTCAAACGAAGAGTTTCATCTGAAAAAAATCAAAATTCTCTAAATATTTAAAGTATTTTATATATATATATATAATATTTAAAGTATATATTATGCATTTAGACTCTAAAAGACAGAGAACTAGCCAGGCAGTTAGAAGGTAGGATGCCTTTTGAGTCTGAACTACCAGCACCTGTTACAAATTTTATGTGGAGATACTTTAAAAAACCTGGCCATAATGTACAGTTTTCCAGAAACCCTCTTAGCAGGCAGGTGTTGACTTTTTATTCCTACAGAAAGCTTTTCAGACTTCTATTTTATTTTATTGTTTAAGGAAGGTACAAACCAGACCCAAATCTTAGATGTGGAAATCCCCATTTTCGAAGTACTGGGGAAAAAGCAGAAGGGGGGTGGGGAAGACAAGCATCCAACTGGAGGAAGTTTTCTTCAAGTGTCAGACCTAACATCTCCTTTACATACAGATTCATCTTATTTATTCGGGGCAAACTTATCTCCAGCAGAGCACTGATGATTCTAGCAACCTGTCATACCTCAGGGACTAGCAGGATTTTTATGTGTTTATTAACTTGCTGGTAATCTGTTCACCATCCAAGTGATGGTAATCCAGTCTCTCCCTCTCTAGGATTTCCAGTGGCTAGCTGCAGCTATCCACACAGCAACAACACTCCTCAAAGTCATCACGTCCTGTTATGTTTTTCTCTTCTTGGTTTTAAGCCATGCATTGCCTGGCATGGCCAGCCTGCAGATGAGATAACACTGCATTCATCCAAATCCCTCCTTCCCAACTGGTTTGCCAACTGCAGCGTGGTTTTGCACTTGCCATCCCTCCTGGGTACCGGTGATTTCTGTGTTACATTGCTTTGATCTCTTCAACTCCCTCTTACTACAAACACATTTCTGAGAGAAGTAGCAAGCATGGGGGCGAGCATGCGGAAAGGTGGTGGAGGGTTTGGTAGTTAGCACTTGAAAACAAGGAAGTTTGAGGGAAAGAACAGAATGGGAGTGTCCCTGTGCTTCCTTCCTGCTCCAGAGTTTATCTTGCCCCAGGCTGTCCACCATGAGGGCTTCCTGGCACAGGGGCTATCACCTTCCCCCCTGGTTCTTCCCAATTTCTTCCCCCATGGGATGCTGAGGATTTTAAGGATCTGAAAGGCTCTGGGCAGCTGCGCATGGAGAGAGGATGTCCACCTGGGCAGCTCTCCACTCCTCAGGGCTAGCACATAACACAAACCACCCCATACCCCTTTGCATGGGGGATGCCCCAGGGCCTGCTCAAAGCAAGAGGTGTAGAAAGAACTGGCTCCAGAGAAGAAAGTGCAGGCTGGGCCTATAAAAACTAGAAAAGTACAGTAAAAAAACCCCAACAAACATTGCTTAGTCTTCCTCGGCAGCTCCTTGTCAGAATGCGAAGAAATCATGGAAGCAGACTCTCCAAGAGTTGTCACTGCAGTGAACCTGAACCACAAATAACTCCACAGCTGTTGCACTGGAGATGCAAGGATTTAAATCAAGAAAGAAGCAGTTCCTCTGACTTCAGTATCATGGAGAGTCACTGAGGTATTCTCCCACCCAGGCTGTTCCTACAGGTTTTTTCCCGGGAAAGGATAACTTTAAAAGTCATCTGCCAACCTCCAAAATCACAAGATTTTTTTTTTTTAAATAATGTATTCAGTCTCTCAAATTTAGCCTGTTTTCAAACTCTTTCTTGCAATGACACTAAGGTCTAGAAATGCCTTCCCCCCACCTTTTTATTTCAGGTTAAAAAATAGATTCTCTCAGGTAGGTATGATGTGCAAAAGAAAAAAAAAAGTCATCATAAGACTTGGTGAAATCATAAAGAACATAAAGAACAATACTGAGTGCATCTACACCAGCGTTTCAGTAGAGCTCTTTTGAGGCAAACCTCCCAGTCTCTCCCACTTGTTCTGTGCTCCCACTGCAGAGTGGTCTCAGGGTGCATGAACAGGCATTCACCCACTGAACAAGGCCTAGTCCAAAAGAGCCACCCCCTAAAATATCCCAAGGACCTGCTGGGTCCTTGGCACCAAGTGATTTACTTTCTAAACCGGCTCCTACCAGGCCATACTGCTTGCTAGGGCACACAGAGACATCATCTCTTGGGCTCCTGTATGGGTGACTTGTTCCCTGCTGTCATCCATCCAGAGTTATTTCGTGATGTGCATCTCTGCGTCCATGCCCAGAACAGTGGAAGTTTCACTGTGCATCCCTTTACATGGGAGGACAAAAGCACAGGCCTGATTTATCACATGACCCTTTACTAAGCCCATTAAAAAGTGAAGAAAATTATTTGGAAGGGTTAATACACGTATGTAACAGGCTATCCTGTTTATGACATTTATCCTCCCCACCACAAGCAAGTTATCTGGTCTCTTCTGCAGAGTAAAGATAAATGTCAGCAGAGATCAACAATCATGTATTATAAATACACAATGCGTATTTTTTTTTTCTCCTGCTGTTTTGAAGCACTGAAACTGCTTTAGATGACAGGCATGAAATATTTAGCAACTGTTGGAATAGGATGTTCTGAATCTCCTAAAGTTTTAATAACTTGCAAATAGTGCTGTCACCCACAGGACAGCACCAGGAAAGCACCTGTGCCAAGCAGCAACAGCCAAACCAGCTCCACTCACTGCACTGAGCAGGTACCATTTCCCACAAAGCAGGTGGTGTAGCCGTTGGATGAGACTTTGTTATGCCTGGACAGTGGGGTATTAAAGGCAAAAGAAAATTTGTGTAATAATTATCTGAATTCACTAAAATCTTACTGAGAGCAATCAGTTCAAATGACGTTAACTTTTCAGCGTCCAGAGAAGCGTGCACGCACAGCCCGCACAGGCAGGATCTGCTTTACAGTAGGCACACATGTGCTAGATAGCTGTTGTTTACTAGGTCATGTTGATTTTGCTTTCAGCTATGTTTTCTTAGGCACCCACGTCTCTTCATGTAGGAGTGCCTTAGAAATTGCAAAATATTACTCCCACTCAACATGCACTTGTGTATGTATACACTGAATTTGTGTGTACATAGCTACAGAGATGCCCACCATAAACAAACATTTGCATCCGTGAGCTCTCAGAAAGACAAAGGTATTTTTCCAGCTCCTCACAGGAAAGGACTGCACCTGAAGTGAGG
Organism: Ibycter americanus; assembly: GCA_035590275.1. NCBI lineage: Eukaryota > Metazoa > Chordata > Aves > Falconiformes > Falconidae > Ibycter > Ibycter americanus. The sequence continues at coordinate 29,898,524 of JAVJGI010000060.1, forward strand.
AAGAGCTACAGCCTCACCGCTTTCATCCATTCCCCTCATCCCAACAGCACTTTGGGGTTCCAGCTCCTCTGTGGCTCACTTCCAAAGGGACCACGTTCAGCATAGCTCTTGTCAGCCACCTCTCTCCTGGGGCAGGTGGATAAGCAAAACGGGGTCCTGCCCCGCTGAAAGCCTTTCCCTGCAATGCAACTCGCTTGCAACTCAGCATTTCCCCACAGAGGGGCCTCCAAATGCACGGATAAATTTACTGTTCTCCTTCCCTGCCTCTGAAGCATCCCTTCTGCTAGCTGTGGAAAAGCCCACTTTCTTGGAAAGCAGCAGATTCTTGCTTAAGATAGGAATTCCTGTTAAGGAAGCTGATCCCGATCAAGCTCTTCCCTTCTGTCCCGACCTCCACCCCAGTTTAGAAAATTCACCTTCCTGGAAATGCCTTGGCTATAAATACAGCCCTAAGAACAGCTTGTGACATTTTTCCCTTTACTACATAAAACTTTCCGCTTGCCGAAATCATCACAACAAAAGCCACTGCAGAATATAAACCAGGGAAAGCGGCACTTTGCTGAAGAAGTGCCACAGGTGCAGCAGGCTATCCACACGCAGACCCATCGGCACACACCTCGACATGGAGCTACCTCACATGTGGATCTGCGAGACTGTAATATAACCTGTCCTAAAGATTCATCCCCTTCCCCACCAACCCTTGTGCTTGGTACCCTTGTCCCTCCAAGCTCCCCTCGTCACTGCCACCACAGGTTTGTTTCATTTTGTAAGCAATGGCTTACAGAAGCCACTTGGCGGAAGTTATTAACGCTGCTTTGGTATGGGGAAAATCTCATTAACGTCAGCAAAAGGAGGAAGAGTTCTGAAAAGCTCCCAGCTAATTTGCTTTCTTTTAATTTTCTTGCAATTACAGTAAGCAGTGTAGCGCTCTCCCAATAAATGAGTCTTTAGCATTGTGGCAGCAGTCTTCTACCCAAATCAATTCTCACTGAAACTTTTAACCCTTCGCTAGATTGCCGGAGAGGAGAGATGACAGTGTGGTACACGTTCCCAGAACAAATGGATTTCAGACACTTCCAGTAATTTATCCACACAGTGGAAAATCCCTGTTTTGGCTGTGCTTTTTTTCTTTTTTTTCCTTTTTAATTTTTGCTTTGCAGTCATTGCAGTGGTACCGAGCTGGTGCTTCCCACATCCTTTACTTGGTCTAAATTCAGTTTCTCTTACAGTAAACACAGTTCCTAAAGGCTGCAATCCAGTTCTTTTCTGAAAAGAGGTTCAGTGTAGCATATCCCACACACTGACTGATTTTTAAAACTTGTTGTGTGATCTATTTTCCCTTACTGCTTTGGAAAGTTGAAGAGCAACAATTCTATTTCAGACTGCAGCTTATTATTTTTACTCCACTGTAAAAAAATGAAATTAAAAATAAAAAAAAGGAAGAGTGTTGAAGAATGTTTAAACATACAGTCTGGAGGGTAGTAAGGGGACAGGGGTTTTGTTTGCTCTGTTTTCTTTTTTTTAAAAAAAAAAAGGCAAAAATTGTCCTCTATATAAAGTAAAACTGGATTGATTTTTCAACACCAAAAACATTACAATAAAGCCCAACTACCAAAATTTCATAGCGGCAGGTTTTCAATTAGCATAGAGAAAAGGTTGGCTGGGTTTTTTTGCTAAAAAATTTGGAGAAGTAGAATTGTGGAGGGAAATCATGTTCTGATTAGCCCTAAATGAGATCACTTATCCACATCAAAACAAGTCAGGGAAGTCCAGACACCATTATTATTTGATGGCTCTTTCAGTAAATTCTTTTTTTTTTTTTTTTTTTTTTAAATTCTCAGCTGTGGTTTCATCTAAGAACGTTAGCTTTCTGTTTTAATTAAGTTCCTAATCATCAAGGCTCCAACCCAAATCTTTACAGTATCAACCCTAAAAATCTAAAAAAAAAAATCCAACCCAAAATAATGAAGAATCTGTTGTTATTTTTTAGCCCTGCAGTTTGACCAACGTTTTTCACCCATTCCTGTGGCTGCGCACAGGGGAAGCAGGGACAGCAGGAGCCCCTAGCAGGGAGCAGAACTCCTGCTTGGACATTTGGAAGTCTCTACCCAGCTCGCACCGAACACTGCAAAGGTCCAGCCTTCCCAGCAGAGCACACTGCTGACACCAGAGTGGAGAGAAGGGCTGGATCAAAGCAGCATGAGAAGTTTCTTGCCTTCACAGTTAATAGAGGCCTCTCCACAAAAGGGTGACCTACCTGTCCTGGGGACTTCACAAAGCAAGAGGAAAAAGCAAGTCCTGGCGCACGCTACAGTACACCGATCTTTTGCAGAGCTCTAATCCACACACTAGCACATATGAAAAAGAACCACTACAGAGATTAAAAGTTACTTTACACATGGAAATTAGGTGGTTAATGAACTGGTATTTGCCTGGACCCTTTGCTGAACACATTTCAGCCAAGGGAAGCTTCTTGCACTGATTTGCAAGTTGCAGAAAACCCCACTGCTGCCAACATTTGAAAGTAATTAAGTAGGACCTTTGTTGTCTGTGGAAAGAAAAGCCGCCAATAAAGACACATTTTTAGCTTCTTTTAAAGGATATTTGGTGATCATAAGCTTCTTGCACAGATAAAATGTGTCTGCACAATGAAAAAGGGTGTCCACCAGTACATTCACGTACCAAGCCCTGTGCTGAGAAATGATTCTGCATCTTTCTGCATACCTACCCTACGTACTTCATAATGTATGCATGGATGAGCTATACTGAATGCAGGATACTGGAACTGTCTCATTTGTCCAGGCCAGTCACAGTCACATAGTTAAAGGATGGCCATAAAGAAATCCTCAAACCAGGGACAGAAGGAGAAGGTTAATCTTCTTGTTTGTCAGAAACATGCTCACCCCATTTACAAGTGAAATCCAGGGCGATGGGGATTTTCAGCACTTAGAAATCAAAAAATCTGAAGTGAGTCTGGAAAAGCACTCAGAGGATTTCCCTGGAAAGTCACAGAACAAACCCCAGGGTTGGCACCCCAGCAGAAGTCATTGTCAGGAACCAAATACCAGCTAAAGTTTTCCTCTTGGCTACAGAGATATGAAGCCATTAGAAACACAAGTCTTTCCTTTCCACTCATCAGTGCTCCTTCCTCAGAGCTGACAGCATTTTCAAATGAACTCTTGTTTAGTCATGAAAAACATAGGGCACTGAACAAACACATCTTCTGGTGGTGCAGTCACTGGGGAAAGGTTACCTCTTGCCACCCATTCCTTCTCAGGACCCAGAGCTCCTCAGCTGACAGGAGCATTAGAAAACTCATTCTGTTGCATGGGCAGAAATTTCTACTATCACTCAAAACACTGAGCTTGCTGTGCTCCTAACAAAGCAGTGTTCAAAACAAGCATTGGCATGTGCATTTATGTGAGATGACTGAATGGCCCTGCAGGTTGCTAAAAGGTTCTGGAGTCTTTCACATACAACTAAAGCCGTCTGTTTGAACCCAACCCGTTATCAGTGGTGTCTGAAACTGGCTGGAGCTGGAAGACTGCTAGTGTCCTATCTAACAGAGTTGGTAGTATCACTATAATTCCTGGAACACAAATATACACGCTGTTTGGGGTACTTTGCACAGAGAGGCCAAGACTTGGGAAGGAATGAGTTCCAAACTTCCTTTTTGCGTGCTCTGTTTGTCCTGCCAACGTGGCCTGTGGTGGCAGCTGGTAGGCTCTTCAAGTAGATACAAGGCCTTTCATGGATTGTGATACACCCTCCACAGATAAGTTTTCAGTGAAAATATCCTCCATGTTACCATTTCATACAGTCCCGCCAGCCATTTACCACAGCCTCATGAACCGAGGCTTATGGATGATGCTGATGTCTCCAAGACAGCATGCTGGAAGAGTCCATTCCTCCCACACCATACAAAATCCTACTAATGCTAAAACTGAATATCATCCCTGACAAAGCAATAAAAAAACAAAACCAAACCCCAATACCATCAATCTGTAATCTGCCCTTCCCTTCATTTCCCAAGGCCATGACCAATTCTGCCAGTCAAGTTTCCCACACAGCTCAATGTTAGTAAGCTCATTCCACCACAAAAGATAAACAAGGATACATAAATTCCCCATCCCATTTGTTTGCATACAAATGCTTAGCCTAAATGAAGCAAAACTGCATCCCTGCCGCTATAGCTCCCTTTGAAACTCACTTCTGAGAGCAAAGGTCTCCAACCAGGCCACAGTGGGAGTGCCCCACAAGATGTGGCAAACCCAATCGTAAAGTCATGCTGAACTAAAGCATAGTTCGGATTAAACCTCATTTTACTGGGATCTTCAAACCTCCTACTGGCACTCAAACCAGTCTGGTTTTAGCCCATTTTTACAGCCTCATGCTGACCACCTTAAAAATCTTATTAACCTGATTAAAAGTGCTCCCTAAGCCCTACTTTCTAAACAGTACCAAGCTGCCCATCAGCCCTTACCAAAATGACAGAGAAATAAAGAGTGATCCTCCCCATGTGAGTTACAGGCTTTGCCCCTGCCTCGCTGAGGCAGCAAACCCTGCTGGCTCACTCCCGTTCACACAGACCTGCACATGCTCAATAACACCATTGATTTTGTTTGTGCAGGCAGAGAGAATCCTATTTTAAAAAGCCACATTGATTCCCACCCATTAAAAACAGAGCAAGCTGCAGTATTTGCTAAATGGATAGAAAAAGACTGAGGTCAGGGTGGAGGGGTGGGAATAATGTCATTACCCTGAGCTCGTTCTGAAGGACAGAGAATTACAAAAACAGATAATAAAATAGTAACCGCTTGACTTTACATTATTTGTCACAGTTTCTAAATTACAAAAATAGCAATTCAACAATAAGGGAGTGCCTAGGCGCAGAGACAAGGGATGCACAACAGAAGGCATCCAAAAGCATGTAGCTGTGATTAGTTGCATTTGGAGCATGAAGACACACACGCACACAGCGAGAGAGGGCGCAGACACAGGAACCGAGAGAGAAGCCCTGTGAGTATCTGTGAGGGCCCTGTCTGCTTTTCAGTTCTTTGTTTTAGCACATTAAACAAACAGAGCCATCGCACAGGTCACCAAGGACCCTCCTTCTGCAACTGTGGCCCCAGCTGCACTGCACACAAAAACTATTATTATTCTCTAATGGCTGCACCTTTTGGACAATGATGCAGTGTTTTGGGGTTTGTTGGGGTTTTTTTCTGCCTTTTGTGCAGTGCCACTTAGTCTTCCCCTTCATTTTATGTTTTATTCGCACACTCTTGAAATCTTCATGTAGTGACTAAAAATTCATGAGGAAGCCATAGGCAGGAGTCCCCGCTCCCCCCCTTTTTCTAACCATAGTGAGCAGCTAAGTTGGTACTGGGCATATATCGGTGCTGCCGCAGCAACGAGGGGGCGGGAGAAGCTGTGGGTGGGGAAGGAGATGTGCTGCAGCCCTGGGGGTGCTTCCTCATCCCACATCTGGGAGGATGAGCTACGGATGGTGCCAACGTAGGGCACTGTGGATCACTGGTGCCCAGCAAACATATCCCACAGCACAGACACCCCATGCTTGACGCAGAGGCTGTGCTTCAGCTCAACACCGTGCACCACCTGATTGTGAGCCTGCCCGCGTGTTGCAGAGCAGTCACTCATCTCTTCAACTTCAGTCCAATGATGTAAACAGGCAAGTGCTTGCTAGCATTAGTGAGGCTTTCATAATTGGTCCCAGCTGGTTAGTTGTAACATGCCTTGTTGTTGAGCAACTACCTACTAACGCTGTCAGACATCTCCTGGTTGCATAAGGAGGGTTAGTATCATTATTAATTACGGGCTGCCACCAGCCTGTGTCACACTCTGCAGATAAGAAAGCCTTTAAGCTCCTGGTCAGTCAAGGCCCTGTTGGAAAATCTTATGCCAGCTTCAAGGAGAGCAAGCTCAGACTGTAGCACAGCAGCCGCCTCCTACAATTCCTACAGCGCCTCAGTCCTCCCCCCTCTTTGGCTGCCGCAGGGTCTGCTGCCAAGGCCAGCTACCTGCCAGCCCTCCTGCCACTGCGCCAGTCAGCGCGTAGAAACCCTGGCGCACCACAGAGGTGCACATATGCGCACATGGGTATGTACAACGACAGCACGGCAGACATTTCAAAGCATTGTGAAGAAATGTACTCCAGTGTCTGGCCACACCACTGATGAAAACCATGACAGCAGCAAATATTATAGTGTGGCACAGCTCCAAGCATAACCTAAAAGCTAAGCAAGGCAATGCAGTATCAAGCAAATGCACAGTGTTCCTGGTGTGGAAGGGAAACGTGCAACAATGTGGATCTCTCAGAATGCAAAAGCATGGGGGAAATATAATGAAAGTGGCTATTTTGCAAGCTACTTGAGCATACCAATGGCTCTGAAAACTTAAGTCAAAGTTTGCAGCCATACCCACTCCCCCAGTCCTCACTCACCATGCAATTTGATCTATGTAATAAATAAAGTCAGGGGCATTTTCTGCAGAAAACCAAGCAGCATCCCCTTCTTTCTGTCCTGTCACTGGGCTGCTGCAACACCCCCCTTACAAAAGTAATGACTATAGTTATATTCTGCATATGGGATTCTTACACAACTTAAAATGCCATTTTGTGGACAGTAATCAGATCCTATAGCTCCAGGCTAAGGTAAAAGCTGTGAGCGTGTCTAGGAGCTAGAGCTCCACAGTTGCTCAAAAGCACAGATCTTGAACTGGAAGTGAGTCTTTTCAAATCCCACATAAGACCACACCACAAAATTGGGCTGAAAGAGGCAGTCCACATGGCTGTACTGTCTGTCAGAGCAACTCCGGTGTCTGCCATCCTCATCTTGCATCTGAACCAACCTCTTGTGCTCTGGATTTGTTCCTGCTTCTTCTCTCTCCAGCTTCTACTTTGGCTGTCTTTCCGAGCCCGAGAAGGGCATCAAGGTGCTAGGAAAATGCTCTGACAACTTACAGGTGGGACTGACACTGCTGCGGTTCTCAAGCAGCTGGGGAGAAGTGGCTGGCAATTCTTCACCTCTCCCTGATGAGGAGGCTGAAGGCTTGGGCTCGTTCAAGGTCCACATAACAGGACACTCCCCACCAAACTGGGGGAGCTGTCAACTGTGTCTTGACACTCAGCTGCCAAATGCTGCACATTGATCCTTTTTCTAAGATGTGTGCTACCTCCTCATGCATGCCCAATGTCTCTGGTAACTACACAGAAACAACAAATACACTGCAACGCTTCATACCCATTACCACCATTCCTCATTTTAGTGTAGCAACTCAACACATGCTTCAATGTTACCCATGCCTCTGGAAGCCAAGAGGGCCATTCACATAAGCTTAAGCTTAGTTTCTTTTGCTAGATCATAGGCACTGATGCTGGAAGGTAATTCTCTAAATCCAACGTAAGTGTTTAAAGTTTATTCCCAAAGGATTTATGTAGACATGAATATACAAGATATTGGAAGTTTTTTATTACCTTATAAAGTAGCCAGGTACTTGGATATTTTATCTCTCTTTTGTATCTGCTTTCTTCCAGCTGCATAGTTCACAGATTTCATACAGATCAGAGGCAAAGTTCAAACTAGCACTGACAATTTAATGTAAAAAAAATAGTAATTGTGTTTTCTTATGTTCTCTGCTCTTTTATTGCTATTTTCAAAATGAAGAACAGACCCTATCAAAGTGCTAAGGGCTGAAAACATAGCTCTAAATGATACAGGAAACCCAACTTTGTGCCAATCCATTTTTATCATCTCTTTGTGGCCATAACAAAGCTGAGAACAAGAGCTAAACAATAGAGAAAAAAAAAGAATAGTTTCAACATAATTTTTTTGCTGAAAGTAACATCGGTGGCAATAACAAGAATCCATTAAAAAGACAGAATGTTATCTTCCAACCCAGTTAACATGTCTTTCTTTCTCTTGCTCATTATATATCTAACACATCAAGCTGTATTTTGACCTCACTGATGAAGGAATAGGTTTGGAGTCACCAGATCTCTGTACACATACTGGCATTGCTAAGTAAAATCCAGCCTGTGCTACCCTTCCCTTTCCTGGTCCTTCACACACCTGCGAAGAGGAAATAGGTTATCAAACCAGCCTCCAGAAAAGCATTCCCAGAAACAACATGGCTATCTTCTGCTTTTGCTTGTGCTCATGCAACCCACCAGAATCCAGTCCACTAATTTAAGTGGCTAACAATGGCAGGAGGTGTATTTTTGACAATTACAGGGATGAGATCACTCAGGTAAGCTTTTATTTTTGATATAGGTCTTCATCATTACTTCCTTTTACCTGCTGAAATCAACTGGCAGTATTTCATCATTAACTTTTTAGCATAGTAAACAGCAAATTCAGCTAGCCTCAGCTGAACCTGTTTACCTTTTAGATTTCATCTGTCCCTCTTAATATTGTTGTGAGCATCAAAGTAGTACTCCAGTTTCCTCTTGGATGATTATTCTCTGTTTGCAGTCTCCCGCTGGCAAGTAAAACACACTTATACAAAATAAATTGAAGCTTTTTCTAAGCCATCAGATACTTCTTCCACCCCACCACCCTGGACTTTCTTTTGAGTGCACAGCTCTGCATGGAAGCAACTAGTTGAAACTTGAATTCTTACCATGGTGGATCTGAAAAAGGCCATCAGCTTTCCTTCTGTATGCCAGCTGTCACATTAACGTGCGTGCTAGCCCTCATGGTCACGTGTACCATTATACTGTCTATTACCCTTTTGTTTAAGGGCCTCAGCCACAAAAATCTTTGTGTATTAGGTGCCGTAAACAGCCCTGCTTCAGAAAACACAGCATCTGAGGAGAACAGCATAAGGTAAATGGCGACAGACACCTACAGCCAGACCAGAGAGTACAGGGAGAAAACACGGTGTTGCTCAGCAGCATTACCACAAGTGATCTAATCATACAATCTGCAGCTAAAACACAACTCATTACAATACTGCTCCTCCTGTTGTCAAGTTAACTGAAACATTGCTAAGTTCTGCTTGTCTGCCTCTACATGAGCAAGAGCATCAGCTGCTGGAACAGACAGTTCTCCTTCTCTAAAGGCTTCAGCTGGTGAGCTTCTTGAGCTCGGGAGCTGCGCAAGTCACCAGAGTTATCTGAAAACTGTCCCAAGCCTGCCACAAAGGTCAAAGTTCAGTGATGACACTAAAAAACTTTCAGCACTTTTCAGGTCTCATCAGGCCTGAGGTACTACACTCGCACTTGAGAACTGCTTCAGACCAGCTATGAATAGCAGTAGTTAGCAAAAAGAAAAGTAACAACAGAGTTAACCCAACTCTTTGAAACATGAAGGTTTTGATTCAGAGTCATTTCAGTTAGATTCAGGCCAAATCCCACACATCTATCTACCCTGCCTCCACCCCTGAGCAGGAACCTCTGGAGACAAACTAAGTTTCATAGCAGGTAGAAGTCTGCTACTCCCTGGCTAATGCAAACTAGCAGACGTGGGGACAGAACCCGAACGTGCACCCAAGTACTGATCCCATGCAGTCATAGCAAAATAAAGGCAAAACCTATCAGCACAAGATAACTCACATCTGTGCAAGTAAAACAACGGCTGTGATTACCTCTGTCGTTCAATAAGTAGAAGACAGAGGTCAAGCTGCCACTCAGGGACTCACAGATTACTTCCCAGCCTGTTGCAGGAAAAACACACTGTCCTGTTCGGAAATCAGCTATCTCTGGTTTTGAAGTCTCCAGACAGCAAGAAGGGCAAAATCTCATCATCTTTCCTTATATGGGGAACAGGAACTTCCAGGTAGCTATCGCCTGTAAGAGGATTTCCTCTCTGTCCTTCCGCTCTCTCAGTTCCTAGAGCCTCTTCCCTTCTATTTATTCCTCTTGGAACTGCAAGTTTCTCACAGTATATATATGCATGCCTCTCTTCTGCCTTTTTTATTTTTCCTTGTAAAGCACCACAGAACAACCATTGTATGACCTGGCCTAAAAGGCAAAGGACATTTCCTTGACCTTCCTCCTTAAACAGGTAACAGCTGTGGCTCTAACTCTAGCTTAAGCCAGGCCACAAGATTAGTGGTTTTCAAGCAAGATAACCACTCTCAATTGCTTAAGAGTTGTTCCTTTTCCATAGCATGACCTAGAGAAGGAGGCAGCGACTGAGCCCCCCACCTGAGAATTAGGTGCCTTTGAGAATTAGATGCCTTTACATTAGCTTAGGCTAATTTGAAGCATCAGTGCAGGAAGTGGCTTGAGAATATAAGATAGAAACTTCAGGTACTGAAATCACAGCATTCCATGGTCTGAAGCTGGGAAATGTATAACCCCATACTAACTGTAGCACCTTTAGGTAATTTCTCTCCTCTGGTAATGACTCCTTGGTTTATAAACCAACATCCGTCACTCTTTCTAACCTCACCGCCAATAAGCGGCAGAGTAGGAACACCTTCCAATCAGAAAATGCACTTCAGTGCAATACAGCTTTTCAATCCCACTGTGCTAGCACCTAAAACTTGTGAACCTAATGAATGCACAGATGTATGCAGCAAGCTTCCTTCATGTTACACTTACATCTCTTGCCTGCAGTGAGCAAACGTACAGAGAGAGGTAAAAACCTCACAGAATTTGAACATGTGGTACTTGAACAAAGCACCCCTGAAATCCTGTGCAAACTATGGTGCTGATGCTGCTTTTCCATATTCAGAAGTGCGGATGATGAATCTTGCTACTCTTAATTCTTTACTTTCACACTTCGAGCACCAATCTCACGCCAACAGCCCCTCACCTCATTCTGCTTCTCAGCAGCCACCACTGCCCTTAGAAGCTACTGCCTTGACCTAAACATGCATTGAAATGAGCAGAGAAAGACATGAAAAATCATACTCCAGTGTGTTACTGCAATGTGTTCTCCTTCACTGCCCACCTATTGCTGGAGTAAAATCTGTGGGTCACCAAACCACTGTTCCTATGAGCGGCTGCTACTGTTCTGTCACTGGAGCTGAAAAAAAAGAGCACCCTTTCCCCGCTCAGTTTCCTCTGCACTTGGCGAGGAACCAGCTTGAGTGGGAGGAGAGAAAGGAGAGCAAACACAAAACCACAGAAGTAAGCAACCAGGAGCAGAGACCAAACTTTATGTCTTTTCTATACATTCAAACCACAGACTCCGATTGCAGCTGGCCCTTGTTCTAGCCCCACTAATTGTACCATCACTCACAAGTATTGCTACAGAAGCAACTGCTCGTCAATGTACTGAGCTAGGTTGTATCTCAGCTCCTGGTCTGAGCACAGGTATCTTTACCAAAAGACAGTATGTCTTTTATGTGCTACAGAGATGGAGTCTGAAGTGCTACAGCCAATAGCTGCAATAGGAGAGTTTTGATTTCTCTTAAGTAAATAGCTCTTTTTAAGTAAAACAAGCTAGCCATTTGTAGCAGTTTCAGACCTGCCCGGGTACGGTAAATATGAGAGTGACCTTGATTTTTCACATCATTTCAGCAGGCTTCAACCTTAAAGGGACTTACTGTGCTTATAAGGCTTGAGCGAAGAAAAATAGACAGCAGGAAATCCTGTGACATGCTTGTTTTGGTGATCATGTGAGAGAGGCAGTAGCAGGAGAAGAAAAAAAACACACCAAAAAAACCCCTAAACCCAAGAACACCTGTGGCCAACCTGCAAGTGGAGAGACTAGGACTTCAGAGCCTCTCACTGATCCTCCCAGCATTACTGAAATGACTCTGGCAGTAAGTGTAGAGAAGGTAGGGATTAATTTAGGATTCAGTGCTGGGTTTAAAAGAAAAAGGTTCATAGATGTTTATGTCAGGAGTTCCCAGAGAACTTCAGGTGGTAGTACACAAACTGGTAACGAGTCTATTTGCACACTGCCTCCTCTCTGCAAGCCCTCTCAAAAACACATGGGAACCCCAGCTGAGCCACATTTGAAACATATTTGTTCCCAAACCAGAAAGTGTTGCTTTTGGGGAGGTCAGCCCCAGGTGTGGGACTGCATGGTGCTGGGTGGTGTGAACACCCATGGAGGGAAGGTGTACTTAAACAGGAAAGTCACAGAGGAAGAAGAGTACCGTTCCTCAAAATCATGTTCCTTTGGAGCTGATGGGGAGAAGGGTGAGGAAAGTGTGCCCTAGCGTGGGCAGGACACCTATGTCAGAGCTGGTGGTCGGCCACTGAGCCCTGGTCAGCAGCCCTGCCACCATGGTTCTGTTCCTGCTTCCTGCCCGGGCTGTGGGCAGCACCACTGAGGTGTCTGCACCCAGAGGGCTGCCCTTCCCTCCAGGATCACTGACACAACTAAAAGCTGTGGCAGCCTTGGGAAAATGCTCTTTTTTTAGAAGCAAATTTGCATTTACCTTCTTTTCCCTATGCTCTTTTGCACAACTGCTCTTTTCCTAAAAAAGGGATCGATCTTTAGCCATTCACCTACTCCCAGTGCTCATCCCCTCACCTGAGGCCATCATCCTGCCACTTGCACTGGTCACACTGGGAATCGTATCCCTTTTTCACATATAAGGGGAGGCTGTAACTTCAGGTGGGGAAGAGAAACCACTGGAAACTAGGAACTCCTAAGAAACACTCTTTTTCATGCAAGTATCTCTTAACAGAGATGAATAAGGGAACAGCAACACATGAACAACAGGATATAGCTAACAGGTGGCCCAAAGCCCCGATTTTAGTGTGCTCTTAGGGTCTTGGTTGTTCCAACAATTAACGGTGAGTGTGGGAGCCAAAAATCTTTTTGTTCCTTTTTTGTTGTTGTTAATATGTGCTTAGTGGGACTTTGCCAGCCAGTTCCCTGTGGTGTTTTACCTCACTGGAATATAGCAGAGGTTTTGCAACTCCAGCTGACTGGTGAGGACCAGAGCCCCTCACACGTGGGGTGGTACCAGCTGGGGGAAAACAGAGCTCCCAACCCTGGTACCTCTCTCTGGCTGCCTTTCACATACTTGTCTCTGATCTACGACGGCCCTAAAGGATTGAGCCCTGCCTGTGGACACACAGGTTCCTTCCTTTCCAGCCACCACAACAAAACTGAGATCTGCAGAAGGAGTAATTACTGTCAGTGCTGTATCTTTGCTGTATAGGAGCTGTTCTCAAGAGAGGGGAGAGGGGACAGAAGGGACTGGCTCAGCACTCAGCTAAGATATTTGATTTTCCACCACTCAGACGTGGATGAGCCAAAAGGAAGCAATATAAGATTTCTCCCCCTCCTTGGGCTACCAACAACTTCTCTTTGCTGGCAAAAGGCTCGTCAGGTTCCTCGCAAACAGACCTTTGTTACAAATATTCTTGGGCCCAGAGGCACATAACTGGGCATATTTTATACACTTGGTTAATAAATAAACAAAGCCCTCCTGTGATGACCTTTCCGACTCCACACAGGGATGCAGGGCTCCTCTTGGAGTGAGGCCAGCCAGCATCACATGGTGGAGCTGGGCAGGGAGATGCTGCAGTGTCACAGGGAAAGGGGCAGATCACTAACTTTGACAAGATAAAGGAGGAGCTGGCATGTCTGCTCTGAGCAAAATAAAAAACACCTAGGGAAATGGTAAGAAGGTTTCAGCAGAGAAAACCCTAGGGAGACTCCAGTCTGAGGAGATTGTTTAGGCTGAAATATAAGCTTTTTAGTTTTAAATTAGACCCCAGAAAGGGAGTTATTCTGGAATATATAGCGTGTATCTTCTGTTGGATGTGCCACAGGCACAACGCTGGTTTACCAGCCTGCTCCGAGGTGATTTATACACAAAGGAACTTGGCAAAGAACTGTCTTTGCTTGAGTTTTGTAAAACCAAAAACCAACCTGACCTGACTATCACAGAGATGGGACACAGCCAAAAGCTTTCAGCTGAATGTCTGTTCCCTTCCAAGACTCAGTGGTCTGGGTACAATGAAACTGAGATTCAATTAATCCTGGTGTTGGTTTTGCAAAAAAAATTTTGAATTTTTGTTCTGAAAAAACCCACTCCATACTCCAAGTGTCCTTGGGAAAGAAATGAACAACTGCTTAAAATAGTATAGCTTTAAGTCTGCTTTCCTCCAGTAAGTCTTCTGCAATGTACTGTCTGTTTTGCAAGCCTGCAGTCCTACCAGGCATGATCATCGCTAAGTGAAACCGAGCATAGATTTCAGCAATGAACTTCATGGTTTTGCTCCAGTCCCCAGAAAAACCTCTCCTCCTCAAACCATCTAGCTATCCTGATCTTTACCTTGGAGAGGCAGTCAGTAAAGCGGTGAATGTTGCAGGTAGGACTGAAAATGACTGCCAGAGTAATGAGGCTCCCACAGCAACAAAATCAGTCAAGTCTGAGATAGAGACATTTTTGCAAGGCCGGAAAGACAGAAGATTTTGAAATGTAAGTGCACTAACAGTTATAGAAGCACGTAACAGATGCCAATTCACTGAGTAAACTAATAAGCACAGCCTATCCCTGCTGCCATTACTACTGCCTCATTTAAAGGGCAGTTTGGGCCAGAATGACACATACTTTGAGTCACATGATGGACTAGAGGTTGTGACGCTGCTTGGGAATCCACCTTTCTTTGGCTCCCTGTCAGCATGGCTAGAGGACTGATACCTGTCATGGCACAATGTCCACATGTGGCAAGATGGATCCAGTTTAGCCCCCTGCATCCCTCAGGACCTGCACTCACCCAGCTAAGCATGCACAGCCAGTTAAAAAACACACCTGCACACCGCCTCACTACATACTCCGCATGGGCGGTTGACAACATGCACGTAGGCCTTTATGCTTGCATATTTTCTTGCAGTGTCTGAAACTGGACTGATAAACACCTCTTCAAACTGATACTCAGCTTCATTCTCTGTTATCCAAACATTTCATCAAAGGTCATTTACCTACAAAGCAGACATATCAACCCAAGCTAGACATGCAACATACCAAAGCCTTTTGAAAACAAGGAAAACAAAAGTACATTTATCCATTAATAGTGCCGGGGTGACAGCCATTATATCTGCGATATTTTGCAAATTCTAAGAGACTTAAATCTTATATGGTGATTACACCATTTATTAGTGAAATGCTGTCATCCCTGGGGTACAACAGAGCAGCTGTTTCAGCTGAACAGTGAAGAAAAGCCAGGAGGGCAAGGTAGCACAGTGGTAGTGCCCCCAGGAGAAGCCCTCCAGCTCCGAGTGTCCCAGCACTGCCATCCCATGCTAGGGAACTGCTCTAGTTCCAGCAAGGGAGGACCGCAGCTCTATCTACCACCCAATCAATGCACCCTCTCTTCCACCTGGGTGCATGAATGTGGACTCAAACAGAGCGGGTATCTGTTGCAGCCTGAGTCCTGCATTTCCCAGGATGTGGGTTTTCCTGGGAAGCTGTTCATATACAGATTATTAACCCAGAAGGGGTATCTTTGGTCATTCATCCCTCTGACCTCCTGCAAAATGGAGATCACAGAGACTACCTCAACGATCTCCCCTTCAAACTGCAGCATAAAAAAGAAAAGGAAAAAATAAAATCCCATGAAGATACCTCTTGACACAGTGGCTATGGCAGCTTTTTTGATCGGTTACTCTGTGAACACAGCTTCATTTCTATCCTAAGTGTGTCTGGCTAAAACTGTCAGCTGCAAAGCCCTGCTCCTGCACAGTGTGCTGGGCAGCGCACCTCTCCATCAGCAGCTTCGGTTCCTCACACAGGCACCTTCAGGCCATGGATATGTCACCGTGTACCTCCATGAAGGGTCACTGATCAGGCCCAGGCCAACTCTGCTAGTGCTAAGTGACAAGACCAAGGACTAGAGTGACTGGGGGGCAGGCTGGGATCACTGTCCCAAGCAAGGCGGAATGCTTGGATGGCCACCAGCCAGGTCCTACACGCACAGGCTAAGGATTCTACATGAGGAACACTTTGCAGCACAGTGAGTTTTGCACCACACGCTGAAGATGGGAGTGAGGAAGGAGGCTGATTCTCTTCACTGCACTCCCCCTTTTAGATGACAACACTGACCACAGTACTGACAAAATCTCTGACTTGGCTGGAGCAGCAGAGCAAGGAGGAGCCGACGAAACTGGGATGGGGCAGGAGAGCTCCTGCACAGCCCACCAGCGCTGGCCGGGAGCAGGGGGAGCGATGCGAGTGCGACAGTGCCAGAGCTGTGCCGCCATCGGGGCCATCGGGTGTGACCTACATGGTGGGTGTGGGCCCTGTGGCTCAGAGGACCCTACCTGTAGCTCCCAGTCTGCTCGGGGGTCATTCCCCTTCAGTAAAGGACTCAGGACTGGGAGCTTTAAGCTCTCACAAGGGCTGTGATGTCCTTGGTCACCTCAGTGTAGAGCCAGTGGCAGGGCCCAGGGACCGCCTGTCCCCACACCCTGCCAGGCCCTGGCTGGTGTTTGTCCCCTTCACCAGAGGCCCGGGGCAGGCATTGGGGACCTGACAGTGCTGCCCTGCCAAAGGGGGATTTCTCAGCAGCGAGGGGTGGTTCCTGCAAGGCCCACCTTAGCCTGGCGTGTCCTGCCTCTCTCAGGCTCCTCCACAGTCAGGAGCCAGGGAGAAAAATTTCCAGAGCACCAACTATGGCAGCCGATCTAGCCTGGAGGAGGCTATGTCCTCTGAGAGGGATTTTTTTTAGTTTTGCTAAAGACATTTTGATGACCATTTTTTATACCTTCTGTGCCATCCTGCCACCTCAATACCATCATGACCTGGAAAGCACTGGCTTAGCCCGACAGAAATATCCCTGGTGGGACCAAACTGTTGCTGATGTCGGGTGCCCTGTGAGGGCCCCTGAGCTGCGCCAGCAGCGCAACAGCAAGTCTGCCCACCGTTCCTCTCACGAAAAACAGGGCTGAGTGATCCAGTGCGTCTTCAGAGCATGTAACACGGCAGCAACGACAAATCACTCACATAAAGTCTGCAAGCAGCCGTGGAACTGTCTTAGCTTATGCTGGGCTTTGCAGATTCAGGTCAAGAAAGCGCACAGGGTTTGTTTAAAGACACTTCCGCCTCCCACCTCTGCGAGAAGAAAATAGGCCTATCATTTATAGGAAGAGGAAAGGCCTTATATTGCTCTGAGAATGAGCAGGATCCCACACAATTTTCCTCCCTTGAAAGGATATGGCCGTCACATTCTTGAGAGTCATGTTAAAACAAAAAAAACAGAAAACAAAAACCACCAAAAAAAAAAAAAAAAAAAACGGGAAAAGGAAAACCTGTTTTCCTTCCAAAAGGTTGGTGGTCGCAGTCTAGTCGAGAGTGGCAGCTGCAGTCCTGTTGA
>JAVJGI010000060.1:29917334-29969212 GCA_035590275.1 Ibycter americanus
CGGGGCGAGGCGCGGGGCCGGGCAGGGGCGGCGGGCGGCGGGGCCCCCCCGGCTCGGGACGGCGGCGCTGGGGAGGGAGGGAGGGAGGGAGGGAGGGAAGGAGAGAGGGAGGGAGGAAAGGAGGGAGGGAGGGAGGGAAGGAGGGGGGCTGGCGCGGTGCCCCCGCTCTCAGCGCGGCATGGCTGCGTGTGCCGGGGCGCCTGCAAAAGTTGCACTGGGGGTGAGAGAAAGGGAGAGAGAGACGGAGGGAGAGCGAGGGAGACGGAGACCGAGAGGGAGAGGAGGAAAAAAAAAGGGGGAAAAAAAAAAAAAAAACAGCGAAGGGAGTTTGCAAATAATCAAGCGCCGATGGCACTGATCGCGGCTTCCCAGAAGGAGAGGCAGCGAGAGAGAGAAACCCTCTGCTGAGATTATGTGGGATCTTGTTTAACAACACATTTCAATCAGGAGAAAAAAGGAACAGTCAACAGAAGTTGGTGAAACACTTCTGTCTTTCCCCCCCCTCCTCTTTACAGAAAAGAGAGGAAGGAAAAAAAAATAAAAAAGGCAGCTGATTGAAGCTTTGCAATTCACTGGCTGTGGGGATCATATAATTTGAGCTCATGTTTTACAATAGCATGGAAAATTCCTACCTCTCCCCCTCTCCCCAAATAAATCTTCTATTCCCTCAAGGCATTTCACAATCTGGTTCACTGACAAAAGTTCCAATTTATCCTTTTTTTTTTTTCTTTCATTTAGCTTGCTTGCAGTGTAAATATTTAGCGGATGCATTTAAAATAAACATACGTTGTTGCTTTTAGGATTCAGGTTGTGTTTTTGTTTTTGTTTTTTAAAAAAGGAACCACATCAAAGAAGTGTTTACTCCCTGAGATTGACAGCCACTACTTTTCCCCCCTCCCCCCCCCCCCTTTTTTTTTTATATTAAAAGATCCATCTCTCTGGTTGAGCTCTTGCTGTAGGAACACCAACCCAACCGGCATCATTTTTGTCTGCACCCAGGAAAGCTGTAGGTGAAGCCACATCATCCGGAGCCCCCTTTGCCTGACAGGGGCTTTACAAAGGAAGGCCAGTCACCAAGTACACGTTACACAGGCAAGGAAACTGAGACTCCTGCGAAGACTCTGGCAAAGGTGGAAACGAAACCTCGGGCTGTGATCCTTCATTAACTCCCGTCTGGATCTGCCTGCCTGGAGCTCCTTACAGGCAAGCAGTCTGCGACCAAACCGGTGAAGACGTACTCTCTTTGCACCTGCTGTTACTGCTGGTCCCCAAAAACACTGCCTCTTGCTGCTGCCGGTGCCAGCCCGGACCGCTCCCGCCGCAGGACTCGCTCGCAGCAGGGCTCAGCACCCGGGCTCAGCACCCGGCCGCTCCTGCTGATGTCTCGAGGAGGAGGAGGAGGCAAGAGGCAACTTTTATTTGGGGATTTCAGTGACAGCCAAGCGCTCCTGCCAGCCTGGCCCCGAGTCTTGGGGTGCTCAGAGGATGCCTACGCTGGCAGATCGCAGCAGGCCAGGGAGCAAGCCGTGCTGCCCAGCCGATGAAGCCGGATGGCTGTGTCTGCACTGCAGAGGACATGATCCCCCGGCTCCTGTGGGCCCCCTTGTTCACAAGGTATCTTCAGTGTTTTGCATGATTTTTTTTCCCACTGAAAAATGCCTGAAGTAACAGGAGGGCTGTCTCGCAGCCCGTTAGCATTCTGTTTAAAACATGAAGCTGAGGATACGTGTTAAATGTGTCAGGGAGTGGCATGCAGGGCAGGTAGAGGTGGCTGAGGGTGCAAAGTCGGCTGGGACAGCACTGCAGGACTGTGTACAGCAGAGGGAGCAAAACCTGCTGCCATCTCATCCCTGCTTCATTTTGAGAGTGATCCCAAGATCAACCGTCACCAAATCTTGGAAAGAAATGGAGCTGCCTCCAGCTGGCCCAGGCCAGGCCAGAGCTGGAAGGCAAGCAGCACAGACGGCCGTGGGAACAGTATTTGAACTTACTTATTACCCCTCTTTTATTTAGCCATGGCAACCCTCAGGGTTCGGCTCTATGCACCAAGTTGATAACCTCACATTTTTCTGAAACATATTTCTGGTCATTGTAATTCTGCACTGCTCTCTTCTTTTATGATGGAGGACATTATCTGCTTTCCGAGGCTACTGACGCTTCTGATCCCAGCCTGCCTCCTTGCCCTTGATCAGAGCGGCAGCCATGGAGCCCTGTCTCAGAGCCACAGAGGAGACATGGAGAAGTATCAGGGAACAGAGGACAAAACCAGAGGAGAGCAGCAGGCTGCTGAAGGAACCGGCTTCGCTTCTTGTCATTGCATTTTGCTGCAGCATGGCTCTGGGTTGGCCACGTCACCCTTGCTCTCCTCGGCTGTGAAGTAGGGACAGGGGTACCAGCCTCTGCTGTGTGAGACTGCACTGCTGGCTTCTTCTCCCTCTCTGTTTCAACCTGAGCTATCCCATAGCCCTTGGGTCTGCGTTAACTGCATGTCCATCAAAGCTAGCATGATGCAGGAGCTTAAAACAAACCAAACTCACTTCTCACCCCTTTTGCCAGAAGAAAAGAGGAGGAGGTCGGCGGAGGGGTCCGCAGGACTCGCTCTGTGTGGCCTGGGCATGGAAGTGGTGCCTCGTGGCCGTGTGGCTGACGGGTGGAGCACAAAGGGGGATGCGGGAGCAGCCAAACCTGTGTGTGACATACTTATGCAAATGCTAAAGCTGCCTGGCTTCAAAGCACAGGTTATTCTGCCTCTTTTAGGGGCAAGGTGCTGAACTTGATGGACTACTCGCGGGGCCCAGGACAACAATTCTTGATTGCCTTTCAGGTTCAGTAATGCTAAGGACGTTACAGATTCTCATCTGCTGATCATGCATCCAAAGATAGGAAAATTAATGGGGATATTTTTACCAACTAAGACCATTCTGATCTCACATATTTTAAATGTTGCTGCCAAATGAGGTCACAGCACATTTGGTAAACAAAAAGCAGCCCCAACAGGTCCTGACCTCGGCCCAGATTGGCTGCGAAAAGCTGGTGCACAGAGGAAGCTGGCGGTGTGTGGCCATGCAGGGGGAGCAGGGGCTGGCCCTGCCAGGCACAGCCTTCCTCTTCGGCTCACACATGGGCCTCCCCACGAGAGTCTCCTTTGGAGGGGACTTGGGACGTGTGACTGGAGCCAGGGGGTACAACCCCTTACTTTGCCTTCCCATTGCTGTGCACAGACAGGGGTACACTTCAGGGGTGGCCCAGCTCTGAGCCTACAACTTTCTTTCCATTCTCTCCCAAAACTGAATGCCCAGGCAAAGATGCTACACCCTTGGTCATCTAGGCCCCTGAGCCAGGGCCAACGCCATGGTGTGACTGTACCTGCCAGGAGCCAGGCACCAGCAGCATGGCCTCAGCAGCCCCGGGGCTAGGCTGTTCTGTGGGAGAGACTGAGGTCTGCTCTCTGCGTGCCTGAGACTACAGGCCATGTCGCTAAAATGTTGAATCTAGAGAGACTTTTCCATGCCAGCAGACTACTTCTTCTCTTTGGCCCCTTCACTCGGGAGAGGATGGCAAGCCAGCACTGGAGAAGCACATATTAATGTCTCATCTTAGGATTTTTCATTTCTCCATTTGCATATTTGGGTCTACCATAAACATACTTGTAGTCTGGGTGCAGGTACATGGCACGCTCAGCCTTATGGAACATCGTGTACCATGAAGGCAGCAGCACCCTCAGCTACATCCACCATGGCTCCCGGGCAGGCGTGGCAGGCACTAAGCCGGGAAAGGAGGGGTGACCCTTTTACAGCACTGGGCTGGCACTCGAGGGGGGCTTGTTTCCATTTCTGCCCCACATATGCAAAATCTTGGTGGTCTTGGGCATGTCACTCACTTTTCCAGTAAGGCATATGGTGTTTGGCGTGTCTCAGGGGGCTGCTGGTAACAACCCGCACCTATACTCAGCTGCAGTGGGAATTGCGGGAGTTACTGTTTCTTGCCTGATATGGTGAGAGCTTGTGGGTCTTTTTCTTTTTTCTTGGAAATTAATGCGGATTTTGGAGGTCAAGATGCAAGAAGGAAGGCAGGTGTGTTTTAAAACATAGCTTTTGGGCACCATTCCAATTTTAGGGGGGGGTTGCGTGAATGGATACGAGATGCCCTTTGGTCTCTCAGAGCCAGAAACGCTATGGTGGCGTCACCTCCTCTTCTCTCCTGCCTGTGCCGGGCCCTGCCTGTGCCAAGAGCGTGCCGGGGCAATGCCAGAGGAGCCTGCTGCTGAGTTGCCATTTCTTCCTCTCTCCCAAAGAAAGCTGAGGGGTTTGTGGCTCTGAGCTTCCTCAGTTCATTGTCCATCCACTGCATTTTCTTATTCAGAAAGACCAAGCCTAAAAAATGTACCAAGAAAAGACCATAAGGTACATTTAAAAAACAAAATCAAAAGAAAACCAAAACAAAACCCAAATAAACAAACAAAAAAAACCAGAAAAGAAACAAGACAGACTGTAAACACACAGGGTGAGCATGTTCCCTTCAGGAACAACCTTTAATACCTGTTTGCCTTCACGGAGGACCTGGGAGGCAGCATGTTGTTAACAAGAATCAGGCCCCAAATCTTTCACATTAAGCAAAGCAAAATATTTTTGTAAATACCAGGGGAAGGTTTCCCAGTGAAATACACACAGATGTTTTCTTTTTAAATGTAAATCAGTGCGGGAATGGACAGTTTAATTAAAAGCAAAATTATTAGGTAAGTGCTGAGGGAATCTACTTTATTTGCTGGGTACAGTCACATATTTTTACTGGTGAGTCAATTGCAATTTTTAATTTCTTTCCTCCTAATATGATCAGCTCGGAGACTAGCCACCATGATGTGGAATATTTGGGGGAGGATTTTTCCATGGGTAACAGGAATGTCTGCTCCGCGTACAAGTTGCGGATGCCCAGGCAGCCTGTTGTGGTATGTCCATTTCCAGCCTTACATCTCTGCTTGTTGTTAGCAAACACTTGGTATAGGCTGCCTCTGTGGCATCACCTGGAGAAAACCCTCTCCCTTGTGGCTGGGATTTTGGGTGCTGCTAGTGACGGAAACGCTTGGGCTTACTGCTGGCTGGGATGCTAAGTGAAAGGGGCTACAGTGTTCACCTACTTTACACCCTGCTGCTGCTCTGTTCCTAGACTCAGCTCCCATCAGCACCACCCATCCCTCGATACACAACCCTTATGCAGGCAAATGTTTTTGCAGAAGCCCCCCCTGCCCCTTCCCTTCAGCCTGTGCCTCCCTCTTCAGCATGACAAATGATACAGACTGACTCCTAAACATGTCAGAAAACAGTCAGCGTACGCAACTGGGACCGTGACTGCTTATTTTTTAATGTTCTGAGTAAAGGCCCTTATCTTTGAACGCATATGGAAAATACACTGCATACTTGAGTGGGGTTGGGGACCGATGGCTCTGTCATAGCTAAAGTTCAAAATAAGACCACAAAAACCTACCGCAAAATTATCCTGTGCACCAGCAAGTGGGACTCTATAGAACACAGATATTTTTACTCAGTCTGAACATCAGTAGCATCCTCAGTGCAGCTTGTGTGTTGCAAATACCTCTTTCAGGGGGTAACAATTGGATTTACAGTGCAGACATACAGAGGGATGAGACTTAATTCCTGCTATGAAACCAGATGATGCTGATAAAGCCTCAGCAGCTTCAATAGATGTACCCCGATATAGACAGGAGTGTGACAATGAGGAACAGGACAGATGTTGGTAAAACGCTTTAGGTACCACAGATGGAAGAAAGGTGTGATGAAAGCGCACAGTCTGATTAGTGCCCTGGGGAAGGCAGAGATCTGGGTCACCTCATCCATGCCTACCACCACATCTGATCACATTTCTGAACCTTCCTTCTCCGTCAGGAGTATCACTGAAATAAATGCCCTAAAAATGATGTGGCCTCTCCGTTTGAGGGGTTAAACACAATTTCCCATCATCGAGCTTTTGCAGTTGGCTCAGGTATTGTTGTCAGGGTCTTGGATCCTTTTCTTCTTATTATTAAAAAAGAAACTTTGAAATATAAAAAAGAAGTGCTTATCAGATAATGAAATTCTAGCTGTGGTCAAGTCTTTCAAACAACCAGGGCCATGATTTAATTGGAAGTAATTATAGTCTTTTCTGAAGTATAATTTTTAGGGTATTTTTTCCCCTGACATTTGCAGTGTGGAAATTAAAAATAAAACGATGTCAGAATCACGAGATTTCAATCTGTCTTCAAACAATAATGTGGGCTGGTGTCAGAGGTTTGTCCTTGGCTGGAAGGAGGAAAAATTCACTGAAGAAAATCCTCCTGGTGAAAATCACCAACAGCACCTAGTTGTGCATTTTCTGTGCTCAGAAATTCCTGAGAGAATCCTGCTTCCCAGAGCTTGCTAGAAACCCTCCTACCTCTGCTGCAGTGGGAAAGGGCACATCAGTACCTAGCTCCTGAGAGCACCGCATTTGTGATGCAGGCTTTGTTAATTATTCCACTGGTAAGGCTGTATTGAGAGATATGCTTAGAGCAAGGGAAAAAAACCCCCAATATTCTATGCAACAAAGATTAAATACAGTACTTCTATCCTGCTGAAAACAATCCAGGGTGTAACAAAGTTATTCCCCCCCTCCCCCAATATTTTCCCTGTTTTTAAAGAAGAATTTTTTCAAATGATCCTTTTCTAAATTTTGCCCTGATTTCACTTTGTAATTCCTCTGCTTCCTTTGGTGAAACCCCCAGTGTGTCCCCTAAACTCCAGCTCACACACTCTGTCTTACCTGACGCGCCATTCCGAAGGGAGGGACAGTCTCCACCAACATAAACTCAACCGTTTTGGTGGCCAGTGGCATCAGCAGTGTCCCGTGAGCAAAGCCTCAGCGGCTACCAGCCAGCGCAGCTCTGGTACTGGTGATAATGCGATGCCCATGGACAGATATGCATCTCTAAATACAACCACTCGGAAGGACAATTTGGCCCAGCCTTTTAAATCAGCTGCTCCAGACTCCAAATCATTTCTGTAGGGATGTGTACGTGCACACGAGGAATCATCTTGCAGTCTGAACTCTGTGCTTTCTGGATCTGAAATTTTAGATTTAATGCCCATTTTAAAGCCATTCCTGAACACCAGTCAAAGGGAAAGGAAGAAACTATTTCAGATTAAAAGGGCAGCATATGTGAAGAAAAAAATCTCATATGAGGCAGGCTGTGATTACAGTGCTGTATAAAGTGCTGTAGAGGACTATGTGAGGGATGCTCTGTTCTGCAAAGTGTCCTGTCTTTTTAATGAGGCATTAGGTGAGGTCCGCCTATCATTCATTATTCTCTCTATCATTATAGACTCTGTGGAGTTGTTCACCAGCTGAGTCACAAGCCAAATTCGCACTAGGCAACACCTGCCTTGCCCACTCAGGTATCCCACCTCGCCACTCAGCTTTATTTATCCTATTCTCCACTCTCCGTCTTAAAAAGAGCTGTTGTGTGGTCTCATCAGTGCAGAACAGCTGTGTTTGATCTCAGACATGGCTTCAGCAGCTAGGGAAGAGACTTCCATCTACCCTTCAGTCTCTGGAACAGCCTTTTCAGAGAAAGGTATCAAGAGACCAATGTTAATTATTTTATTGTACTGGAAGTTATGACAAGGGGAAAAAATTTATACAGACTGAGGTAAAATTTTGATCAGGCCTTGTAAGACAAACTCAGTGACTTTTAAGTTATAAAACTTTCTGTGGCGCTTTGCTGAATCTGATCTTCCATACTTCAGGGATAAGTACAGATGTGCTGACAGGAACCTCATGGCTTCCAACCCATGCGCTGTGGAGAGTCTCATGGGATTTTCTGTAAAGCAACTGCTTTTCCCAAGTTAAACGTTTTTATCCACCCTCCTACAAAGGCCAGAAGACTAGCAGTGTTTCAATGACAAGCATGCATTTACTTCCATGACTTTCATGCTGTCAACAGAAAATACTTGAAATTGCAGGCAAAGTTTCCAAGAAAGCAGAGGTGGTGATTTTCTTTGCTTAGATTAAATTTCCCAGTACCTTCCAGCAGCCCTTCTCCTACCTTTGTGCTGCTCCTTCCCTCAGCCAGGACCCTGGAGATCTGAGTCCACGACCTGACCACTGATCTGCTGGGGGACTTTGTGCATTGGGGTGCTGTGGGCCAGAAGTATATTTGGTACACGCCGTGCCTGCCACGACACAGCCCTGAGCTTGTCTTGGCCAGAGATGGGAAACCCTTGTAATATTTACCCTTACTTGACTATTTAATGGAGGCTATCTCTTTCTCTAGCCCAAATGTCTAGAAAAGCCAAACCTGGCCGTGGTGTCCACCACTGTTAATGCTGTACCAGTATCAATAGTTAAGCTATTGGTGATGGATTCACACAACTGTGTTGTGCCTTGTTGGTTGGCTGCAGCCTGGGACTATGGCTTTAAAAATTGTGCTGATGAGGTCTTGTCGTGAGACCCTGCTGCCCACCCACTTCCATGCTGAGAGAGTCGAATAAATATTTACTACTTCTCAAAATAACACCCAGCCGCACTCATCCTTACCGCTGCAGAGTAGTTCATCTAATTGAAATAAGTATATAAGTAAACCGTTTGTCAAGGCAGTTTATTAGGAAAAGCATTGCTGTGTCAGGAGCTCCCTCACTGTGAGAGATGCTGTGTTGTCTCTCTTAATATTTAATGCCATTTTAATAATATTTCCCAGTTAGGGGTGCAGGCTGATGCTACAGACTAAAGGCCAAGCCTGCCAATGTGGGAAGGAAGGAAAGCTCAGGGGCCGAGGTCAGCTCAGCTCCAACGACTTACCTACCTGGAGGCTGGGCAAAGAGCAATCCGGCTCTTCCAAGGGACTCAGTCACTCCTGGGTCCTCCTTTCGGCAGCTTTATCTCACATTTGGGGATATTGCCTTTCCTCACCCAGAAGGACACCTGAAAATTTTAGGGCCATCTCCTGAGGTGGAGATGAGAAACCCTCACTTTTCCTTTGACAAACCCAATTTTTGTCGCGATGTTGCTCCAGTTGGGCTCATTAATCAGATGGCACCATAAACTACTGAATTTCTCCCAAGCTTGTTACTGCAGCTGCAGCTAGAGCGCTCTTACCTGACTTTGGCAACTCTTGTTTTGGAAACCTCTAGGCCTCAGTGTTAAAGTCAGAGGAGTTTTAGCTCAAGGAGTGAGGAGCTGCAGCTTAAGCATCAAAGGTCCCTGCTAGTGAAGTACCCACCAACGCTGCCTCCGCATCACCCTCCAGCCCTCACAGACCTGCCCTGGCTGCGAAGCTGCTGCTCAGGCGGTGCCCCAGTCCCCGTGCCATCCCCCAGGACTTCTCCTGGCAGCAATGCCTAGCTCAGGCTCTTCCTTGTTGGGAAAGACTCCTGGCTGAAGGACTGGGGAGTCAGAGCCTTTTGAAGCTACTGCATAAGAAGCTGTATTTTTTTCCCCAACATTACTAGACAGTTCAATAATAATTACATGAACTTTATAATTAGCCAAACCAGAGTAGGCATCCACCTGACCTACACGTAGCATTTGTGAGTAATTTTACATAAAGGGCAGGTAATTTTGGACATTGTGCACGGGACTTGTGCACAAACAGCTATAGGAGGAGGGCCCAATTATGAATAAACTGTCCTTAGTTGTCACTTTCCTGTCTCTGACTTCCCACGCATTCAAATGGTGAGACTGATTCATTTAATCTTACTCTAAAGCAGCAAGCCACAGAGGCAGTTTCCTGACAGTTGCTTAAAAAAGTGTAGCTCAGCTCTCTTAAATTGTCTTCCCTTGTATTATATTTAGACATTGTGATTAGAGTATCTGCCACGATATGCTTTTACTTTAAGGCAGAAGTTCAAGCCGCCCTCTGAAAGCAAACAGAGATGCTCCTAGGAACCAAAGGGGAACAGACACTGGGGTCTGGCATTTCGGAGCAGAGATCCTCAGCGCCGCTTGCGCTGCTGGCTCCCCAGGCACAGCCAGCCTTGTGAAACCTGAGTTTTCAACTAAGCGCAACGTTATTTACCATAATGAGACTATTGGGAAGGGTGGAGGCAGCAAAACAGACTTCATGGCTGTTTGCATGCGTTTTAGCAATACCAGCTGAGCAATTCTTACAGTCTTCCCTTCCTCCCTGCTTCCCTCTTCCCCCCTCAAACCTGGCTTTTCCTGGCAAAGGCTTGGATGCAAAATCTGGACACTCCTGTCATATGAACAAGGCTTTATATATGTTTGTGTCCCTGCAAAGCAGATTATGATGACTACACTTCATGCATTTTACTCTAATTAAGTCGGTGGAGGTTTCAACACAGATACAAACTCGATGTGCAGCTCTGCCCTTGACAATAACATACCAAAGAGAATAACTGAAAGCTCTTGTTTTGCTAAATATGCTATTGAAAATTTTGTAATGCTCACGTAAATACAGTTGGTGAATGCAGAGTCTTCCACATTTCTATATTATTATGGAGGAGGTTATTAGAGTTACACTGAAGGGAGGTTTCCTCATTATGTGACTTGCTTTGCCAGAGTGCTTGTCAGATACTGAACTGCAAGTTCCAGTCCTGCTGACCACTGGCTGTGATGAGAAGACCCCCAAACTCCAGCAGACTCTCAGCCACTGGTCTGGCTGCAGGAGGTCTACAGCAGGGTAGCAAACGTGACACAGATCTGGCAGGCAGGACAAGGTGAAAGACCCTTTGGGCCCTAAGGTACATGGGGAGACGGGGAGGGCTCAGTGTAGACCGCAGATGCTGTACCTCCAACACCTTTTGTTAACCTGGGATAAATACTGTGGGATTTAACACACTGAATTGAAAGGTGAGTTTCTCCCATGTGCCAGATGCTCATTTTTAAGGTTGTGTAGGATGCTTGCCTGCTTCCTCTAGCTGATCTACAGAGATCTGTAAATCTGTTACTGCTTCCAGATACCCTCATAGAAACTGGTGCTTTTAGTGTGTAGAAAACTTGAGATCCTACATCCAGATCCCAATGTTGGTCCAAATGTGATCAGCTTACCATTCTTTTAAGAGCTGCTATATTCCTTTTCTCTCACAGAAAAATCTTATGCTAGAAGCTTTCCACGATCCCCGTGTCTCTAGAGGGAGTCTAGGAGACTTGAAGGTGACTTTTCTGTGAAATTGTCTCAATGTAATTCCAAAAATACTTCATAATTTGGAGCCTGCTCCTCAACCTCCAGCAGACATCAAAGGGATCCCAGAAAAAAATTAAGCACCATGCATTCCTAGGAGCTGAGCCTTTGGCTGTAATGCATCAATCAACTACATTTTTATCAGCCAGATATAAATTGACTTGGGGCACTTCAGAGCCTAAGGCTAGTATAAGGTTGCTGGTTTAGGCTTTATTTCCATTAAAAGTTTGACTCCAGAGAAACACCTTTGTTTTCAAATGGTGTTTTTTCCATCTTCTTGTTATTTTCACCTTCAAACTTGCTTCGCCAGCTGGGTATGAAAAGCTTGTTCTTGCTTCCTAGCAGCAAGATTATCTGTTGATGGTATTTATGGGGTGCTAATTACTATCTGTCATTGGTATTTATGAGGTTCGAATTGCTACAGTACCTAGGCACCAGGTACAATATTGAGATAAGCATAAATGTTACTGAAGGTGGACTCTGCTCTTCCCAGCCTAGTGCTTGGCCCCTTTGACTTGAATACTTTTCTTTGTCCTCTCCTTCCCTCTCCTTTTCATATTTGTGAAGCATCTGAGAAAAGGTGTGTTTCGTGCTCTGCTGTGAAACAACCCTGGCTTGTGAGCTCACCCAAGGGGTAGCTGGTGCCCATGGCTCCATCTCAGAGCATATGGGGCTTTGGGCCTCACACCGGCAGGTGACTCAAGGCACTGGTGCTGTGACCAGCACTGGGAGCAGCCTGGGTCTGCTATGTCTGTAGCCTGTGCACCGGCTGCTGCTGAATTGTTTTCCATAGGACGTTTTCCAAAACCCAGCCAATTGCAGCAACTGGGAGAGCTAAAATCAAACCAGGTGCTGCTTCCCAGTCTCTGCACAGTCACAAGTGTCCTGGTCAGAAAGCATGGAAAGCTTTGAACCTTTGGACAAGGAGCTGCCTAGAAGTGCGCAGAGCTGCTGAAGCCTGGCTGGCATTAATGTGAAGAATTTCTTCTGGCTACTGGTACTAAAGAGACATTTTGCTGCTCAGACAAACTAGACCCTTTGACCAACTTGACCACCCGCTGTGGTCTCAGCCTGATTTTGAGAAAAACGCATGCCTTGGACTCCCTTTCTACCACTACAGAGAAATTAAAATGATCCCACAAGAAAGTGGATATGAGTTTTAAAAAATGCAGGTCACAGTAGCAGCTAGTTCCTCAGTGTGGCAGGCATAAACTTCTTTAATGTGGATATAGAAAGGGACATATGTTGTTTCTATTATTACCTGATTATGGGAGAGTAGAGGGAAATTTGCTCACAACTTCAGGAAAGAAAGAAAGAAATATCTGAATTTTTATTTTTTATTTTTAAAATTAGGAAGGAAATTTAAAAGAGGTATCTGTGAAGATTTTTCCCCCTGCTTTTTGATCAGGTCTGGTGGTTCTAATTGATGTCTGAGGAGAAAGCTGGAAATTACTTCAAAATGCAGAAGAAAGGGGTTGCACCCTTGGTAAGCCCTGCCTGTGGGACAGCAACCCTGGGACATGCTGAAAATGCATGAATAAGGAAGGTGCCACAGATTGAGATTTATCTCCTGCTTACCCTTACAGCTATTTCCTTACCCTCAAATTTTCTGGAATGAAAAGCTGTAAGGATCTGTACTTATGCTAAGACTTTTCCTTTATGTATCACGGCTCACTCAAGACTTTCAGCCCATTACACAAATAGCACTGACGTGCTTGGCGGGAGCCCTTTGAAGCAGGTAGTGCCATTGACGCCAGCTTTGTTTCCTCAGCAGAAAAGCAGCGGCAGAGGGAGGTGAAGGGATGGAGCCTGCGACACCAGGATGCCCTCACCTTCCTCACCCTCCTGAATTGCTTGCGCCCCTCCTGCTTTGCCCCTGCGTGGGGTTCTGGCCTCACAACCCACCTGAGGGCAGGCTCTGTCAGGATGAGTATGCATTGCCAGATGCTGTGGTGCACCAGGTGGACGGCAATTGGGCACCCAGCACCCAGCACCCAGGGCCAAGTGTGCCAGTGATCCTACCCCTTGATTGCTGAGAGCTGCTCCGTGAGGCCAGTAGGTTTGCAGAGAACAAGCAGGGCTGGAATCAGTTTACACTGACTCCCAAGGACCAGGCAGCACCTTCCCAGGGAAAATACACGCCAGTGTAAATAAAGAGGGAAATAATTATAAATGAGTAATTAACTGAGCAGAAGTAAAAACGGAAAGCAGAAGCAGGACTGAAAGACAGAAGGAAAAGTGCCTGAGCTTTTTTGTAGATGCAGAGATTTGCATTTTGTGTCTACAGAAATAGGGGAAGAAATTTAAATACGTATTTAGGAAAAAAAATATTAAATGGAAAATGAGAAGAGAACCACCAGCTTTTGTGAGGAAGCCACTGAAGAGACAGAGCTATAAATGCACAAATCCAAGTATCAACCTTTGTTCCTTCAACAGCAAAAAAACAAATAATTCATTTAGTACAGAGTGAAAGTAAACTTTGGGAAAGCACCCAAGGACAGTGCTGGGAATTGCTTACCCTGTTATTTTTGTTCCAGTCATTGGGCAGTATAAGTGAGGTAGTTATTAGTATTATTTACTCCAAGAAGCATTGCATACCTTTTTCTCACCAATACCTTGATTATAGTCAGGTGTATCTATTGAAATGTGCTCAAAGCCCTGAGCTGCACTACCAGCAGTGTCCCAGCACCATCTGCTCAGCCAACCAGCAGGATAAAAGACCCCTATCCTATGAGATACCCTTCTTCCCTATAGAATAGTTTGGGTTGGAAGGAACCTTTAAAGGTCACTAATCCAACCTTCCTGCAATGAACAGGGACATCTTCAACTAGATCAGGTTGCTCAGAGCCCCGTCCAACCTGACCTTGGATGTCTCCAGGGATGGGGCATCTACCACCTTTCTGGGCAACCTGTTCCAGTGTTTCACCACGTTCATCATAAAAATTTCTTCTGTATATCTAGTCTGAATTTATCCTCCTTTAGTTTAAAACCATTACCCCTTGTCCTATTGCAACAGACCCGGCTAAAATCTCTGTCCCCATCTTTCTTATAAGCGCTCTTTAGATACTGAAAAGCTGCAATAAGGTCTCCCTGGAGCCTTCTCTTCTCCAGGCTGAACAACCCCTGCTCTCTCAGCCTTTCCTCATAGGAGAGGGGTTTCATCCCTCTAATCATTTTTGTGGCCATCCTCTGCACCCATTCCAGCAGGTCCATGTTTTTCTTGTGCTGAGGGATCCAGAGCTGGATGCAGTACTCCAGGTGGGAGTACTCACCAGAGTGGAGTAGAGGAGCAGAATCACCTCCCTCAACCTGCTGGCCACGCTTGTTTTAATGCAGTTCAGGATACAGTCGGCTTTCTGGGCTGCAAGAGCACATCACCATCTCTTTATTCTTCTTCCGGAAAAACTGGAAGAAAGAATAGGCCTTATGGCACATCTTGAAAGTCAACAGCTGCCAATGACAAATCTCCTTTGGACTGAGATACAGATGTTTCCTGGTCCCTTCCTAGAGGGACATCCTATCCCATTAAACAGCGAAGCTGGTGGTGTGTGAAATTGAGGCAAAGAGGTGAGCAGAAAACGGCTTGTCAGGGAAGAAGGAATTGAAAACCCAGCCTTTAACTTTCTTCCAAAAGGCTAGATGAAAAACAAATCTAAATATACTTTCTTTCCTCAACATCACAAGGTACCTTCTGCACTCTGTTCTCTCATGTTTCTGGATGAAAGAAAATTCAGCAGTTAATTCATCACCAAATTAAAGTCACCACTATCAAAATCACTCTGTATCTGAAAGAGTCAAATTTAATCTTACTTGTAGAAATGTATTTTGGGCAATTATAAAGAGCCTGGACCAGCTGGTTCTTGCTTAGCTCTTACGTAGGCAATACCTGTATGGATTTCAGTCATGGGCTGGCTGAGTGAGGACTGGCTGGGGAAATCGCAGCACCATGTGCTGAGCTGGAGACAGAGGGGCTGGTGCTTGGGGACCACACTATGTTCCTCAGCCAGGAATGTGCTGCCTTTTTTCCAGTCAGTTAGGAGGTAATGGGAGCAACACTGTAGGGAGAAGATTCAGGCAATGTGATTTAAAAAAAAGAAATAAAGCAAAAGTCCTTCTATGATTTTGTGCCTCTCTGAGCACGCTGGGTGGTGGGGCTGGAAGGACGGGAACACAGCACGCAGACAGACTTTATTAGTTTAATAAATTAGAATGACTAGCATATTTTGACACTCCATCACTGTAATCAGCCTTTAGTGAGACAGGGTCTTTGGCCAGTGCTATTTCTAAGGAGGATATGTGTGCCCTTACACTTGCCCTGCCTACCAGGCACATGGGGGCTGTGCTGTTTTAACCCTCCTTGTCCTCGTTTTTATTCCCCATTTCCACATAACCCACAGGCAGTGTTGTACAGCATTACTCCCCTCCCCCAAACTTTCCCTCTTTCAATTGGTGTCACCACAAAGGAATAGATTATTACTGACGCTGATCCCAATTTAATCCTTCCAATAATCTGATTTTTTCCAAGCCTATTTATATCCTTGAAATGACAGTGTGGTTTAAAGTGATTCAAATACCTGAGCCTAAGCACCAGTACGATCCACAGCATCCTACTCCATTTTTGACCATCCAGAATAAAGTATAACCCCAAAGATCATGTGATAAATGCCCTCCCAAGTGTTGGTAGTGCTAGGCTGGTCCTTGGTCCCTCTTTTTGATGAGCAATACTTTTCATGTTACAGGTTTACTCTGTGTTATGCTGGTAACAAGCTGAGGTCCCAAAATAAGTTTTAAAGCTCACATAAATGTAGAATTTCTTTTCCCTTTGTGGATTTTTAATAACTTTCTTGTGTCTGGAAATGATCAAGAAGTAAAGCTTTCATAGCAATGTAAGAAGTATAAACCCATTCTAGTTTGTTATTTCATCCAGCAACTTGAGAACTTTTTTTATTTTCCTGGGCTTTAAGGTGATCAGCCAATGTTCTCTCTCATCCCCAATCTCCTTAAGAAGCTCATTAGTGTTTTACATTCAAAATAAAGACAAAACAATCTGAAAACAAAGCCATCCTTAGGGCTGCATATTCTAAATGTGCTTGCTGGACTATTTCCACTATTTGTAACCAATTCATTTTAATATTGCTCCTGCTTCTTGCTAGATCTGCAGGACTTCAGTTCACACGTAGCCAAGGAGTAGTTCAACCAGCAGTCAGCAGGTTTTTGTTCTTTTCTTGCCCCCATTTTTATAATTCAATGCAGCAACTTGTTTATATAACCAAATCTTTTGTTTCTCCAAAAGGGACTTGGATATTCCACTGAGCAGCAACACCCGTGGTAGGTGATAGTCTGGTTTTTCCAATGCAAAGACCTCAGTTTTCAGCAGAATTTACATTCCAGTAATAAATATTTAAAGGAATTATAATGGAACTGAAACAAAGAATGTCCCTCTGAAACACACACGTGCGCACACACACATACACACGCACACTCACAGTCAATTAGTCTGGGGTCGCTCCAATGCAGATGGTGCCTCTGTTCAAACCCTGAAATATTTTGCTTTTTCCATTAGAAAACTTGGCCACTTTGGATTTTTAATACCCCATAAAAAGCTTATAAAATGCTATTCCTTACTGTCTATGCAGCAGATTACTCAAACATCTATGTCAAAGGCATTTTCTGCAGCACGATCTCTTTCTGCCCCTAAAAAACTGTAAGACAGAATACAAATCATGCTGATTTCTTGCTGTCCTTTCTCAGGTATGAGCTTTAGAATTTTCAGTCATCTCTGGTTTTTTTTCCTGCAACAGGCTAAAATAAAAGACACCAGTATGGCCGCTTTGGAACATACCAGGGCTACACAACTACCTTTCGGCTTCAAATGTGTAGACTATTATTAAGCAAATGAGATACTAATGTACTTTTCCATTTACAAAGCTTATGTTTGCCCCTGTGGGCATAACACCAGGTGATGTCTTAATTAATGACGGTGAAGACCATATATATGGCGTAAAAAAAAGAGCTGCTTTTTAAAAATAATAAAAAAAGAAAATATTCCTACTCCTTTGAGGAAGAAGAATGAACTGCTTCCAAAAAACAGAATAATAAAACCCAAAAGGCCAAAGAGGGAAGAATGCAGCATAAATATTGGAGTTATCTGCAAATGTCTCCTTCTGCAAACAAGACAGTGTTTATTCTGTAGACTGTGCTGTATCCCACACAGAACTTCACGTTACTGATAGGATAACCTGTCTGTCTTTAAATTTGCACCATGCCCATGTTAGTAGCACCACATCTGTATTATCCACTGTCTGAGTATAATGCCACTGAATGCTGCTCGCCAAGGAGGTCCTTTCTCACGCCCTGGACCACCTTATTTCACAAGCAGCTTCTCCACGAGGAGGCCTGCTACCTGCGGAGGAGTTGGCTGTGCAGAGTTGACTCACTGATACAGCACAGTGTGCTGGGGTCTGATGTGTCTCTCTTCGAACTGGTAGATGAAAATGCAGTGATCAGTACTCTCCTCACCTTTACCCACTGTGCTATCTGCAGCTGCAGATCCTGTGATGGGAACACCACACTGGTGGGTGCTTATCAAGTGAAGACTGTTATCTCTGACTTTCAAAGCTTGAAACATATAGGATGGGTGGGACCTGCAGAAGGACCTGTGTCTCACAATCTCACCAAAAAAGCAAATGAAAAGAATGAAGAAATGGGTGTCGGGGGGGAGTCAGTCTTGGAGAGGGGCCTAAGGCAAGAGGGTGGGAAGGCTACATGTTCTGTTTCCATTCATTCCTGTGTCCAGGGCTAAGCAGGAAAATAGTACTTCATCTCCATTTCCACCCCATTTCTGATTTCTCACCTTGGGAATCTGGTCATTCTTAGCTTAGTAGATTTAATTTGCTGACCTGACATGAACATATACATCTTTCATGTTGATCCTGGCTTAAACTCAGAAGAAACAGAAATAAGAGTGGAAAGTAACCTAGCTGGCCACTACAATGACACTGAACCAGTTTAGGAGAATGAGCACAGGTACGTGGAAGGTCTCCATCTGCTCAAGACAGTCTGCAGCCAAACAACAAAAGGGTGGGTGTCTGTGGACATGTGAGCATGGACATGCATGCAGCAGTGGAGAAGGAGGGATAAACACTCCTACCTTCATCAGCCCTCATCGCCGTGTTCAGCTTTCTGCAGGCACCAGTGCAAGGAGGCAGCCCTGGGAGAAGTTCGTCTTCATCAAGGGA
The DNA here is from genome assembly GCA_035590275.1 of Ibycter americanus. Classification (NCBI taxonomy): domain Eukaryota; kingdom Metazoa; phylum Chordata; class Aves; order Falconiformes; family Falconidae; genus Ibycter; species Ibycter americanus. The sequence goes on from JAVJGI010000060.1 coordinate 29,935,740, forward strand.
GAGCTTTGGGATACATGCTCTTGCCAGGAGAAGGAAGGAGAAGGACCTCCTGCAAGAAAGGATAGACCCCTCCAGGGCAGGGGCAGGGCAGGAGAAGCTCTTCCGAGGAGAGGGGCAGGCATGATGGAGGCAGGAGGGCCTCCTGCTCCTACAGCTCACTCTTCCCATGCTAGCCCTGCTCCATCTGCTGGCAAGAACTATGTGGAGCCTCTGATATTTGCCCGCCGGGATACAGCTCCTCCTGCGTCTTCCCCAGCCCATATTCCCTCCATGGCTTCATTTCATCTGCCACAAGGCCCAAGGGTGGGAAAAGCAGAGCCTTCCCTAGGCAAGGAGGGAGAACAACTCCTTCTCTTGGGCCATAAGGAACCGCCCTCCCATGAGCTTCCCTCTACTTTTGCTTCTAACATGTCATCAAAGTTACAAATTAAATATTGTGCACACTGTGTGTTTGCCATCTGATCTACTGGTTGGGAACCTGATTTCGCTGCTCACCTGTGGTCAGTGAAGCCCCAGTGGAAGTACGGTGCCAGTCCCCAAGGCTGAGAGGCAGAGCGGGATGCTGCAGGGGACGGGGTAAGACAGCAGCATCAGCTCCTGTCTCAGCAAGTGCCCAGGAAATCAGGGTGCAGCTGTGAAAGGTATTCAGGGGAAACAGGAGCACTTCAGCTCTCTCGTTTGCTGCTCAGCACTTTGCAAGGTTATTGTTTTGGCTTTACCTCCATTTTTCCCTTGCCTACTAGGTGTTTAAGAGAACGTGCTGAGGAAAGTTCTGATCTTTTCAAAACATGCAAGCAACAGAGAAAGCTTTTGCCATGTATGAGGCTGAATGGCATTGCAAACTTGCCCCACTCTGTGCAAGGAGATGCAGGCTGGTTTAAGAAAGCTCCCCTGTGAAAGGGAGTGGGATTTTTTTAGCTCTGGGACCATTGGCATTGAATGTTTTTTCTTCTTGTCCTGCCTTCTGCTATTGGGAAATCATCTGCACTTGGATTTTGCTTCTCTTTTCCATATGGGAAAAGAGTCGTGTTCATTCTCCTGTGGTCCTTACAGATGGCATCTCTTTTAGCTCCATATTAGAGGCGGTCAGGTGAATGGGGTGGGCTGAGGTTCCCCACATCAGCTGGCCCCTCAGGGAGGGAAGAAGAGCAGCCGGTATCAGACCGATGTTTACAGAAAGTTTAGTCTCCAGTGGATTTCCCTACTCCAACAAAACAATAGGAGGGTCTGGTGCTATATTATCCATGCTTCCTCTTTATTCTGATTTTATCTGTGAATTCTTGCAAATAATAGACGACTGAGACCATTATTGTTCTGGGAAATAGGAAGATGAAAACATTAGACAGACCTTAGCAATTTCAGTGGATTTATTCATGGTATATTTAGTTATGCAATTCTTTGCAGAGTCAGGAACTAACAAAATACTGTTGGAATAAGTAGTAATCCTGTGTGTTCACAAAAGTAGTTCTCTTATGGCTCATTTTTAATAAGAGATACTGCCTCAGTCAACTGAATGCTACAGAGTTCAGAACAAAAAAAGAAAACAAACATAGCTCCACTCTTAATGCCACAAGATCTTGGGAAGCAATCCGTTCCATCTCTTCTGCATTTCTGCTGTAATACAGGCATTCTCAATGTAAATTGCATGTCAGTGATTAATAGATCTTCTATCAATTGAACTTGAACTGAAGTCAAAAGAACATACTCTTTCTTTTTTCTTTTTTCTTTTTTTTTTTCTTTTCTAAACCTGCATTAGAAAAGATTACTCAGAAATCTTGGAATGAAAAGTGCTAGGTCAAAACTACATTTTTCTAGCAACTCTATGAAAACTTACTTTTAAAAGTCACATACTGTAGAATCTCAATTATCCTGGAAGGGCTAGCAGGGTTACGGCTAAGCATGCTATTTGTGCGCTGCTAGATTGTTCTAGAAGTACAAGATGAGCTGTAGTGCCTTGCAAAGCAGTTAAACCCTTCCCTGAGCCAGACGGAGTCCAGAAGCAGTTCAATGGTTTGACCTGAGTGAAGAAGTCCTGCAGCTGCCCTCCAGCCCCACACAGAGCTGGGCTGTGTCTCAGAGCTACAAACCACGGAGCAGTGCTGGCAGGCCTCTGTGTCTGCCCCCTCATCACCTCCCAGGCTCTGGGAAGTCTTCTTCATTTAGGAACATTGCTGTACAACTGCACAGAGCTGGCTGTGGTGTGGTGCTGTATAGAAGCTAAGAAGTCTTCATGGGTACCACCTGTCTGTGCACTAAAACCTGCATCACTCATGTATTACTACTTTCTGTTATCTAGGACCTTTCCTTCTCCTCCTCTTCACCTCAGGTAAAGGGCAGCTGTTTATGTATCCATGGGCTTAACACCTACTGCTCTTGGAAGAACTTCTCCGGCTCATTGTACATTAACATTACTCACATTTTTGATGCACATGCGATTGATAAAATTTGGGCAAAACTAAAGCTTTGACTGTAATCTGGACAGATTATGAGTTTTATGTTCTCCATGAGGTATCATTAAAACTTGCTGCCCACAAGGCCTAGTTACTAAGCGGAGATTTTACTCTGAAAGGAGAGCCTTCTCTCCTCTGCACAGCCTCCCTCTCAGTGTTAGGAAAACAGGCATTCCCAGTTAGGCAAATAGGGTCATGCTCCCAGAGGTTTTTTTGTGGATCTTGTGGCATTTAGTGTTCCTATTGATCTCCCAAATTCAGGACAGCAGCGATTGTGTGAGAAACGTCACCTCTAGTTTTCCAAAGAAATGCCTAGCTTTTGGGAGGAAATGCCTAAAAAAAGGCTCAGTCACAAGGTAAAACTGGAACGTGCCGTTTAGGCTCAGCTGGCAGAAGTCCATCAATTTGAGCAAAGGTAGCTTGTGAACTGCAAGCCCAAATGGTGCAAACTAATTCAGAATAAAGCAGTATTAGAGTGAAATACATGTCCAGCACAGGGGAGGGGACTTACACAAGTGAAGCTACTCTGAAGCAACTCCCAGTGTGGATAAGCCCTTAATTACTTCTAAAATCTCACCATTACTAAGCCATGCTTATAATTTCTAGAGGCCTTGAGTTTCTGGAACAACTGGAGTATGAGATTCAATTGCATTCACTTCAGTGGAGGATACAGTTAAGTATAGGCACGTTCATAGGCTTGAGGCCAGTCATTAACTAACTAGAATATGGGGGCATTTAAATTTTTACCATTTGATTTTGCAGAGATATTTGGCAATACTTGTTTATAAGCCTTTTTTCACTTCCCCCCTCCCCCTTCCCAGTAAACTAACCCCCCGCCAGAATCAGAAAGAGCATTACAAGTACACTAACTTCCCATTTTCTCCTTACTGTAGACAAAAATATTTGCTGAGTTTTGCTTTTTTACACAGACGTACCTCTCTCTCTCTATATATATATAGCTTAAAAAAAATTACTAGGTTTCAGGGTGTTTGTTTCCCTTGTAGTGGTGCAAAGTCTCCCTTCCCAGCAAGGGCAGTCAGTGGGAGCGGGACGAGGCGGAACTCCAGCCCCCGGGGTGCGTGGCGAGGGGCAGCCGGGGAAGCGGGGCAGGGGGCAGCCAGGGGGAAGCGGGGCAGGGGCTGGGGGCCTCTGGGGGCTGTAGTCCGGCGGGCTCGGCCTGGCTGCTGGGCCGGGGGCAGCTTTCCAAGCACCTGTCGGTTCCATGGGAGGCAGGCATGATGATCCCACTCTCCACCGCTCCCCTCGGGGTGCTGCAGTGCAGCTGCCTGCTAGCAGCCTGTTCAGGAACCGGTGGAGGAGGCATGGGGGAAATGTAAAGGTAAGGATCTACCTAGTATTTGCTGTGGAGTTGGCAGTGGCGGAGAAGGGCTGTCAATCCCGTTGCCTCCCATCCCCACCTCCTCACCCCCCCACCCCGGTCCTCCTCACCCTGTGCTTTTGGCCGGGAGGTTTTGCCATGTCCTTCCCCTGGCACATCCTTGGGCACGACATCTGGATTTGGGGTGGCTTGAGGAAACGTCTGCAGCGTTAGCATGTAGGTCCGCTGTGTAGGGATGGCATTCCCCCTTGCAGTGTGGCTAGAAGTGTGGCTGTTGGCTCCTTCATGTAAAGGTTAGTGGGAATAATCATTCAGTTCTGGAAGAAGGTGGGGAGGGAATCCCACTCCCTGGACTGGAAATCTTTCTGTAGCGAGTAAGGGTCTTAGAACATCCAGCTTCCTGCTGAATTTAAGGTTGCTTTTTAAATTCTTTTTTAGTTTTTTTTTTTTTCCTTTTAAGTTGACTTTCTAGGACTTAGTAGAGAGAAATAACCAAATACAAATTTTGCATAAGTGGCTACAACAGCCTTCGCCAGGGTACATGTCCTTGTTCCAGTGTTTCTGCTGTTTGCTGAGCCAGAGGCATCTGAAAGTCTCAGGCTGGGCAAATCACTACAGTGAAAATCTTGGAAATGCTTCAGTTTCATTCAGCTGCTTAATAACACAGAGCAGCGGTCAGGATAGCGCAAGGAGGAGAAACAGCTTTGTGTGCTTCAGAGGTCAAGTAAAACATTTTGGCTGTGGTCCTCTGACAAGTAGGTGCTTGGGAAACTATTCCCGCCTTGCTGTTGGCCCTTACCCCTGGGTATAAATTTGCCAGAGAATTTTGGGAAATACTTTGCCCAAGGATGCTCTGCAGGTCTTCCAGGGCTGAACGTACATGAGATGGCGATCCCCAATGCATAGGGACTGAGTTCAATGACACAGTTATACCCTGGTGGTCTGTTCCTACAAATAGTTTACTAATTATGCTGAAGACTGCAGATTTGCTGTACATGCTACTTATGGCCAGTGACACTGGTTCTCAGCTACTGCTTTTGGGGTGGAACAGCAAGCAGTGGGCACGCTGAAGACAGTGGGAACGGAGTGGGAGTTTTTAGCTAAGGCTACCAGTGCAAGACCCTATTTACATGAAAAAAGTGGAAGCAATGACAGGAGTCAGTCCTAGTAAAGGTCTCACCCAGGAGAAGATTCGAAAGGCAGTTCTTAGTTCTGCTGGGAACTGCATTGCCCTTTTAATGGTAATAAAGTAGCTTTGCTGTTGATCGCCACAGATGCTGCCAAATGCGGAACAGGTCCGGACAATGAGGCAATTCCCTTCCTGCTCAGAGACTTGGCACTTCTGGGTCAACATGGAGGCATGGCTTTTGGCCATGTTGGGTTTGTGCACGGTGGGCACCAGGGCTGCAGTCATATGGAAAGGCAGAAAGCAGAAAGCTAATGTGTAGGTGTCCTTCACCAATCGAGCATGCAGACATGTTAAACACAGTGCCCTCAAATGGTTACCCACAGGGTGGGAGTATACATTTAAAATGAGGATGCTGTAGCTAATGTTAGAGGTGTTGGTACAAAGTGCTAAACCTTCTGTCAGCTAATCCATTACCTTAAAAAACCCAGCAGCTGTAATGGGGAGGGCTCATGGGCTGCTTTTCACATGAAGCTTTTCATACACCTCATAGACTTCTGGCATACCTGATGTTCTCACTGTTTACGGTATTGGTGACACTGCTAATATGTATGTAATTGAAAATAATTTATGAGGGCATCTGAATCTGAAAGCATTCCCTACATGTTCAAGAAACTTTCCCAAGTGTGAGCAGCACTAATATAAAAAAGAGGGACCATATCTGCATGCAGCCTTGGATTTTTCTGCAGCAGTTTTGGGTATTTCCCTGTGCACTGACAGCACATATGCCAACTTAACCCAGGTGATGCGAGCCACTGCAGGACTGGCACCTCTGTCTCCAGAGCAGGGGCATGGTCGGGGATGCCACTGAAACCCTGGGGCAGGGCAGGTGCCTGAGGAGGAGGATGGTGGTGGTGGGACCGCATGTTGCACCGAGCCTTGTGTGGGCAGCAGCAGCGGTGGGCGCCTCTCCTCGCTCCCTCCTGGAGGTGAGGGCTGTGCCAGCAAAATGCATGGACCCCCTATTCCACCTCTCCCCATCTGCCAGTTGGGCTTCAATGTCTAAAACAGGCATGGATTATCCAACATCAGCGTACCTCCCAAAAAGCAATTGTGTCAGTTTTGTTTTCCTTTTCTCATACATATCAGAAGTCAAACAGCATGATGTGGCTAATGTGGTTATATTGACCCACCTCTGCCGGTGCTATTAATATCTGAACAAATTCCCAAATGCCACAGCCCCTGTGATAGAAAGACAGTTGCCTACCTGTCTTTTTCTTGCAAAAAATGGGGTCTTTTTATGTTAGCAAGTCCAGTAATTGCTAGTCCAAATTTTGCTCCTTGTTAGTGTTAAGAAGCTAGGGACCAGATTATATATGGAAGCGAATATATAGACAATATCCATTTTGCAGTGGATAGAAAGTTGATTTGAAATGTCGTTTGAACAGTATGCAAATAGCAAATTATTTTTTTTAAAAAAACAAGGCAGCTGAAGGGGTGTGGGGGAGTCATGTCCTTTTCTTGCTGACTGTAGAAACATAACCCACCCTTTTAAAAAAAGCGCATTCAGAAGCTAACCCCAGTGCACAGGTACTAAATTTCAATTGCTGTTTTTATGTCATTGTATTGCAATTGTAGTAACTCTGTGAAAGACAAGACAAAAGGTTGCTCTTTCCACTTTGAGTTCTTTCCATCCTCCACTTTTACAGCAAAGGTTACCCTGAGCAATGTGTACATCTATCTGTTCTAAGTGTAGAAATACGTATTATTCATACCTTGTTGATATATATGCTAGAAAACAGAAGCTGAATTTATAGTTATATTTCCTCTCTGCCAGGGCTTTTAGAGTTGAGTGTTTCAGTGTTTCCATTATAAACCTCTGTTTTCTGAGGTTTATAACAGTCTTGAAGAGTGTAGTGGTCTTGAACCATAATAGAAAACGTGTAATGTTGCATTTACAATATGGCTGTAACTGCACATTAAGGAGTGCAATCCTCTCAGTGTACCCACGATGCTCCAATAAGGTTAATTGGAGTTACATATACTAAGAGAAAACCAAAATTTTACCCTTAGAGTTGGTGCTTTACATCCAGAGAGCTGAAAGCATCACATAGGGACAGTGCATCTACCTGCACCAGACTTACAAAAATGCCGTTCCTTGCTACACCATTAAAATACTCATGCGCATCTCCAAAGGCCCCTCTCAGCACCCACTTCCCTCATTTGATGCCTCACAGCTTTACAGACTTGGCCAAAGGAAACCAAGTTAAAGGTGATTGGTAGAAACTATATTTTATCAAATGTATGGTGAGGTTTTCATCCTGTGCAGCGTCTCTGCTGTTTCTGCCCTCGGCTTCTAGTCTTGCATAAATATAGGTCCCATCTGAAACTTACCTTCTCCATTTCCAGTCAGCTTACTCTGTCTGGAGTCTTGCATTCTTGTGTCACTTTGCTTATGAATACAAGGTAAACGAATTACAGTTCATCATAACATCCCACTGTCCCTGGGCTGTCTGAAGTAGTCCCAGCTCCTTTGCCATGCATTTGGGTAGTTGCTGGCTTCTCTAGTTAGCCTGAACTGCCACAGACAGAGCAGGGGCTCTTCAGGAAAAGGTACCCCATACATTGGGGTACCCATCTGACAGGTCTAGCTCTCTAAGCTGCATGTCTTCCATCGCACCTACTTTAAATTTTTGTTGGTAGCTGTAGGACTCTGTGTTGGCCTGGAGATCCCATCATGACAGTTCGGTTGCTGCGTGGGTATAAGTAACCATCAAGAGTCGGGCAAGGGAGAAGTGTCTGCAGCAAGTGGTGTTCTGAGTTAAAATGAACGCTTCAGAATGAATGGTGGGGAAGAAGAGCTGAAGTTAGAAGTGGACAGCTGTCGGGGCTGCTGGTCATGCTCATACTAGACTTGATTTATCATTGCAGTTGCTCACTTGAGCTTGTTGGACTTAATTGGCTGACGGTAACGAAAGCAGCAGCACATTCGGAGTAGAAAGAAACTTCTAAGAATTGTTTAAAAAAAGCCCCTGAGACTCGTGGAGCTTGAAGACTTTGTTAGGCTCAGTGGTGGGTACAGAGCAGTCCTCTCAGATTTTCACAGAGCCATGGTTTTCCATGAACCTTAGCTCTGATCAGCAGCCAGTAAAAAGATAAAGTATGATGGCTAGAAGTTTTGTTCCATGGATTATTATTTTTTTTTAAATTTCAGTGGAACTGAGAAGGATACACATCTCATTTTTGCACTAGCCCAGCCACAGTCTAAGGTTGTGCTTATCTGCTGCTTTGTAGAAGTCAGCAGAAGGTAAGAGCCTGAAGGAAGGTGGCTGGACTCACTGTGAACCTTAGGCTCAGATCCCATCTACACTTCAGTCTGAGAGAGCAAGTTAGCGTGAGTGTCAGCAGGGTTGAAATCTTATTCAGACTAAGTTCTTCTTGCTGTTTGAACTCATATGTCACGTTATTTAGTCTTCCACTTAACCTCTCTTGCCATGGCTAACAGGTCGGCTTATTGGGTTCATGCCCTTTTGCAAGTGTTGCTAACCTCAAGCATTCAGAAATCACAAATTTACTCTCAGATTCATGAGGCTGCAGGAAAAACATGCATTTTTTTTTTTAAACTTGAGCAATTAAAGTAGTTTAATTAGTATTTTAGCCCTGATCCTTTGAGTTTCTCAGCTTTGGAATATTTTTTTCCTTGCTTTGAGGGCTTGACTGTCTTTGCTGTCAGTAAAACCCGTATTTGTCACAGTTGCACAAATTGAGAACTAGTGCTTTAGCAAAAACCTGAACTAAGCCAAGACTTGCAGTAAGAACTTGACATTTGGAAATGCTGGGTTTGTGATTGTGCAAGTTTGTTTTTTCACTTTTTTCTGCCCCCTCACCAGTTATGGATGTCTGTGTTACAATATATCTGCTGAGAATGAGAGAGCTGAAGGGATTTCTGATGCGATGAATTAATGTACAAGTGGTCAGCAGAAAGGACTGAACCAAAAAAGTGATGAGTGGGAGAATACAAAAGGCTGAACTAGAGTAAAGCCATCCATATGTTACATGTGCTCTTCTGCAGCATGTAAGGGGCTGCAATTTGCATGTTAGTTATCTGTGCTCCCTTTCATATGGGTAAGAAGGCCTTTGGGGATATTTGGCACGATCTACCAAGGATTATTCATCATGTGATGCATAAATTTAGGCAGTGAATATCCTCTGGCAAGGGACATGAGTGCAGATAAGGTTTTTCAATATACTTTACACTGCCCCTGCATTTGCCCCTTAGTGTTAAGGTGTTATATGTCTTCCTGCCACAGCTATGTGTGTTCCAGTGCCCCATATGTTTTGTGTTCTTACTGCCATCTGAAAATATCCAGCATAATTGTTCACACTGCAGTTATTGGCATTTTGAAATATTTATCATGAGGAACATTTTCAAAGGCAAGAGAGGCAACAGGGCACCAGCCTCCCCCTGCCCATCTACAGGAATCACCGCAGCATTACCAAACCCCACACCTGGTCTTCTTCAAGAGAACTTCCCATGTCCTGTGAAGGCATGTTTCTGCAGCCTAAAAGAAAGGCTCTGTGGATGCCACTGAAGAATTGCTGAAGAAGTGGGATTGGTCCTCAGTGATGACTTTGATCTGCCAGGTTGAGTCTCTTTGCCATCATATTACCTTTCTACATGTGGATGTAAGCTAAGAACTTCTAGGCTTCTTTAAGTATGAAAACCATTTCTGTGGCAATAGGATTAGTCTGACTTGCTTGATTTTGACCTTTCTTCTTCCTTTGTGCCAGTTTACTCCCTCTTCTGTGCTGAGACTAGATGGTGGTAGTTCCTGAGTTGTAATGCTTGTCCTGGTTTTGGCATGTTTGTATTGTCTAATACATTGTACATTCTTTTGCTCTTTCTTTTTGCTATTTTATTCATCTCAGAGGAATAACTGCATCCTATCCCTCTGATTCTAGACAATTAGAGATGAAGCGTAAAGGCAGAGCTGTTATTGCTCACAGTTCCCAGATGGGACCCAATCTACCATTCTTGCCAGCGTGAAGGCCATAACCTATGGGGATGTCCTCCATTCACGTCTGTGGGGCTTCTGGAAGCATGTGCTGTTTGGAAAAAACAGTGGTGGGCCTCAGGTGAAGAATGCTTCTTTACCTCATCTGAGGTTCAAGGTTTTTGCGACTTTTGGTGCCTTCTCCCTTTTGTCATTCTGAATTTTGACAGAGTATTGATAAATGTGTGGTACAAATGATTTTACACTTTCAAGTACCCTACTCCCATGTGTCTGTCGTTTCCTTTTCACCTGTTCCAGGCCTTAGTACTGAGCCTGTCAGGTCCCTGAGGGGCTGACATGGATCTCAATTGTCCTGACTGGTCTCACCTGCGACCCCCCACCTACACACTTTGCCCATGGGCCCAGGAGCCCCACTGAAGGTCAGGTTTGGGGCTTCAGTTGCCAAATTGACCCCCAGAGTGTCCCCCAGCCTCAGTTCACCCCTCACTGTGCTGATGGACCCTGTTACCTGCCTCCTGTGTTCAGCCTGGTGGGCCTGCACCCCTTGGTAAGGGCTGGTCTACGTCGGGTTGCCCTCAGCTCCCATCCCATCCCCGCTCCTGGCCCTGGCAGCCAACCTCCAAGGGCATGGGTGCAGGCTCCTGATGGTCTGTGTCCACAATCTGGTGCTTTTGTAAGAGGTACTGAGCAGCACGTTCATCCAGCTTTTGGCTTTTCCTTTATGCAAGTGGAATGCAGGGTGGATGGCTGTGGCTGTCTTCCCATGACAGGATGGTCAGTCCTGACTCTTCTTGGCTGCTTTTCTCCCCTTTGTCCTTTCTATTTGTTCTTGGACTCCCCCTCTCCCGTTAGTGCAGCTCAAAGGACGTGATGGCCAGGGTTTCTCCAGCTGGCAGCCCGGGAGCCATTGCGCTGCTCTGTGCAATGCCGATTGCGGTGGCTAATTGCTTCCAAGGTGGCTGCCCCACTTTTAAGGAGGCTGCGTGTAATCTTTCTCTAAAGAAATCTCTTTATATCATGTTGAAAGGATTGCACAATACAATTATTGAACTGCAAACTGGAGAGGTAAGGTGGGGAATGTAGTAGCTAGAGATAGCACATTGAGCTCTCAAAATATTTCCGTTAATTGGGGAACACCAGCATTCTACATCTTCCTATTTGCGAAGTGCAGAAAAAGAGTGGTCTTTATATGTGTTTTGGTGTCAGTCCCTTGAGCTAATGGATGAAAGAGAAGTTGATGAGCAGAGTTTAGTTAGTTAAGTTGTAGAACAAGGTGCTTCTGTTCAGTTTTTCACAGTTCTTTTGACCTGTGGTCCAGCACTGAAACACAATTTGGAGAATTCAAGCCTTGAGTTTGCTATCTAGAATAGCTTTTCAACCAAACAAAGAAGGTTAGGTATTTTTCATGGTGTTTAAAAAGTGAACTTAACAGAAGAAGTTATAACTTGCTGGTTCTTACCGTGATATTGTTACAAAGGCAAACATTTATACAGCTCTCTGCAGCTACAAGACTAGTCTAGGCAGGGTTCTCTGGCTTTTGCTGTCAATGTGGAGCTATTGATCCATGAACATAAATCCTTACTTATCTCCAGTCAAGTTTATAGGACAATAAAATTATAGGATTGCTTGAATCAATCAGTGTTTCTAAAGCAAGCTATAGAAATATAAACAAGTTACCGATTATTTAATAAAGTCAATTTGCTTAGAAATGCCTGGCTATGGGCAGCAGATGTTACATTAATTTCTGCTTTCTCTGGAATTTCACTGGGGCTGCAAGATCTTAATGTCACTATTAGCAAAGGTAACTTTATTTTAGAAACTCATTCCGAGCTCTCACAGCAAGAGGAAGAAACTGTCATTCCTTTTGACCACAAAATCCGTGCTATTTCTAAGTGGAGTCCTTTTAAATAACTAGGATATCTCACAGCTTGTTGCTTTAGAGGGTACTTAGTACAGCGGCACTACATTTAGTTAGCATAATGAGTTTTTTAGCCCCTGTGATATTGACTGAGTTTGAAGTACCGTAACTTTTAGTCATCTAAGATTAAATTTGTTAGTGAAGAACAAGTTTGCATAATATTTTAGCTTTCCTAGAACTTTAAGCTGGGTGCCTGTTTTCTGAGAAGCATTTAGGTTAATATAACCAGGTTCTGACTTTGCAAAACAATTTAAGAATAAAAGTGTGTCTTTCTGTTTCTCAGTTGAAAGTATCATGAAAGTGGCTTCCTCAGTGTGGTTTCACAGTTACTGTGTTTGCCTTTCAAGATCTAGTGCACTGGAGTGATTTTATTTGAGGCGGTTCAAGAACCTTCCATGAGCCCATGGTGTCCTTTTGGTGCTCCTGTCTGTTTTGAATGCAGAGCAGGATCTTAATGAGTGGACTCTGATGCCTCGGTGGTCTGTCTGTTGAGTAGTTTGTCATAGTTTATCGTGCAGGAGTACAAAATAATCTGATTAATCTGCTTGTCAATCCTTGAACAGGGATAGTAATAATGAAGTCATAGAGGGACACTGTAAATCCCTCTATTCCAATACATTAATATTGCCAGTACTTTGGCTGTTAAGGTTGTTTTAAATATAAAAAATATCTCAATGTAATGTGACTTTGATCTTTTTGATTGGTCTACCTTAAAGATGTTAAGAATTCATTTTGGCTTTGGAAAGGTTTTTGTCTTTAAGATAAATTAATATCATATATACTTACACGGTTTTGTACCTGGGCTTTGTTAAAGCTTATGCATAAACTAGTCTCTGATTAATTTTTTTTTTTTTTTAAGCTGTTCTGTGGTATTTCATTTGCAGTATTTTGTGGCTAAGCTGTCTATATAACTGAATTTCGTTGATCTGAAGACTGTGCTACAAATTTCTATAGAGACGAACTGCTATAAAATTAAAACTTAACATCTTCCTAGACTTCCTTCATCTATCGTAAAGTTGGTGTGGCTCAGCTTTAATCAGATTATTATAGACCTAAAACATATGAGGTAGAATAACATGAGAGGAGTTGAATTTGGTCATTAGCAGGAGTGCATGGTTAGTCTAGCTGGTGTAGTCATTAGCCTCGGAAATATATGAGACTGCATTTTCCATTTGATATGTTTTGAAGACAGGTCAAAATCTTTAACATGATTTAGGTCTACTGAGAATGTCTATAATCCTGGTTTTTAATAAGATCTATATTTCATGTCAGAATGATACTTGTGTATGTCAAGCATTGCTGAGGCTCATTGCCACACTTGTATTCATTTTGCAGTTGAAATGCATTGTTTTGGAAGAGCATTTACAGAAAATATTCTTGGAGCCATAGCAGAGAGGGCTTTATGGCATGAAGGCTTCCTGGAAAACCTGTATTGTCTGGGTGCCAGGTTTTGGGTTTTTTTCAGCTGAGGAAATTCAACTTCTCAGACTTTGAGTGCTGTAATGTACTTCCCTTTTTAATATTTACTGCTGCGAACATCTGTGCAGGCTGAAGCTCTGGCTGTTCAGGATTGAACTGCTTCTGTCTTGTAGGTCTGCCATTTGCTGGGGACCTCCAAGACTACACTTACGGCATGTCTGTAGTCGGCCGGGGAGTAGGACTGTCTGTAGTCTGTAGGGGAGTGAAGGATGAGATGGGTGTCTTGAACGTAAGTTTGTGTTGAACATTTTTTTCCTGTTGTTGAAGTTTGTGTTGAACAAGGTGGTGATCTGTGGATTTAACTTCCTACCGAAGAGAGGAGCTCGGACGGCACTGCATCAAAAAGCTGTGAACCTTGGTAAATGCAATCTTGAGCGAAGCCTTGTGGAGGCAAATGCAGACAGTGCTGCTGACTCATAACACTGACAGGAAAAGGCTCTCTTTCACTTCTGCTTGTCTCTGGCTTCCTCCAGCATGCGGTTAGTGAGGACTTCGTATCTGTCTCCACAGTTCTTTGATACCATTATCACAGTCAGCCTGACCACCATGGCTCCACAAAAAGAACTGGGAGGTTGGTGAAATGTGTCTGTGCTATTAACTTGATCATTAGGATGGTGTTTTTATGTAAAGGACCTTAAAGAGAGACACAGGACTGATAAGTAGCCTGTTTGCATTGCTCTCTGCGCTCCTGACTCCTTTCCCCCTGCCCCACACAGCAGCATTAGGATTTTTGTGACTCTTCATGGAGCTGAGATCATTAACTCTGGGATGACTACTGTGAGTGCATTGGGTCTGTGGTGAGGAGTGCTCCAGATGGGTTTTAGAGTCAGTGCTGCGTGCCACCCTTGTTAAGGGTTGGAGGTGCCAAGTTAAACCCTTCATCAAGAAACAGGTGCCAAGGCTTAAAAAACAAAACAAAAAGAAAGCCCCAACATCAACAACAGAAAAGGACGGTTGTTGTTGTTGGGAGCTTGATTATATGTTCTCTTCCAAATTGGATGCTGATGTGAGAGCCTATTTTCTTTCATAATGCGTGTGTTTAAGAACTATTCATCCCACCTACCTCCCAGCGTGAGTGGGAAAAGGCTCCAGTGCTTCTTAAAAAGTGAGGTCTGGACTTGACTGTGTGTTTGCTGATAGGAGTTTTGCCGTTGACTTTAATAGGAGGGCATCAGTGCTCTACGTGCAGAAAAATATGTCCTTTAATTAAAAAGCGAAATAAATTAAAGCACAGTGAAATTGGAATGCTATTTATTACCTTCTACACTTGTGGTGATTCATTTAGTTTTTTGAAGAGACTTTAATGCATGTGGATATTTGATTTTTTTTTTCTTCTTCAAGTCCCACAGGTTCAGTCACTGGTTGGGGTTGGCTTGTGCCCACTGATTAATTCCTTGCATCACTGGTCTTGAATCTTGTTGCAGTTGTTCTTGGAGAACTTGGCAGCAGCAGCGAACCAGCAGAGCTGTTATTGACCCAGAATAGCAATAGCATTCTTAATACAATAAGCAAGGTTTTCTGTGAACTACTGCGCTATTCTGTGGAGCTGATGAGCTGGTTAACACCTTTTAGTTATTCTGCAAGGATCTGAGGTTGGAAGGGAATTAATGCAGTTGTGAAGCACAGAGAACCAAAATAGCAGTGATTCAGTGAGAGTAAAGCCAAATCTTCTTAAAATTAAACTCCATTGTGTTAGAGACTTTACTTTTTTGATACCTATATTATTAACTTCTCTGATAAAAGCAGGAAATGTAATACAGTGATATTGGAGAAGCCTTGCACATTAAATCTAAGCTATTATCTTGGGGTTGTATGAGAAGAAACCACTCTTCATCTGGTGTGTTATGGGAATCAGATGTTGCAAAATTTCTGTTTCTCAAGGTTACCATATAATTCACAAACCTAGTTTTTTGGGTAGCTTTGATTTCCTTAACTTTCAAATGGGTTGTTTGGAATGTGTGGGAAGGCTGCAGTACATATATGGGTATTTCTAGTTTGGTAAGTAACAAACAATACCGGACAGCTTGGGAAATTTTGTCATGGGAGAGAATGTTTACTTAAAGCTGCTGCTGCTGTAATCCTGAAGATTTTTTTGATAACAGCATTTGGTAACTTTGTGTGTAACAGGTTGGTGGTCTTCTCTCATAGAAATGCTTCAAGGTTTGCTTTCTGTTTGACCTTTCTAATTGCACTGGATCAGGTGCTTGAAACAGGGTTGAGGTTTGTGGGCAGGAAAATATGGAAGAAAGCTGAGGAGTTCATATACTATGGACGATCCATTTCCTGAACTGAAGTCAAAGTTCACGTGCAGGTTGTTCAAGGGAGTATGACAGCTTGACTGTGCCAGAATGCAGAGATAGTAGATGTCGCCATACTGATGTTAACCTTCATATTAGAAATACAGTGCAGGAGTAGCCAAAGTATCTCCGGAGGGGCTGGGTAATGGTACCTCCAAGGGAGGCGTTGCATTAAGCCAGGAAAATTTGCTGTGGTACTCATGAACCCGAGATGATACAGTGAAATGGTGCTGTCTGTGTGGACTAACCAGTAGGGTATATGCTTACTTATCCACCCTAGTACTACAGTGGTTTTTTCTGTTCATTAGTTTTGCTTTCTATAAATGTGTTCTAGTAGTCACATTAGAAGAGTTTTCCCCTAATTTCTCCTTTTAGTTGTGATAATTTAAAGGTTACTTTGTTCCATTCTTTTACGGTATAACCAGTTTGGAGATTAAGTGCTAGTGGAGTTTTATGTTGCAGAAATGCTCTATTTTTGTTACTTCAGTGAATGCCACTGTTTGTATGCCAAGGCACCACTGAAGCATCTTTATATTCTTCTTCTATGATCTGTGCCATGATCAGGCTCTCTCCCCCTGTTTTTTCCCCCATACTTTCCCCAGCTTCCGATACTTGATGTCTAAAAACCCATTCAAAGCAGTGATGTCTCAAGTGGTGGGTATGTAAATATTTATTGGCATGACAGTCAACAACAGCAGGAGGAGGGAAATTGCTACATCCTACTATTCAGGGAACCTCCAAGTTCTCTCTCAAGAGTGTGCAGTTGATGAGAACAGGAAGGTTTGCCGTTTGTACTTGACTTGATGTGGTTTTGCTCTCTTGGTTCCTGTTTTGTTGCAGATGTCATTCATATAGCTGTGGAAGGCTTTATCAGCTCTTGTGGAGTCTTTCCCCTGCACACATCACTCAAGGCTGGAGCCGTAGTGGAGGAAAATGGAGCCTGTAGATCTCTTGGTGTTTGCCTCTATAGAAATGAGTAGTACTGCAGTCACCCTGGCTTTGCTGGCGGTCTTCCTGGTCCTGTTATATTGGTAAGTGATAATGGTAATATGGGCTCTGTATCAGAGACAAAGCCTGCTGAAGTTCCCCCAACATCTATAGATTCTTTTACTTGTAAGGGGAAACTGGAAGATAATTGGCTGGAAGGGACACGGAGCGGGAGTTTGTTGGGATGCAGAGGTTGAAGTAAATATGAAACTCATGATGCTTTTTAGAAAATTCTTTCCTTGCAATATTTTCTCTTAAGTGCTTTACAAACAAACTGCTAGCAAAAATTGTCTTCAAAATTAAGAATTATTATTGTTTCTTATTAATTTCTGTTGGCGGCAGGTACATTGATGTTGGTCAGAAACAGAGTACTTGTTGGTCCTCTTCTCTGTACTATGCTGTACACTTGTCCCTTTCCAGGTTTCTTGGCTTGAGTGTACAGACACTTTAACTGCTGCTTGAATTTCCTCTCTTGTTCTTTCCACACTGAGTAGTGGATACAAATCAGAATAATAGCGGTTGTAATGGTTAGCACTGTAGGCACTGCAGTGAGCTGTGCTGAAATGAAAAACACAACACCCTGACCAGATAATTTATTTCAGAAATTAAATTAGCCAGACTGGGACTGCTTTTCTGACTGTTTTTACTCGAATATGTCTTCAAATCCTGCCTTCCAGTCAACCAATGTATTTTGCTCATTTGTATGTGTGTTCAGGAAAAAGTTTCAGGGACGGTGGTGGGAAAAACCTCTGACAAAAATCCAAAGCTAGTCTAAAAGACAATAGTGATGGCACCATGAATTTAGCACAATAGTTGTAGCAGCGTATATGACAGATTACTTCTGCATGTATTTCTTCATTCTTTGACTCTGTTGATCTATGTTCAACTTCCTTCTGTGTCAATGGAGCATCTAGAGAAACTGGAAAAGAGAGTCAAGTCAAACCCATATTTGATGTGCTTGATGCCAAGCCTGCTTTCTTAATAAGATCTGCCCAAATCATCATAAATGTCCGAGTCCTACTTCCTTCAAATTTTGCTGGGAAAAAGAATGGTAGCACTAGATCTTTCAGTAAAATTATGCTGTTTAGATGCTGATCTGTGCACCTCTTGTGAGCTTAAAGGCATGAGAGGGAGGGCAGAGACACATCCACAGTTCAGAAATGTAGCTGGTCTGCTGGTGAGATCTGGCTGCCTGTGAGTCAGCTGAAAGAGCCTTCATGCTTCCACATAGTACGTCAGATGTGCTGAGGTCTCTGAAGACACAGAGCTGTTCTGTGTAAATGTAAGGTTTGTTCTGGAGCATCCTTCTCCAGAGCCTCATTTTCTGGTTCAGTTTAAGGAAGGCTGTTCCTCCTCATGAAATGAAGACATGGAAGTTTAGTGCAGAATTCAGTTGTGCCACAAACAAACCTAGCTCTAATTACAGACTGAAGACAAAGTTAAACCAGGCTTCTGGTCATGGACACTCAGCTGCTGAATTGAGTGCCTACCATATAAGTTTCAAAAAGTCCAATTCAGGAGTAAGATGGGAAACTGCCTTATGATAGAAATGCCTCATTCAGCGTTTCTCCTTTCCTCCTTTCCTGTCTGAAGGTGAGTTCTGTGAAGGCATCAAGTAAAGGAAGCTGGAGTTTCATATGGGAAAGTGGTTTATACTCTACCTGCCAATGGTTATTACTAACCAATCTTGTTGATATATAGATACAGGTAGATGTTAAGTAGCTTATTAAATACAAGTGCCTATAGGTGATGCTTCCAATGAGAAGCTGGTGTTTCTTAAACCTGTAATGAAATATGCTGGGCAACACCTGTGGCTGTTTGTAGGTTTTCCTGGTGGGTAATCTATTCAGATCCCTTTATTCCAGTAAAATACAGTGACTGAACCTGTAAGGTTAATGGCTTGAAGCATATCTGCAGTGAGATGGTTGTTGTTCAAACCTATCAACCCATTCATTTGAGAGTCTTTTTTTTATAAAGTTTTTTATACTGCATGTCTGTTTAAACAAATGAGTAAAACCCAATGTGTGCTGACAGCTTCCTTTATTCATGGCTGAAACCTTTGGTTCAAGGAATTATTTAAAGAGTTTGTAAAGGGTTGCTAATAGAAATGCAAGTCCCTAATTCTAGAGAATGTTTTTATTGCAATCATGTTGCATACGCAATTGACTGGCTCTTCTAGGAGCCAGAAAACACAGGTGTTATGTATGACGGGAGTAATAATAAAGTAATACCTCTTCAAGTTCCTTTGATGTTTTTGTTCTAATTTGCTGTTGTAAATTTTGTTATGATAATAGCTTATGATTGATCGATGTCATATTGTGTCAACTGTTGCGTGAGCACAAAGAATAGGGAGTTCATCCACCTTGTTGGCTGTAAAAGGCTTACAGGTTAAACAGAAGGCAGTTGCAGGTAGAAAAGAGAGTCAATAGATCTAATGCACACTAGAATAGCAATATGGTGATGGCAACTGTCATGTTATTGAGCTGTTTCCTTAGCGTGATTTTTGTGGATGGGGGTACTCGGTGGTTTAAATGACAGCCGTGAGCTGTTGCCCATCGGCTCAGCCTCTGTTAGCATGTGTATTGTAAGGGCAGCTGTGATTTATCACAGTTCAGCTGGCAGGTGGTATCTTGCTAAATTGTGATAAGACCAATCTCTTCACATTTTTGGGTAAGGTGAGGTCATATGAAGCAAGGAGAGAAGCAAGGGTTGTTTGGGAGAGGGAGGAGAGGCTGTAGCTGCATAAAAATAAACTTCTAGAGAAGATACAGGTCTTAGGAGGAAACTTGATTGATTTGAGAATTTTTTTTAGGCTGTTACTTATGGTACAATGATCGTCAATAACTCTTTATAACAAATCCTCTAATAGCACATCTCTGATTTCTCATGCATTGTCATCAGTGTAATATGAAGGTCATGCTTGTAGTGTGTTGTGTCAATTTTAAATCACTGGAAAATTCAGCAACTATATCTCTCAATGTTTGTCTTCCACATGACCCTGAGTCATCTGTAAGGAGGGGCTTTTTAAGGTAGTTTGTTTAATGTTGTTAGTAGAAAGAACAGAGAAGCTTTTCAGTACACAGTCTTCAGATTTGAAATGGGAATAACAAACCTGAGGTTGCTTTTTTGGTAATCTGTTAATCTAAGAGCCTGCTTGCTGTCCCCCATTCCTGGAGGACTTAGTTGTCTGCTACCTTCCCCATGCTTACTGCTTGCTGTCAGTGGGTTGAAGTCTCTTCTTGCAGACTTCATATCACATATTCTTCGATGGCTGTTGCTGCCTCATTGCTATTGTGATAGACAATGAAATTACAGCTTTACCAGCCACAAAAAGGCATAATATGGCTAAATACACAAAGTTCAGTAATGCCAGTGGCACAACACTGAGCACTCTTAAAAAAATATCTTGTCCGTGTCCCTCCCACCTTCTGTGATTTCTACTGGCCAAACTGGTTATCAGAGCAGTTTCTTTTAAGAGCACTTTCTCTCTCAATTGCAAGGACTGCTGTCTCTATTCACTTATCTCTGTGAATCTCAGGTTTTTTCCAAGCATGAAATAAAAAACACTTAAGGGAGGAATGAGGTTAACATTTACAAATCCCAGTGATATTCTCTATTGAAAAATACAGTGGTATATCTATGCAACATATTGTTCATTTTCATTTCAAACGTACACTGAGTTGGGTATCCCATGCTTGGTTGTAGCTGCAAACATTGCTTTGTGTCTTTTTTTTTGCTGTCTGGGAAGATGTTTGATAAAATGAAAGCAGGAGTTTATCTTGCTTTAAAGTTTAATGTACCATAAGCTTAGCATTTATGAAGAAGCTGTCACAGCATTCAGATACCTGTGTTCAAACTGGATTATCAACCCCTTGTCTAAACAAACCAGGGTTTTTTCAGAAACATGGAGGTTGGATGGGAGGTGTTTGTTTATGTTTGTAAGATACATGTCTAATTGCATGCTTTCAAACATAGCAAAACATATAAGGGTGTTCTTGTCTGTTTCTGAAAAGCTAAATCATTCAAAAAGATGCCATTTTTACACTGAAGTTATATTAATGATCACTTGTGTTACAGAAATGTATAGAGAGATTAAGTTATTTGGGTTCCGCTGGATCTAGGTACTGTCTACCCATTGCATAACAAGTCAATCCTGACCCAAAGCATTTGCAGTCTCTCATCAAAAAGAATGAAAACTAAACTTAATATTTTTTTTCCTCTGGCCGTAAGCCTAGACATTTGCACACAGTTAGATGCAGAGGAAACTTAGACTTGGGGGCCAACATGTGTTAGAGTTCCTCAGTTGGTACCTTACCTGTACTAGACTCAATCAGAAGTTAATCTCAGGACAGGTAGTATTTTGATATAGGTGATTTCAATGCTATCGCTTGTTTGGCATTACTTTACATCTGTGGCTTTGGAAAGGGCTCTGAAATAGAAAGTTTAGAGATAATCTGTCTCCAAATAAAACTTCATTCTGGTTTTGAGGAACCTTTGGCTTGGGCTTGAGTTAGGCAAAACTGAGATCAGATAGATTCCAGGTATTTTAATTTTTTTTCCAACCACATGCCACCTAAAACTAGATACTGCACCATTCTTTGTTCTTCAAAAAATCAGTATTTACAAAAGGTGTTTGATTGCTAGAGCGCTAGGCTTATGGTTTGAGTACAAGCCTAGGGTGAGCAGGTTATTCTCCCTAATGCATCCAGATAATGCTTCCAGACAGATCCAGTATCAGGCAGTACAAAACATGGATCCTTTCTGGAAAGAGCACCAACTGTGTGTGGGTAGACCCAAACTTTTCCAGCTGTCACTGCTGCCATCAAAGGCACAAGGCTGCAAGGACCGCTACAGCTGGAAACAGGCCTGGGTAGGGAGCATCAACATACACTCACAAAGCTGTGCAGCTCAGCTCTCACATCAGGCTCATTGAGTCGGGAGGTTCAGAGAGGCATCCTCATCCCCAGATGTTAAAGCATGCTTGTTTCCCTCACTGGCAGAAAGCACAGCTCTGCGAGGGTGAGGGCTCAGGGACTGGTGCTCCTGTACTGCTGCTGGTCTCTGGCTTCTGAGCTCTCCTCGGTCTTGCACTTCCCTCCCACAGCGGTGGCTGACCACAGCACTGGGCTCTAAGGGTACAGTCCCTCATAAGTCTTCCCCTATTACAAAGTTGTAGTTTCTCAGTTTGCAGTGAACCGTACATCAGGTTTACAGGGTCAGAAGGCAGGGAAGTTTTGTTATTTTATATTCTGTTAACCCCAGCTGTTTTGTTTTTGTTTTTTCCTAAAATGGCCATTATGTCAGTGGAAGTCATTCTGCTTCCCTCCCTCAAATGTCCCATTATGAAAGCTAGAAGGATCTGACTCAACAGGAAACATCAGCAAACTGCTGTTGATGACAGAAAAAACTAACAGATTCTGAATTGTCTTTGTCATGCAGCTTTACATGAAGCAAATCTGGAATTCCCACTAATGTGTCAAATATAATTTGATCCCACAGCTGTGCAATATATGGCCTCGTCTTTTTGCTAAATCAAGCATCTCTAGGTAAGCCTGAGAAGGAGCAGAGTAAGCTACGGAATAATAATTTGGAAAAGTGCCATGCCACAAATGACTAAATACTTTCTTTCTCTGAAAACAAAGTAGATTTCATCATCCAGAATGAAGTTCACTCAGCGCCCTGATTATGCTGCTTTTAGGTAAACAAAGTTCTTTCATTTTTTTGGGGAGAGGTAGAATGTTTATCCATCATTGCTTTTGCAGCTTCAGAGTTAAATTCTCTGGGATGTCCTCAGAGGCTGTTACAGCACCTTGGTTATTCTGCTAAACGTAGCTCAGCCTCTAGTGCTGTGCAGCTTTCGTTTTGCTTGCTTGCATGTCACTGAAAAACTCAGAGGCCTCTTATGTTCCAGTTGTTGGGGTTTTTTTAATTTAGAGATTACATGGCCAATGGTGTTTATTTGAAGGCCCTCAAGTATTTGCTGGCTTTTTTGGTTTCGTGAAGGTTCATTTTACCCTAACAAACCCATGTAAAGGAGTCAACCTCCAGCTTATTAATTCCTTGAGGTCTTCGTTTTTCCCTGAACTTTTTCATGCCTCTCCCCATAAAATCCCTCAAGCAGAATTTGATTTTAGTGCATGGAGATTACAGTATTAATAGTATCTTAAGGTAGACCTACAGGGAAAGGATAGCTACCTTTCACAAAACAAGTATATTTACCTATCTTCTTCTGGCATCATCTCCAGACCTAGTGTCCAGTGGAGCATGCTGCGAAGCTGGCTGATGTGTACAAATGCTGCCAGGGAAACAGGAGTTGGATGCAGCCCTTGAGCGATCCCATTTCTTCTTTCCCTTCCTGCAGGGCTTGGAATGGACTAGGTCTGGGCTGGGCTGTGTTGCACAAGCAGGAGAGACTGGCAAGGAAGGGAATTACTCTGGCTTCTCCATCAGGCAGCTTCTCCCTGGGAGTCTTCTCTGGAGCTTCACTTAGATCTTCTGGACTAGCACTTTAGTTTTAAATTCTGAGCGGCTGTTCACTTTGGCGCAGGTTGCTTTGTTTAACTTGGGGATATTCAGGTGCCTTGCAAACTGATTTTAGGTGCTCTGAATTAACTTCTGGAAGGTCCTGCCTCCATCTACTGACTGTATCAGGAACCTGAGTAACTTAATACACTGCTGAAGGTGCATTAAATAGAAATTAAATTAGATGGTGAAAGAAAGCAATGTAAGCAATCTCCTTAAAAAGAAGATTCTGCCTGTGTGAGCAGTGGGGCACTCTATCCCATTACACAGGGGTTGTCTCTTGCTGTGTCTGTGCATTTAATTGCCAGGCTCAGAGGGGCCTCTCAGAACTGCTGCAGTTTCTCCAAACAGTGCCATGAACTCTACTCTCCCCTGAACTCCAGGGGAGCATATTGGCAGTTCCTGTGACTGCCCTGCACTGGTGTGACTAGTTTTGCATCCTCATGTCTCCAATGGGTGTAGACTTGTCACTCCGTATCTTTCAGATAGCAGACCAGGTGTCCTGCTAGCCTGGCTGTACTCCCTCTTAAATGGAAGGTTAATTCAGTGGGCAGTTTTGACAGGTTAGACTTCCTCAGGGTGCTGAAACTTAAATCTGTGTTCTCCCTTCTCTTGTCTCCTTCAGCACTGCTCCCATCATTAAAAGAAAGTTGCCTATATTCTTCTTCATTCCTTTCTGTTTTTGCATCAGGCTTCATCAATAACGGTGTTCAGTATGTTTTGTCCTCGTAGCTGGCTCACCAGTAATTAATACCTTTGATTGGCATGCCTTGCTTTTCTGTAGGGAAGTTTTATACAGTATTTAATGGAGCTGTCTGAGAGCTATTTTAAAATAAAGTATTGACAAATTATTGAGAGACTGTCTTTTATCAGTTCCCCTTGACATACCCGAAACCTTTAGATGGATTTTTCTATCTGTTATCTCCCTAGGTTTGTTTTTGGCTTTTTTCCCCATTGAAAACAAAGTTTGCTGTTCCATGAGCTCAATGTGTGCTAACTGCTGAGAAACAGCCAGCAGAAAGGGCTCAAAGTGTTTTCTGGTTTGGGTCTGGAAATGCATTTATTTCACTTTTGCATGAATAGTGGAGGAGCTTGAGAAAATGGCGTTCAGTGTCTGCCTGTTCATTCCCTTGCTTTATGTGCCACTGCTTACACAGGTGGCAATTTCTTTTAAGCTCTGCTTGTTTACTTTACCTGTATTTTCTATGACTGGAGTGATGTGCAGATCAATAGGGATATGAGAGTTTTAATGCAGGGGTCATCTAGCATGTGGGAGACTCTCCATATCCATTCCTCTGGTAGCTTCTTCCCTGGCCAGTTGCTTCTTCCATGGTTTTGCAGAACCTGTGGTGTTGTCAGAGGAGCAAGGAAACAACAAACAAGGGATAGGGCAAATCCTGTTGTATTGGTTTATTTCTTGGATAGGAAAAGAAGCTGGATTCCCAGCAATGGCTGGTGAAGGACTAGGAAGGATGAGTGTGAACAGAAGAATATGACTCCTTATGAATTTGAAGTGGGTCATTACAGATTGAGGTCAAGTATGTTTGGGAAAGTTGAGGCTGGAGGAAAGGGGCTGAACTGAGATGTATGTTGGGAGCAGAGCATGGGGTGGGGGCTGTATGCTTGTGTGGACAAAAGTCTGCTTCCTCAGAAAGAATAGTTCCTTTCAGCTGGTAGAAACCTCATGATACTTGTTAGGAGTTGAGAGGTACAGGAAGGATGAAAAGGCAGTGGACTTTAGAGGAGAGAGGTAATTGATAACTGTATGATCACAAGCTCCTGCTGTATGAATACTCTTGGATGAGAACTATTGGCAGAGTTTGAACCTGTAACCCTAAGTATTCTTTTTAACTTATTCAGTAGCAATAAATCTGGTGTAATCTGTGCATGCATGTTTGTGGTTTCTCATCCAAAAAGCTCCAAAGAGCTTTTATGTAAACACCCTCTCAGTAGAGCTATAACAAGATGAAGAGGTTGTCGAGGCACGTGGTTTGAAATGTGGGAAAGATATGAAATACAGCCACCCTGGGAGAGGAATGAGCAGCTGAAGGATCTTTAATGTGTTGCATGTGAGCATGAGGGACAGAGAGATATGGTGGTCAAGACTGCAAGGGCCTTCTTCCAACTCTTAAAATACCAATATGATCTGTTTGCTGTCCAAAGACTTTAGCAAACTTTAGTTTTAAGATTTTCTGAAATCCTCATCATGGGTTGAGATGTTGCAACGTCTCCAAGAGAGACCCCAGTATAAGCTTCATGGTAGGAAAACTGAGAAGCTGTACGTTTATGTTAGGATAGATTTCAGTGAGTATAACACTAATGTTCTCGATTGATTCATGTCTGAAAGTTATGATGTATTGTACCCAGCATAGGACTCTGGGTTGCCCAAACACTTCCTTAGTAGCCAGCCAGGTCAGAGTTTGGCCGAATGAGAGACAACACAGCTTTAAGAAGAGCAAACACTTGTCGGTGGTTCCAGAAAGGCTTCAGATCTGCTCTATAGCTAATGAAGCGGGGCTGTTCTGGAGTGACGTTCAGCAGCCTTCACTTCTAGATATGTATCTGGTTTGCTGTCTCTCATCTCCTCTTAAGAGCTAAGAATAGATCGTGCAAAAATAAAGGATCCTCAGTTTTGTGATAACTATTCCTAGCTATGGCAACAAACCTTGAGCCTTTCTTTTCTCAGAAGAATAGTATTTTAATCTTTGTCTGTCTACCAGAAAACTTTAGACTTCAGGTCATTTCTCACAGTTCGGACACCTTCCTCAGCAGCTATGTTTTTAAACTTTAAGAAGTTTAAATTATCAGCAGTAGTTAAGTATGTCATGGTTTCACAATTTATTTTCTTTCCTGAGTTATGACTGTTGCTTAATACAAATGGAAGTGCTATCAGCTTGAGTGGAAAACCAGCCATCTGGTGTTCTCCTAGAACACAGAGCCCTGTTGTTAAACAAGAGGCGATCAGATCTTGGGTGTCAGGCACAGAGGAATGAGAAACCTCCCCAGAGCAAGGTTGCAGAGAGAGCTTGGAACATCAACTATGGGCACAAGATGGTGGAAGGACCATAAGAATCTGTGCCTCCAAAGGCCATGAATCTTGTAAGGACTGGTGTATCTACAGTTCATCCTGCCAGAGCTGAGGCTGGGACTTGAGACTTGGGATTTTTGTAGTTTGGCCCTAACCTGCCTCCTCAGCTTCAGTAGAAGCAAACTATTAACAAGCATGGTAAGGAGGCCCTCATTTCCATGATAGCTGATGTCTCAGCTCCTCTTTCAAGCTTCCACTGTATTAATGATGGACATTTTTCTATCTAGTTTTTGACATTGCTAGGGATTCTGTGCAGTAAAGCCTTTTCTCCCTCCTTCCCCCCTGCTTTTTATTTACGTTCCTGAGTGAGAGCATAGCCAAGCAGTGAGCTCAGTGCCATGGAAGCATTTTATATTTTGAGCAGAGATAAAAATCTCATTGCTTCTATAAACAAAACAAATCAACAGATGATGCCCAGGAGAACCATTTCTCTATAGCCATTTTCCTCCAGCTGCTTTCTATTCTGTGCAGCTTGCAATGCACCATATGAAATACGTGTGTGCCTTTTCGTGTGTGCAAAACACAGGTTGCCTCCAGACAGTGGCAGCTCCATCATAGAAAAAAAAAACCCACACATTTTTTTTCTTTTACAGTGCTGTAATAATAAGATTACTAATAGAGTTGAGATGTTTGGTTGTTTAATAGTGTATAGCTTAGCAATGCTAGAGGATATGCTGGAGGAGCTCTGCAGTTGCTGCCACTGCATCTTCACTCTGAATGGGTTTGGACTATTGTCTGTGGGAGGATGAGGGGCAGAAATAATCTGAGTGAGTCCGAGTGCATCATAAAAATGGGGGGGATGAGAGTACAGCGAAAAAGCTTGTTTGGAGTTTGCTGCCCTGTGTGTGCTTGTGTGTGTTCCTGTGTTGGTGAGGAGTTCCTCTCTGGTGCTGCAGCAGCTTTGTGGCTGGGCACAAGCCTGTTGCAGGAACAAGCCTGGTGAAAGGCAACGAGAAGTGGCCCCTTCAGCCTGTTGGAAGGACTTGGTTGATGGCACCTCTTGCTTTCCTGCTTTTGTTTGGCTGTAGTGAACAGTTCAGAGGCTCAGGTGAATGGCCAAAAGATGCAAGGGGGTGGGGATGAGACCCAGCAGCACCAGGGGAAGAGATCACACATGGGAAAGAGCAGAGGGTTCTAGATGAGGAGTTGGCAGATAAAGCATACGGTGAGGTGTCACATGCTTGGGAATAGTTGCAGGTCAACCCTTGGCACAGGTGCAGCTGCAGGTGTCTCATCCCAGCAGCATCTTTCTGCTCATCTCCCCCTCCTCAGATGTACTTTTGTACAGGAGGAGGGTGGCTAAGCCAGATGTTCCTAAATGGAGGCCTGGGGGAGTACTATTTCTCCTTGCAGGGGCAGGGAAATGTGATAAAAGTTTGAGCACTGCTCAGTTAATGGACTGCCTTTTTGCCATAAGTAGTCAGTAGCCTCTGAGACGTGGAGGAACTTGGAGCTAGCAGGGGGGCAGGAGGGCAGTATAATTTGGTAGCACTTCTTCTGGTCGTCTTGATAAAGCATGGTTTAGAATTGAAGGAAAATACTGTGGTTTCTCATCCAAAAAGATCCTGAAAGCTTTTATGTAAACACCCTGTAAGTATACAAGTATGTACACATATATGTATACATTTATATTCACACATATGTATACATTTATATTTATATATAAATACATAACAAGTGACTCAGAACAAATAGCTTCTAAATAAGTAGCAGAACTTAACTGATGTGATCCTTGGAGAGATCGTGTTCAGTGCCCAAAGCAGCCCCCTTCTCCCATCTCTAGCCAAATGACTTCTGGCAGCTAAGGAAATAACCTTGGGTAAAACCAATAGAACTTTTATAACAGGGACGTTAGCTATTGACCCTGAATGTATTTTATGACACCACCTTAGATTTGCCTTGTATATCTTCATTCTGTTGTTGATATGTTGTTCTGCGTCTTTGAAAAACGGTAGTGTCTCCACACCACTCCAGTATCTGTCATTGCAGCACTCGGTCTGTGGGTTCACACTCATCAGCACTGGATTGTTCTCTAAGGCAGATCTGATCTGGACTGAGGTGGGCACATGAGACAATTTTGATTTAATTAATTAGAGTGCAAGACAAGTGATTTATACCATTTCTGGTATGCTACTGGGAGAAGATAGGTGGTACCTGATGTGGTTCAAAGTTTGCTTTTACATATTAATGAATTTGAGTTAACAGAGCTTGTTTCTACCAGATCAATGCTTTGCGTGGTGTAGCTGGGATGGTTTTGATCAGAGGCATCTTGCCCTAAACCTGGATTTACTGTATCATTAAAACAGGGTCTCAAACTCATTTGAGAACTCAGTTGCATTTACTTTGTGCAGTTTCCCTGGTTAAGTTAGGGAGCAGCAACAAAAATTCAGTAGAAATTTCACCGACTGTCAAGTACACATGAATAATTTCTTTAAAGCTTGTATTTGTGAATGTGTTTCCCAAGGTGATTTGCTTATGTCTAAGGATTTAAGCTTGTAGGATCTATGGAGCTGGAAGTCAGAGCTTTAAGGAAATGAGAGGTAAGTGTTGTAACATAGCTGACTTTTTTTTCAAAGAAGCAAAATATTTTAGGTGCTCAGTTCTTTTGAAAATTTGGACTTAAGTGGGGGTGGTTCACAGTCAGAAATCTTGTCCCAGTTGTTGGTGGCAATGGCTGGTTGTTTTTCTGGGTGATACTATTTTGTGTCACATTATAGAGATGACTGTAAAACATAAAAATGTTTTGGTAAAGTTTACGTGGACAACTGGTCTCATTCATTATCCAAGAAATTCTGAACTCTTAAGTAACTGCTCTAAGCTGATTTTCTAGTGCAAGCCCTTTAAATTCATAGGCTGAGTTTGGCTTGCTTTGCTTAGATCGGTGATAAAACAGTACTGGGTTTTTTCTTTCTTACCTGAACACAGTTAGAAATAATTTTCTCACCTTTCAACTTTCACATGGACCTTTTTCTGACTGAAAAATGTTGTTAAAGATAATATTGATACAATAAAAGAGCAACCCACACAGAAACCAAAGCTGCATCATAAATCCTTCTCTGAAGTTTCTCACATGGGTTATGTAAATAAAAGAAAAACGATGCTGTTTGCAGAATTGTGATGATGTAGGGGAAATTGCTCCTACGTGATAGAAATTGTGTGCATGTATATGTGCCCATCTATCTGTCCACCCACCCACCCAGCTCTTTGTTGTTTTGGTTAGCTCTGTAGCTGGCATACATACCACAGAACCACTACCTGAGGCAGAAAATGTCCTTTTTCAAGGTTTCACGGAGGATCATTACAGTGGCTGATTTGTCTTTTCCTTGCTTGGCAAAGACCTTTTGACTGAAAAATATATTGCTCAGTTCGGGAGGAATTACTGTATGTAGTCAGACACTAATGACTTTCAGTTGACTGTGGTGGGTTTTGGTTCCCTTTCCAAATAGTTTGTAGAGATACAGTGCACTAAGGGACATTTCATCCCCAATGACTGTTGATCCCTAAGGATACAGCTGATTCATCATGGTTTTTTTATTTGTAAATTCCATTGCATTTGTAAATAGCTGGTGGCCAAAATCATTATCAATGTGTTAATTTAAAGATCAGTCAGCATTTTCAAAGACTGGACAGTTTCAAGAGTTTTCTCTGAGCAAGTTGGAGGCTTTGTCTTGTAGGCTGTGAGCAAATTGTTACAAAACACAAGAGAGTTGGTAGGGGTTTGTGGAATCATAATTAATTGACAATGGTTTTTCAAAAACCACATTTTCCAATTTAAAATAAGCTGTTAAAATAATTTAAAACAGTGTTATGATAGTCCCTTGACGCACATGGGTAGCTTTGGGTTAAACATACAAATAATGCTGAAAGGACTATATTTAGTTCCAGACTGATCCAAGGACAACTGAAAAACTGAAGGTC
Source organism: Ibycter americanus (assembly GCA_035590275.1). Lineage (NCBI taxonomy): Eukaryota > Metazoa > Chordata > Aves > Falconiformes > Falconidae > Ibycter > Ibycter americanus. The sequence continues at coordinate 29,965,879 of JAVJGI010000060.1, forward strand.
AAATAACAAAATGAAGAAAAGAAAATTATAGCCCTCCTTGTTCTGTTCTGCAGCATGCTGCTTGGCAGCCGTGAAGGTTCAATACTGGGGAATTTGTCACATACAACTATTTATGATTTGTACTTTAAGTAAAGCAAGTAAGCATGACGCGTGTGTACTTATTGACAAAAGCACATCACTGAGTCTTGTCACACTGAATCTAGACAGCAGCTCCTGAGTATTGCAGAATTTCTGGGGCCTGGATATTAAAAGATCTACGAAAGACCAATTAATCAATGATGGTTCTCCCCATCCTCTGTCTTAACCCTTGGGCTCCAGCAGTTTCTGCCTGGAACTGAGCTAAAGTGTAACCAGGTGCTGAATGGTGGGCTAAGACCGTTGCTTGATTATTTTTTTTTATTTGATTTTCTTGTACAAGCTATTAAAACTGTTGAATGAGAGGAACCTCAGGTCACTACTGACTTGGGACAACTAGGAGTCTGTGCTTGAGCAGGCGTTTGTTTAAACAGCCCAAGAGCAGAGCTTAATGCTTCCATTTGCGGAGGTAAGGCAATGAGCTTCGGCCCATTTAAGTCAACCCTCCAGTGGTTTTTTCCTCTCTGACAGAAAGACCTAGTGCCTGTGCTGCCAGTCTAGGCAGGATCCGAGGTAGGTGCTAGGCTGTATTATCTTCACCTAGGAAAAGCATTTCACTGACGTGGCTGCAGGTAACACGGGCACTGTTAGTCACTGGACCAGATCTCAGTGGGTCACGCCTATTTGTTCAGCTGAGGATCAGCACAAGGACGGTGAAACTCTGAATGCTCTGGCTGACGATAAATTGATGGAGATTGTCAGTGATGTGATTTGTGCAATCATGTTCATGCGATGTTTCACTTGACCTAATCTTGCCAAGCCTGATCATGCCTGCCTGTCCTCTTGCACAGCTCCCCAGCATACCCAAAGCACTTGCCTACTGTCCTATCAGGCCACAGTTCCTGGGGCCAGATCCCTTCCCTGGGGTATCTACTGGCCGCTTTGCTCCAGCCAGTTGACACATTCTGGCTGCCATGCTTTTACTAGGGGATTTTGGCGGTACAAGGTGTAATTAATTATTTTCAGAGGCTTCATTCCATTTAAACTATTTTCACACTAGCCTTCCTCTCCCTGAACTGTTTATGAAACCTTCTTCAGTTGACACTGCAGGGTAGCATCTCACAGAATAGTTGGATTTTCAGATTGGATAATATACTTTATATCAAATGTGTGCATTGTATGGACAATGTGCAGACAAAATATTGCCTACCAGTTGGGTGGAGATCAAATGCATCCTTAGCAGTCCTCAAAAATGAATGGGAGTGCATGTGGTCCAGCTTGGCTAGCAACTTGTCCCAGGATGGATGCATTCAACTCTGAAACAACAACATTCAGAGGAACTGGCTTCTTTTTCTTAGATGGAAACCATGTCTTGCATAATCTGTGTTTTTGCAATTTCCCTTTAGATCAAGGATTTGCATGTCAGAGATAATGGGCAACAATGATTTCCTTCCAGTTATTAGCTGGCTGTTGTTTACATTTCCTATGAGCAAATCTCTCTCTTAAAATATTTTTGTGCATGGTGTGTTCTAAAAATAAATCAAGTTAGAAGCCCAGTAATTAGGGTCGTCCCTTCAGCAATGAGTTAATCTCTTTGGAGAAGTGAAGAACAAATTGGGATTTTCCTCAGCCAGAGTCCCAGCTGAGGCATCAGTTTTGTTCTGGTTGTTTCTTCAGCTCCTGAATTTAATATATGTTTAATCTTGACTGTGTTTCAGAGTAAGGTGTAAACTCAGTTATAGTTTAGAAGATTGGTTGAAGTCTTATCCTGGTGAAGGCCTTAGAAATTTGGCCTTAGAAGATTGTGTAAAACACTAATTCTTGCAAATGTGTCTCTTAACAGACATGTTTCTAACACATGGTTGTTCATCTGCTTCTTTTTTCTTTCAATATTACAAGGACCACTTATATGAATGGTGTATCTTTTTATTAGTTTAGTTGTGCTGTTCATTTATAGCTTAATTTCTTTTACCTCAGACTTTTACAGATTATTTACAGACTAATTCTGAGTTCATAAACTTACATATGCAAATATACGATTTTATTTTTTTTTAACCCTAGATATTCATGATTTGGGTGAGGAATCCCTTGGTAGAACAGTGAGTTCAGCAGTGCCACAGGTGAATGTGGGTACAACTCTGGCTTTGCTTTAGTGTATGAAGCATGACACTTGCATGTGCATACACAAGAGGAGGAAGAGGAGATAGATTCCTGAAACCTCCATTTTCCTTACTGTTGACTAATAAAAAATAATTTAAAAGGAACTCCTAGCCCTCACTATTTATGGTATGTCACCATAGCATATTTCGGAGTTGTTTTTGAAGGGCCATTAACCTCGCTATCTAAAAGCAAGCAAGCAACCAGCATTCTTCTAACTGCCAAATGCAAGTTAAATGGATGCTTTTAAATTAGTTTTCATCTATAAGGAACATTTTCTTGTTCATGTTTAGTCTGTAAGGGTGCTCAAATGCCCCAGTTAGTCAGAGCCAGCCGCATCAGGCGAAATGATCTTTACACAACGTGCTATCTAACCATGCATGCCTTTGTGATGAGAGGAATATACCTTTCCTAACAAAACCAAATATGAAATATCTTAACAGCATAGAAGGCTTGATTATGATCTTTATTACTTTGCTGTAAAGCGAGACCAGCACCTCCAAACTCCATGGAGTTGCTCTAAATGGAAGTGTGAGCTCTGAAATACAGAGCAGAATAAATTCACTTTATACACTTTAACTTGGAGAAGACAAGTCTCTGTGGCAGTCCCAGCAGGATTACCAGCATTCAATCAATTTTGGGGCTTGTATATCCCAGCATCGTAGGTAGGCTTGCGAAGCTTATTTTGCAGTAGAAATGTCACTGCTCTTCTACAGAATGCTCCAGTAACAGCCAAACCTCCTAAATAATCGTCATCCCTACTGTTCAGTGTGTGAACGCTGGGAACAGAAGTGTTGGGGGAATCTTTCGCGATTCTGGCAAAGAACTTGTCTCTTGGAGAATAGGAGACTTTCCACTGGCGCAAATCCTCACTTTCAAAGACCTGTCTCTTTGCTGAGACAGCCATCTGGCCATCTCTGAGGGATGGCAGTTTGTGGTGCATTGCTGCTGGGGGTGGGTGTTATCTTTCCAGGTGGCTAGGAAAGCCTCTTACACTTGCATGCCATTGCCATGGGCAGAATGCACAACTGCAGGATTTTGAATGCTTAAATTGATTATTCAAACTCCAAAATATTGTGCAATTTTTTTTTTTTTTTTTTTT
>JAVJGI010000060.1:29969226-30034934 GCA_035590275.1 Ibycter americanus
GCAGGTGGATGGGGACTCTAACCCTGATGAATCTCACTTTGCTGTTTAAGCCATAAACAAGTCTTTACTTGCTCATAGGTTTTGGGACTTTGAGATTGCTTTTAGTTCTACCTAGCAACCACAAACCTAGAAATAAGCTTTAGTTGGAGCCCTTTATCCATGCCCAAACTCCACTTCCTTATGTAATCATGTAGCTTTAATACTGATGCTTTCAGAAAAATCCAAATAATGAGGGATTCATGATAAAGGTGTGAGATTTTGTTGCTAGGTCTGTTCTTACGGAGCAGAACAAATAAAACTTTAAGGAAGAAGCCTTAGCCAAGTTTTTAAAGTAGGCTGTTTTTATTGTGAAAAACAAAATTAAAAAAAAACCCCAAAGCCTGGAGATTGAAACTCCAGTTAGTTTAATTCATGTGGCCAGTGTAGGCTTTTTGGTGAGCTGGAACCAGACAAACAGGTGTCAGGTGCATAGAAAACAAAGTAGTGTCAGCACGTTGGCTGTGAACTGAGCCCTGCTTCCTCCTCCTTGCATGCATGATATTATGATGAAAGTTGGCAAAAGGAAATATGATTGCACGTGATTCAATGTTGACAGCTGAGGAACCTGGCTTTCTGTTTACAGAAGTAAAAATGACAAAAAAGTTGGGGAGTAAATCTTCCCATGTGTCTTCACACAGTCCTGGAAAGTATGAGCTGAAGACACGTAAGAAAGTCTGTAACAGCAATCTGATTTTTTTTAAAAAAAGTTTTAAGATCTCCAAAATGTTCTAATGAAAAGAATATTCTGATGCAAATTGCAAAGGAAAACCACTGCTCCCCCCAGGGTGTGTGCTGTGTTCTGGAGCAATTGAGAAATGCATGCTAATGGGAAAGCGGGGACAAGGTTTCCCCTTTCCTCGACTTTTGATACAATTATTCAGCCAACACTGAGAGAATCTCTGCATACTCTAAAACTTCAGTAATTTCTGAAATATTGATCTGGGAAGGTCACTAAATTCCAGAGCTGGTGAGGTCAGGGTAATGAGATCAAGTGACAGGCCCGGTGGTACCCACTGATTTAGTTGTTTAGACACTGTAACCAAACCATGACCTTCTTGTTCTGCAGCCTCTTTGATCTAACTATGTGAAAACACAGCTGCTTACTGGATATCGTGTGTTAGTATGCATGTAGGCGTTAGGGTAACTTGTTGTGACATTTACTTCAATTATTCTGGTGTTGGATTATAAAAATGAGTATCAGTCACCTGCCCAGCTTTATCTGTTACTCAAAGCCCTGTTTTGCTCTTTGTTGGCGTATAACTAGTGAGAAGAAGACCATGCAGGGTCTGCAAGACCTGCCTTGGGGGTGGTGGGAGAAGGTGGAAAAAAATCCTCCTGAATGAAGAAGGGAAGTGCAAGACCTAATCTCCACAGACTTCTAGAAAGATGTTGTTGGTGTGTGTGTAATTACTGCTGTTTTCAGTCCTGGCAACTTTGCCTAAGGACTAGCCCTGGATCAAAGTCTCTTTTCGCAGATGGGTGGCTCTAGGTCGCTGTGACTTGCACAGTGTGTGCTGGCAGAGGACCCTCTGGCTCATGGGCTTTGTGTGAAGAGACTCATGGATGCCCTGTTCCCACACTCAGTGCTGATTCCTTGGTGTCTGCTTTCCTCTGCGCCTCGCCGTGCAATGCAGCCCATGGTCCTGGTGTTGAGCAGGCAGGGCAAAGCCCCCAGCGTGGGACCCAGGTTTGCCTTGGGCTCTGCCTCTGTGTAAAATCGCCTGTGGTATGGGTCTGTTCAGGGATGAACCTGTGTTTTACTATTCTTTGTCAATCTTTGTATTTCTCTCACTTTTGGATAGCTGTTTGGTTTTCAACATCTCTTCAACACAATGGTTCCCTCTGGAGATATTCTGCCATCAACTCTCCACTGCCTGTGCCAGAGTCCACACGGCATTTCCTTCCCCAGGCAGAAAAACACAGGTATGGAGCAGAAATTGAGCCTGCTAAAAGCTGTACCATGCTCCCATGAAAATATCTACCCACATCCATATGAGATCATACACTGGAGCCCAGCTGCTTTCTGCCCCACGTTTAAACACCATGAGCACAATAGTAAAGTTTTGTGATGTATGGATGTGACCTGGAATCACTTAGAGCAGAAGAGAGGGATGGAGAATTTATGTCTAGCCCAGGGCAGAGCACGTGGGCTCCTGGCTATTGCGTACTGTTGCCTTTCCACTTGCACACAAGCTTATCAAAATGTTTTTGCAGACCTGCTCCAACTTTTCTGCACAGCTTTTAACTCTTCATTTGAGGACCTTCGTGAACTAGGCAGTAGCAGGCAGTGCTCAAAGAGGGCAAATGGTGAGAGCGCAGCCGGAGCCAGGCTAGAGAGCCAGGCTGCTGCAGAGCTCGGCAGGAGCTGGGAGCTCGCAGTGCTGTCTCTGCAGGCATGCTGACTGGTCTCCTTTCCCCACGGGCATAAGAGTAGATGCATTTAAAAATAAATAGGAAGGCAGCCTGGTGTGCCAGCCACTGCGTGTGCCCCTCTGAACATGGTTTGAAAGAGGGCACTGGGGAAGTTTAGAGATGATTAGACATATGGGCTGGCATTAGAAGTACAAAGTGCATCCAGAGAGGCACTAGAACTCCCTACGAGGTCAACTAAAAATAATCCTGTGATGATTTTCTCTCCCCACAAACATACACTTCCATGGAGACTTGTGTGGGGTATGGAAACCCAGCCCCACATTACTGAATGTTGAAGAAGAGATGCTTTCTGGCCCAATAATCTTGAATATGCTGGAGCTCAGTTTAGTTCATAGTTTCTTTCATGTGTACAGTAAGCAATAAGGTTCAGATCCCTAAAGTGTGTTTTGTGTTTAGTAGGGAGATGGTTGTCTTTTGAGGAAGACAGGCACTTTCACCCACAGTGAAGTAAAGAACTGAAGCACTTTCTTTATATGATTTTTCTGTTTGTTTTTAAAAAACACTGTCTCTCTCGCTTTGTATGTAACATTTGCACAGTGAGGGCTTAAAAGGTGAGCAGGAGAGCAGCCACTCTAGGCACTGTCAGATTTTTGCAGTGTGCATGAAGGTCTGGAAGAAGCAGTTTTGGAAATGTCTTCCCTCATGCCACAACATGTCCCTTAGCTGCAGAAAAATAAATTACTTTAAGGTGGGGGCTTTTTCTTTTTGCATGACAGAGTAGATGTTTTATGGTAAAATTATGCCTTTTTCTTCATGTGTGTATGTTTGTTCCTTGCTGTGGTTACCCATCAAGCACCAAACCAAATTGCTAAACATAGTACAACACGAAAGCAAAACTGCCAAACGTGGTCCAAATTCATAGGAAGGCAACAAGTTGTGTGTGTTTGTTGTTTTTTTTTTTTCACTGTGGATATCTGAGGAATCAGAGGAATAAGCATTTGTGAAGGACCTGTCTGAGCTTTTATCAGGTTGATTTCTAATGCGGATTTATATCAGAATTTGTATAATGAATGATTGCGGAAGGAATTATTCCTACTGCTTAGCATTATCTGTATGAAATACCTAGAACAGAAGACCTAGTTGAACATTTCAAAGCAAAATATCTTTCAAAGTCTGCGCTTTGTCTCTGTTCTAGGTTAAAAGTATTATGCAGAGGCTTAAATAGCTAGCTGTATTCTGCCCTTTCATATAATGCGATAGGGAATGATAATTTACTTTTAATATCGTGCAGCCGTGAGTTGACTGTAAAGACAGAGTGGAAGCATGTTTACACCCATATGAGACACGTGCTCCAATTCCACTGTCTGTTGAAGAGATGGAAGAAGTGTCGCTAGAGAACTCCACTGAGTGCTATAAAACTGTGTCAGGAGCGTGTTGCTGCAGGGATCAAATAACTAAACCTGCAAAAAGCTGTTGTCTGTTCTTCTGATATGATGTGTTTGGATAATAGAGTATTTCTCAAAGAAAATTCTGAAATGGACAAATTTGAAGGGGACTGGAAAGTCACTTTGCAAAGCAATGAGCAGTTCATGTTTACTTGCATTGTTACTTCTATGCAAATTGAAAACATACACCCATGTATAGCAGGGAAGGTATGGCCAGAGCATTTTCACATGCAGCTCTTGAGCTGTTATATCAGCCAGCACCTTGAATTGCTGCAACGCGGGATATTGGAGCTGGGTCCTGATGCAGTTCAGGGTGAGGCTGATCTGCCCAGGAGACCTTTCACTGGAGTCAATGGGAGCTTTCATGGAGCGAGGCATCTGTCTGTAAAGCATGGTATCGTGGCCCAGTGTAAGTCAGGGAAATGGATTTCAAAGATGGTGTAGTCAAGGGAAAACTGAGAGAATGAAGGAGGAATGTCAGTCAATACTGAGGTACATGAACAATTCATGGATAGAATGTTGTTTCAGTAGAGGGTGTTAGGTAACTGTGGGGAATGCTGGTTGTATTTTCTGCTTTACTAAAGATGGAAACACTTTGTTAAATTTAAACCCTTCTCTAACTTTTAGCTATCCAGTTCTGATAGCAACCCTGTAAAGCACATATGTGATAATGAAATGGATTAGATGAGTAGTGATGGAGACTGTGGGATTAGAGTTCACTTTCCCACTGTGTTCCTCCTGCTCTGGACTATGTTTTTGACCCCTGTACAGCTTTACCTGGCTACAGGCATGGTCCTGCTCAAACTCTCCCTGGAGTTCAAAATGCCAGAGTCTTGCGGGCATAACACTGCCAGCTGTGGAGCGGTGTCACCCCAGCAGGCTGCTGGTACAGTTTCTCTCTTCTTTGGATCCTGGCAGTAAGGCAAAGTGCAAAACACATGATGGGAACTGGGCAGGAGAGGGGAGGATGCTCAGGAGGGAAAGGGTGCTGCCATGAGAGGTCACTTCTGTAAGCTTTGCTCTTCCCCAGCTTACAAGCTGTGCTGGAGAGAAGGGCTGATGTACAGAGATGTGAGACTGTGCCAGAGCAGAGTTGTGTTATTACATAGCTCAATATTATGCTGTATCTGGGAAGAAAGCCTGAATTATTCAGTCACTTGCCTAACTGTGTGTAAGAGTGTTTATAATCAAGGACTTGGCTTCTGTCCATATTTATGAATGACCGGGGCTGAATCTGGGCATAATTCCAGCACTGACACTGTGCGTGAGTTGCACAACTATTGCGGATACATGACATTGCTGCTCCACGTTAGGCCATGGGATGGATGGGACATCTGGCAGAGTTTGTGCTCCCTGCTTTGACCAGCTCATGCACAGTGGGGACTGCTACTGTACAAGCACGCAAGCCCTGCACACTTAGAAGTCCTTCTACTGATTTAGCCACTGTCTCTGGCTAAATCAGAGATCCCTTTCCTTCAGATCATTCAATTAGTTACAACCCACCCCTTGAATTTACCAGGAGTCTACCTCCAGCAAAAATAATAATACCCACCCCCCAAGCTATTAACTTCCTTGAGTACTACTTGTTGACTCTTTTTACCTTTTATTAATGGCATACGATATAGGGTCATTACTGTACTTGGTGAAATGTTGGGCGAAATGTTGTGATTAGTTCCACAGTTGCTTTGGTCATTGATGTTAAACACTTGTACTTCTCTAGAGGCCACTTTAAATGGGAAACTGATCAAGGCCATTGTTACCAACACCTTTTGCTTTCACTTTCAGTTGAAGGAGTGGAAGCCTTGATGTTACCTGGGGGAGAAAAGTAGCAAAACTGCCATGTCTCTGTTTCACTCACACCTCAAGCCTCTGCTCCGTAATGTGCTCCTCCTGCACTACTGCTGGGCTCCACCACATAGGGAATCAGTGTATTGCTTTCATGCCCCAGTTACCACTTTGCAATGATCTAGTCACAGGTGGTCTGTTCGTTGTATTTTCCTCCTCTTCAAAGTTCCCTGTGTCAGGTTGCTGGATGAGAGCCCCTGCTGACAGGACTAGCTCCCAAAGCTGGTCTCCAGCCCTTCCTGGAAGTAACTGGGATCCTCTCAGCCCCCTCTGCTCGTGCAAGGCACAAAGCAGAAAGACCTTCCTGCTCTGCAGATCCTATCCAAAGCAGAGGACTGCTGGTACTGTTGTAATCATCAGCTAATAGCTGTTGGCCAGTGTCCTGGATGAAGGCTTTGCCTGCTGTACTGACATCCATCCAATTTGGGTAAATACTAGATTAAGCAAGAGAGAGGCAGCAAGAAAATGTTGCACTGATCTCCCAGAAACAGCCTGTGACATATTACTTCTTTGCTTTGTCCTGTATGAATTAACGCTGCTGTAGGAAATGGAAAAAACAAGCCTCTCTATGCTTTCTACTTGTACATAAGAGAGGAATTTTTCCTTCCTGACCACACGTTGGCAGGTCAGTGGATCCCTTCTGAAATATAGAGAATTAAGGATGTAGAATAATGTTCTGTGATAGCATATGATACTCTCATTTCACTTACCCGAAGTAATCTCTTTTTTTCAAGAAACGCAATTCCAAGTTAGTGGGAAGTTGCCCTGTTTATTTCTAGCAACTATGAGTAACTACTGACAACATAAGTTTGTTTTGAGGGGGAGGCATCATTCCCAGTTGTAGCATGTTGTGGGTCATTTGGTCATAGAAATATTCTGTTGTTTCTGGAGGTATAACGGAGTTCCCTCTGTTGCTTCTAGAAATCTGCATGTGCAAAGTGCACAGCAATGGAGCTCTGAAGGAGCTCATCTTTCAAAGTAGGTGCTTATCCAACTCCTTTTCAAGCATATTTTTGTCCAAATCCAGGATGCGGCATGTTGGTTGTGCACTCTGCTTGAGGAGCTCCAACAGCTGGATCAGGGTGGCATAGCATCATCCTCATCTGGTGGCAGGAACATAGTCCAGCCCTAAACAGTTAACTTCCTCACTGTGGTCTGTCACCAATTATCAGGAATGGCACTTTTCTTTGAAGACTAACTCTCTTTGGGAGGAAGATGGTGGCTGCTGTTTTTAGAAAGCAAAAAAATGCAATTACCTTTACCAAAGAAAGGGAGCAGTTCTAATAGGATTTTTTTTTATCAGACTATTTTTTTTTAGACTATTTGGGTAATTCAGTGATTATTACTACACAGCTCTTTTTCCTTAGGGGATGCTAGACTGTTCCAAAAGCGTTTGTTAGTTTACTTAGACATTAAAGGGGTCCTTATGAATTTAGATTATGCTAAAGTACTTCAAAGTGTCCCTAGAGGTCCAAGCTGCTTTGAACTTAACCTTTTCTGCCCAGTCTTGTCATATATGTGAGCACAAAGATTGTAAGCAAGAGGTCAGTGATTCTCAGTCTTTTTAATACTTTGACCTATGTTACAACAGGAAAAAATAAACAAACCAGAATCCCTCTGATCTAGCTAGGAAAAAAGAGAGAGGACAGTTTCAGTGGGCCTCTTTGTAACCCTCCTCTTAACCTGCTAGTTCTCCTCACCCATTAAATAGGAGAAGCAGGAAAAAACCAAAACCCAACTTTAAATACCCATTGCCTTACTTCTGACTGCTTTCCTTTAAAATGTGTTTGGTCCTCAGGGCACCTTGAGATCTTAATGCTTTTTTAATATAGAATTTGAATAATGAAGCATGTGAGACACTTGCGATTGGAAAAATATGAGCTTTAATAAAGCTGGTCACGCTGCTTGTGAGCTGTGTATATCACAAAAATGTGTGGCTAGATCCTCCGCTGGGGCTGTTCAAAATAACTGCAGTGACTCCAGCGGTGCTGTGCTGATTTACGTGAGGTGAGAATCTGGCTTGCATCCCGCATTATCTTGCAATGTGACTGTGCAGCTTAATGCAATCTTATTCAGCTTGTTGGGTTCGGGGGCAAAATGAGTGCCCATGGTTATTTTTAGAAAAGCATGTCATCAGAGGGCTTCGTATGATTTTCTATCTCTCGTATATTTATTTTCTATTGCTGTTGACCCACTGTTGTGGTTTAACCCCAGCCAGTAACTAAGCACCACGGCTGCTCGCTCACTCCCCCCGGCAGCAGGATAGGAGAGGGAACTGGAAGAGTGAAACTGAGAAAACTTGTGGGTTGAGATAAAGACAGTTTAATCAGTAAAGCAAAAGCAAAATGAGGAATTCATTCACTAGTTCCCATTGGCAGGCCATCTCCGGGAAAGCAGGGTTCCATCTCACTTAAGGGTTACTTGGGAAGACAAACACTGTTAACTCCGAACATCCCCCCTTTCCTTCTTGCCCCAGCTTTATATGCTGAGCATGTTGTCATATGGTATGGAATATCCCTTTGGTCAGCTGGGGTCAGCTGTCCTGGCTGTGTCCCCTCCCAACTTTCTGTGCACCCCCAGCCTGCTCGCTGGTGGGGTGGGGTGAGGAGCAGAAAAGGCCTTGGCTCTAAGCACTGCTCAGTAATAGTGAAAACATCTCTGTATTATCAACACTGTTTCCAGCACAAATCCAAAATGTAGCCCCGTACCAGCTACTGTGAAGAAAATTAACTCTATCCCAGCCAAAACCAGCACACCTACGTGACTTAAAAAAGAGTAATTCAGTATTCTTCTCCACTGGGGTAGCTGGATGGTTTGTTTTTCCCCTTTCCTATTGTTTCACGGTGTCGGAGGCTATACAGGCAAGGCATTATTTTGCACATGATGCAACACAGCTTGTTTTTCTTGAAAGGTGGGTCTGACTGCACCTTTTTTCAGTTTTCAGGTGTCTCTACACAGCCTGCATTCTCCTTCACTCTTTACAATAGAAATTGGTCTGCTTGAGGATTTTGTGGGTCATGTACTTCTCATTTTCCCATCTGAAATCTGAGCCCTCAGACCTTACAGTCATCTTGGCTACAGATAATTGTGACGGTTGTTTTTCCCATTTTGACCCTTTGCTTCAGTCCCTGGGCTACAAAGGGAGCATGAGGGCTATTGATGTCCTTGGGATCAGGGTCTGTTACCAATCAAAAAGCCTCTTGGATGTGTGCGTCCTGTTTATATGCCAATATCTCCCCTAATGGCATTAGGGAGGAGGAAATTTGGAGTGTCAGTTATTTCTGTAAGCAGAAAGTGCTGCCTGTTTCCCCGTGAGGCATGAGCAGCAGTTTAAGAACGTTGGGAAGCATGAAGCAACAAGGTACTACTGGGCGTTATCACCAGCATTCTTCTTTAAACTATTTTTATTTGCACGTACTTTATCTCCAGCATTTCTTCAGTCTGAGAAGATCAAGCAGACGCCACATGTACAGTGTAGCCCAGACAGCCAGATGACACAGTACTGTTTTGACTTGAAAGTCAGACTTCTGCTAAGCATCAAGGGGCAAACCTTTATCTCTGCACGTAGTGCTGAGGGGTGTAGGGAAGAATTCATTCCCTTAGTCAGTGGAGCTGATCCAGATTTTCCATTGCAGTCTTTAACTAGAGCCTACTTGCTACAAGGCTCTTTTCTCCAAAGAAGCTCTGGGACCCCCCACGAAACTTAGATCCACCAGCCCTGCACAGGTTTCTCCTCTGAAATTAAATTGCTGCAAAGAAAGTGCAGAAGACTCTGCTTGGTGCTTACATAATGATAAATGAAAAATCTTACATTCTCTTTCTATCCCACCTCGTCATGAAGTGTAATCGCCACCTTGGTCCTGCTGGAATGAAGATTGCCAGTGCCCCAAAGGAAGTGACTGGCTTGCCCCCAGGAAATATGTAAACCATAAAGGTGGTTCTTGAAATGAAGAACTTTGAAATAAGAACTTGTCAGTAGATTGTAATGTATTGAGTCACTTGGACTGACATGGGTTCTGGGTTGCAGCTTGCTGTTAAGAGCAGAATCTTGTCCCTTACAAAAATCCTTTAAAAAAATTTATTTTAAAAGCATGAGGTCATCTTGTTCTGTGGAAAGTTTAGTGCATTTGTCTTCCCTGCTGCAAGGTAAGCATAAATCAGACTGTGTTATGATAGAGGTGCTCACTGAAACAAATTCCTAATAAAAGAATAAACATGGAAGCAATCCATCTGTACCCTCCACATTCCTTAGTGACATCTTCCTAGAAGCACAACTTGGAAGGGAACTGGTGGGGTGGGTGGGGGATACTGCTTGCTAGTAAGCACTGACAAATGAGGAGAAGTGTGTTATAGTTAATTCTGTTTCCCAAAAAGAAAATCAGATTCCCACTGTACTTTTATTTTGCCAGTCAAGCTAATCCAACCCCCACAAGCCTTTGCTTTCAAAAGCTGGGGCACTACTGCAATGTGGAAAGCGCCTTCAATTAGCTTCGATGTTCATCATCTTGACTTGCTGGTTGCAGTATTGGCCTGAGTTTAGCTATGAAGCTGGCAACCCTGCATATTTATAAATACCTTTATTAACCTCCTTCCCTGCCTACCCTTTCTCCCCTTCCAAGAAAACCCCACCATTGGAAACAAACTACCTTGTGACAGGTCCAAATTCAAGTACGCTATTCTATCTAGGTTAAATTTAGCATAGGCTTTGCCTGGGTTTGATTTTGGCTTGCAGTCTGTCTTGCCCAACCAGAAGACTACATCTAAATAATGCTTGATAAATGGATACTTATGACAAACATCAAGAGCTTAATAGGAATATCCATGGAAGAAGCATAGAAGAGGCTTGATCAGTTTCATCCACAGTTCCAAGTTACAGATCCTAAAACCAAAATTGACTGCTGAACAGTGTTTAGATTTGAAAGTGTGGTCATTGAGAAAGAAGTGCCTGTCCTTTATGGAAGAGCAGTTAGTCTAACACAGCTTTAGCAGAGTTGTACTTCTCATATTGGTTTCTGCATCACATTTTGCTTTAAGACTTCAACTGTTTAATAAACAAACCTGGAATTCTTGCAAGAGTGTTGTTTTTCCTGTCTGAAGGTAGGAGAGCTTGAACATGGAGAAATTATTTGCTACTGGTGCACAAGTCCATGTCAGAGCTAAGACTGGATGTAGAATTTCAGGCTTTCTTGGCAGTATGCTAGCTCTTATGCATTATATTGTGCTTGTGTGAAGAATGAATACCATGAAACTATCTCTCCTGCCCAGTGTAGATGCAATGTTACCTGCATATTGATACCGAAGTGAAGCATCTATAACAAATTCCAGGAACCTTATTTCGATTGTTCTGTGGATGGTTATTACAGAACCAGGGAAAAGTTGTGGTTGCAATGAACGCCTTGTCACTGCCTGAAAGCTGACGGCTTGTCTGCACCTTTCCTCCCCTGCATCATCTGGACCAAGCCACGTTCCTAGCACATGTGGTCCGCTATGTAAATTTCTTGCACTGCAAGGAAGAACACGCAGCGTTCATCTCAACTTCATGCCCATCCTGGGCTGTTTCTGAAAAGACAGTCTGCACTGTTAGATGGCTGCTGTTATTCTGTACTGTTAGAGAAAAGAGCTTCTTCCCACGTTGTATTGCCTGCCTATCTGCTGCTGCTCCGTGTAGCTTGTTTTACCATGAGGGCCCCTGTGCTGAATGATTAACGCAGTTATTTGCCCTTGCAGACTGGGGCAGGTACCCAGAAGAGGTGGTCTGGAACCGTAATGGGAAACAGAGGCAGCTGTGGCCCAAGGCTTGCTGGTACACTTTGTTTCCTCACCTGTGCTAGTGCCCAGAGGAGCCACCACAGACCCTCCAGGGCGTCCCTTGTGCCATGCCCATGTACTCACTGGCTCTTGCAGCTCTGGCACAGCAGTGTCAGTCCCTCTGTACTGTGGTGTGACTGCCAGCCGAGCACAAATCCTGCTTCGCTTGCCCCTCTGTAGGATCTGGTGGTACACTTCCAGCCATACCGCACAGTACTGAGAGACCTTTCAGAAACAGCATATGTATGGGGGGATGGGGTGGAGGGAGAGAGGGGGGAGGGTTGTTTAAACTGTCTCCAAATAAAGATTTGCTCCTGCTGTCTGTGGTTAATATTGATTTAACATATTTTTGCTACAACTCAATTTAGTCTTTACTCTCATCCAGCTGTGGGAGCTCTGGTTTGCAATTGCCTGTGCAATTAATCCTTTTGTGCATTTCTTTCATCGTATGCAGAGTGTCAACTCTCACCTAGTACATCACATGCTGAAAAAATCCAGAAACTTGCCTTGTTTTCATTTGCGCTGCTGTACATACACACCAGCATGAGGGCTTTTTTAAACAAAAATATCCATGAAAACAATGCTGTAGTGTTAAACTCATATCCCTCCCTCCTTCCCCTTCTCCCACACCCTTCCATCCTTCCTAAATCTGTTAAAGGCATATATAATCACTTGGCTTTCCTGGCTTACTGCCATATTTATTAGATGAACAGCAATGCACAACAGCACCTGTGAGCTTTATAAAGGTCTTATTCATCTGATGGGCTTGTGCAGCGCTCAGCACAGAGACGAGGAATACGTACAAATGGAGCGGGAGGAAATACGGAATGTGCATTTATGGGAGAAACTACAAGGAGCATGGGAGGTAGGGTGAAGGGATTTTTTGCGTGGAGACCTCTTTTCTGTACTTTCTACAGATTGATGAAGGTGAGCGCTCGCCCCAGCCACCACCCACAACTCACTCCCACATAGGCATGCATCCTTCCCTATAGATCGTGCTGTCCTCTGGATATACGCATAAGGGGCAAACACAGGCATCAGCTCTCATTGCTGTCCTGTGCCCTCTGGGAAGAGACTGTCCTGCCGCTGCTCGTGCTTGAGAGGTGGCAACGGGACGTGATTTCTGGCTTTCTGTGCACAGTCACGCTTGTGCATTGGCAGTCAAACAGGACAGTAATATTTGTTGTGTTTTGCTCTTTCTTTTTTGGCATGTAAGTAGAGGATCGTATAAACAAGGAAAATAGTTCATGGAAGCTTTCTGTTCCTGCAGGTGTGTGCACACACACTTGCACAGGTTTATCTGGAAGTTTGACTTTCTTTATACTGAATTAATAAAATAGTTGCAAGTTTTTGTTGGTAATTGTGGGAGGTGTTCTTGCAATATTTTTGTCAGTCCCTTTAAAGAAAGCCAAATGGTATAAATTAATTTTGAGCTGGTATAAAGGTGTCCACACTATGTTGTCTGCAATTAATTTAATCAGTGGAAGTTTTATGTGAAGGACAAGATCTAATGAAATAAATGCTCAACATCCTCTCTCTGTATTCTGCTCTGTTCTCACAGTTTACATGCAGGTAACCCTTATTTTAAGATCAGTGAGATTCTCTTGCTTGCAGACAACATGGTTAATTAACTGAGGGGCAGTAATTCTGTAATCAGTAACCAGTGCAGAATGTTAGCACCCCAGATGAAACAGCCTGCTTGTGTATCCTCTGGAGCACTATCACGGGCATTTCTCCTTCTACAAACAGAGCCTGTGTTGGTGCTGTTGGCAGCAGAGTCCATTTCTGGAAGGGATAGTGAGGGATTGTGGTAGCAAAATCCGTGTGACCCAATGCAGAGGTACCCATTGCCTTCACTGACTGGAAGCTGGGCACAAACCTAAAGCTCTGCAGTGATGTGCCACCCCTCTAGTGTGAGTTCAGACCTTGATGGAGTGCTTTAATTTGAGGTGAACTGATTAAAAGAGCTGTGGATTTTTGTTCCCTCCTGCCAGAAGAGAAGCACCGTCTGGCCAGCATAGGATGTGTCCCACCTTCCCATAGCGGTGCTGCTTCCTTGCTCTCAGAGATATAAACTGGACTTAATGTGTGATTCTGTACTACAAGATGGTGATGTGCAGTGTGTATGAAGAAGCGTGGTCCTTAATGGTTACAGCTTCTGGCAGAGCCTTCAGTGCTCTGATTCTCCTGGTAGAGCTCCACTTGGTCCTGGGCATGGTGGCTTTGCTACGCTACAGTGGAGCATGGCTTTGCTAGCAGAGGGTGTGTGGTCAGTGTGGTGTACTGGTAGTCCTGTAACATCTGGAGTTTGTACTACAGTCATAGTTTTGCCATGACGGTGTGAAGGAGAACAGTAAAACAGCGTAAGTTCAGTCTTTTGGACGTCACAGTTTTAAGAGCCCCGTGGTGCCTCTCCTCCTGTCCCAGACTCAGGCCAGACACAGTTCTGGGTTAAACCCTCAGCAGAAGAGATGGGACTGGACAGGACAGCAAGTTAGACAATGTGAGAGTTGTGGAGTTTCCTGAGAAGCGGTTATGGGTTTTTTTTCTGTTAAACACAAATTGGGTTATTTTTTTTCCCCATAGAAGTCAGTGGAACTGTGTTGCTATAAAATCCTATTAAGAAAGATCATACTTGAACACTGGCTTCTGGTTTTAGTGGGGCTTTCTGGGTCTCTCCTAAGATTGTTTTTCTGTTGGTATGTCAGTAACAAAGACATGCATTTGGAATCTCATATAGTTTGAGAAGCTTTAAAGGTATTTTCCACTTGATAAGGTGGGTTTTTGAGAACATAATGTGTTTATTACAGGTTATCAGATCACATCACTTATAATTTTCTCAGAAAAGCGATCAATTTCTTAGAATAAAATGGCATTGAAAAAAATATTCAAGTGTTTCCTAATATAGTGCCCCTTAGCCTATCTGTTGAAGTTGGCTTTTTTCCCCCCCCTGTAATATCTATTTGCACAGTGCCTAAGTGCTGAAGTGCATTTTCCTAGTGTTATGGTTTGCATGAAATGTAACTCAGAAAAAGTGCAGTACACCCTCTACAGAGACTTAATATAAGACCTAAGCGCTACTTAGAGTTTAATGTAAGCCCTGTTTTGATGGGCTGAAGTAGGATACCTGCTGACTCTTTGCACAGTGATTAATTTCACCTCTACAGTTTGATTTGCAATTGATGTTAATAAGGGAATGGCTTATAGGGAAAGCAGTCAGCATGAAGATAAGTGTGGAGGCCTTCGACTGGAAATGATAATAGGTGTGGTGCTTTAAATTTGACATGGCTTTTTTATAGCTTGTGAAATACAGGAATGGAGAGGCCTGTCAAAAAATAAACTAAGGCATGTTTTCTACTTTCCACTGCTGGTAGTGCAGCCCAGTAATAAACAGCAGTAAGCAAGCCAAAGGTAGAGATGGGAAAGGGTGTGTCAGGGTAAGTCTGGAAAGGGGTCTCCTGAGGTGCTGAGGCCAATCCCCAGCAATTGTAGGCACCTGTGTTATCCCCTAAGCCTTTTCATAAACTGATAAAGCTTTAAAGCTCTATCTTATTAGGTGATTTTGGCTCCTCTACGTGAATAAGCTTGGTGACACATGTTCTTGTCTTCATCCCTCAAAACTCATTAATTTGAGGAAATTTATTTACGAGACCAGTAAGAGATGTTGTTAGGAAAGAAGTAAAGGGTCCAAAAAATTCAGCTTAGTGGCCAGATTTTGGGAAAACTTTTGCAGAGGGGAGGAAAAAGGAAAGAAGGGAAGACTGATGTCTTGGGTAGCACAAAGAGGAGGGGAGACACGAAAAGAGAGTAAGTGAAAGGTGTAGAAAAGTGGTGTGTGATTTTTCAGTCCATAGAAACAAAGATGAGAAGACTTAAGGCTTTCATTCTGTTTGCAGAATATAAATACCATGTTAAAGGGGAAGGGTTTTTTAAATCACTGATTGTAACTGGAAATTCAGGGACAGCCTTATAAAAGCTAAGCACTGAGCAGAAACCAGCAGTGCTGAGCAGTTGTGTGATACAGTGACAGTCAGCAGATGCATAAAGCAAACATCTGTTGTGCTGCCCAGCACTCACAGGCCAGCTTCATGCCTGAAGAACAGGCCAGGGTCTGCATGTGTATGGTTAAGACTTTGAAATGTCATTGGCAGTGGGGAAGGGAACATATCTGAGTCCTCTATGGCACCAAAGTGGGGTGTGTGCACCCCAAGGGATGTGCAAGATAATCCATTAGAGTGCAGGAAGAAAATATTTTTCGTACCATTATTTGAAAAAAAAAAGTTTACTACATCTTTATCTCATCCTTTCTTAATCTCTATTTTTGTGTATGCTTTATAGTGTACATAATTTATTAGCACATATACATACATTGGGAGTGTGTGTGCAAAAATGTTCTACTGTTAAGGGTGCATGATCAAAAAAGTTCGAGGATCACTGCTTTATGGATCCATTAGAAACAGCAAATGTAGCAAATTAATTGATAAAATACAGTACGAGAACTTGGAAAATGCATTTTAAAATGCAGATCTACAGTGTGCTGTGGACATTACTGCTCTGAAAGTCTTGCATAGGGATGTTCATCCATCAGAGAAGGCCAGAGCTAAAAGGGCTTCTTCACATTGCTTTGGGACATGGCTGAGCATGGCAGTGAAGCTGGAGTGTCAGCATTGCCCATTTCTATGTCTGGCTAAAGAATTTACAAAGGAGGGGATGCTGGAAACAGGACCAGTGTTGTCACAGCAAATTTAAGAAGTCGGTTAAATCATTTATTTGGTAATTGAGAAGTAATCTTCCTGTTGCCTAAATTATTTGCATGCCTCACCCTCAACCACCCTGGTGCCTGTACAGCAAGGGCAAAATCCTTATATTGCCTTTATCATGCTCAAGCCTTGCTGCTACTTTCTGTAAGTCAGACTTTGTCAGCCTTTCCAATGGTCTGCAATACTTTTATTCGAGCAGTACAGACAATTAACACAACCATATCAAATGAGATTACTTGCAGAGTGGGTCTGATCCAAACCCCACTGAGTTCAGCTGAGGAACTCCCATGGTCTTTAGCATTGCGATAAGGCCCAGGATAAACAGCTTGTTGAAATAGGGTGGTTGAATGAGTCCCGAGCTCTTTTCGATAGATTTGATTGATCTGTGCTAACCGTTTTTTCAAACTGGAAAAAAACAGGTAACAGCATGTTTGCATATGGGCTTGTGCTCACCTCCTTTCTCTCCCCTCCTCCCTGCATGCACATGCATTTAGCACAGAGGCAGACGCGTGGTTGTGTCAACTAACTGACATGAAGCAGCATATCTCTGATAAAACTGGGACTCTGTTTGATGTAGTTGCAGTCAAACGTGCTCGATTTGAATAAGAGATTTTTTTGAAATCTATTTTTATGCAGATTTTAAAGCCTGTAAGGTAATGAGTCAATAAGACAGCTATTACCACTTCAGTCTTTCTGATACCCAGAATAAGAGAAAGAGATGGATGAGATCTGGCTGTTGTAGATTTAGCCAGCCTTTTCATGCTTGGGTTAAGTTAACCCTGTTTTATATGCTGAGTTTTGTGTTTGAGTAGTTCCAGACTTTTGCAAATGTGAGGTTCAGCTACATGAAAGACTGTTTAGGTGTGCTGAGGTGTGCACAGTGATATTTCTTGACTGCATCCTTCCTCCATTTCCACATTTATATTTCTCTGATAATGTCTATTTTTCAAGGTAATCACACAATAACTTTCACTGACCTTAAAGATTGTGTGCCTGCTCATGACTGTCCTCGTATTTTCTCTATATTGATCACAACAGACTTGAATAATCACCTTCAATTTCTGTCATTAGCGCAGGCCATGGAAACACTGTGTCCAAGTATTTAAAAGCAAAAACACAGAAAAGACTTGGTTCTGTATTTTGGAAAGGAATTTTCTGTTTTCATGTAAGGTCCCGAGAGAAATGACATATACACTAAATCTTTTGTTTACTTTGTTTTCCCCTTTCAAAGTGTGATCTTGGTTATACTTACGGAGAGTTGCCTGTGTACAAACACAGGATGCTATTGAATGTATGAAGGGTGCCTAACACTCACATATTTACAAATACTATGTGTTCCGACTGACTAATTCTACATGACAGTGCAGATAATTAGGGGTTCGTGTAGGCACACACTTGGTAAACTTGTGCAGACAGTTGTGTGTCTCAGCTGTGTGAAAATTGTGTCTCTGCTCTTCAAATTACAGCTTTTGAGGGATAAAGAAGATTTATACACAGAACAGGTAGGGCAAACCCAGTAGTTCAGTTGTTGCCTTGCAAGACACAGAGCAGACGTGCAGCAGTCTGCTTCTTGCCAGCTCGGTGGTTTTGGGGGCTGCCCTATGGGGCACCCCATTCCCTGTGCTCTCTCAAAGTCCTGGCTCCCTTGCTAAGATGCACACTTAACAAATCCCTCATTGTTCGTCTCATCCTTCCTATCATCTATTTTCCACTCCTTCTGTACACTGTTATTTCTTCCTTGCATTACAGCAGCAAGAAAGTTTCAGATGGGTGTTTCTGTCATCTTAACTCTTCTGGCCAATGTGGTCAAAAATTATTTCCTCTGCTGTCTCCAGGTGCCTGTATTTGAACACTTACATGTACATAATGTGATGATTTCTTTTTTTCTTTAGAAAAAGTTGGGTGCTTGCAACTTCACGTTGTTTCTGGAGAAGTTCTGTGCAACGTCTAGTTAAGATAAAGCCCCATTTTTTAAGTAGATTTAGATTTTTGACACCCAAGTCTGAAAAATGTGGCTGCAGGCAGCTATGCAAACTATGTAATCGTTCTCCTTTATAATGAGAGAAACACTGAAATACGTTTCTAATAAGTGAGGATAATGTGATGTGGAATATGCAGCCTCTGGGTTACTTCTTGTTGTTTTTTAATTAAATCCAGGAAAGTTTGTTTTGTTTAAGATCTTTGTAAGCTGAGAGTTGTGGAGTACCAGTTGTGTGCAGAACTGCTATTTTGCTGCTTGAACAGAAACAAGACCACAGCCAATTCCCTGACAAGGTGGATACGCTAACATGGGTTCTGTAATTACTGCATACTTGGGGTGCCTTGGCTGCCTGTGCTGACATAACATCTTTCATAAGCACTAAATTATCTTTTAAAAAAACCCCAAAAACTACCACATGCTTGCACCATTTTAGAGACACACAACTTATTTTATCACCAGCCACAACTTGCTAATGGAACAATAGGAACCGCTGCAGCCTCGGATGACTGGTCTGAGGATGTTTCATAAGGGCCTCTGAGTCATCTCCCGTCTATTCATTGCAGTGTTTCACCAACCAGGTGCAGGCAAGTAAGAGACTCAGCTGCCCCTTTGCCAACATGCCAGCAGCTACAACTGTAAAAACCTCTTTGTCTAAGCTCAGTTACAAGCACTTCAGATAACCCAGTCCTCAGATTTTGTCCCATCAGCGTGTACTGCCATCAAACTCTTCCTTTTCCTTTTTCCTCCTGAAATGCTGGTTTCTTACATCACAGGTCAGTCTTTTTCTGCTTTGCTTCACAGGAGGAAAAGCTGTGATAGGGTGCATAGGAAAGACTGCGCCAGTGGTCAAGCAACAGGAGGCAAATTGTGTGCCTGCAGAAAAGGGCTATGCTTTGCCATAAAATACAAGTCCGTTCAAATAGACTTGTTTCAGAATCAAAAAAGCAACTGCTCTTCTGGCTCTGATCTGTCAGGAGAGAAGACTAATAACGTTAATTTCCAGGAGGTTTAGGCCCACAGATGGCCTGGCCATAGTAGTAAGTCTCAGGTGCATGGTATGTTGTTAATGGAGTAATTAATCCTGCCTGCCTACATCTCTTAGAGTGGTAAACCAGTGCAGGCATGGCTGCTGAAGGGTATGTGGTCTCCTTTGGATGCTCATGTTTTGAAGCTGAGAATATATATTATGACATCTAGGAGCAGGTTAGAAGAATGAGCTGTTCCACTGCTTATGTTAAAGTGGAGACTTGGTTAGAGGTTTGCTATATCAATATGTCTTCTAGAAAGCTCTCTACTTATTGGAGAATGTGTTTGGGTGCACTGGCTTTGAAATGGTAGGTTTTTCAACTTTTTTGCTGCTTCCTTAAGAGATGCTGTAGTTACTGTAAGTTGAAAACTGTTCTTTACAGCTGTTCATACATTCACACATGCTCATCCCTCTGTATATCCAGAGGGTTGCATGAAATCCTCTGATGATGCTGTGCTGTACTTTTAAGGTTCAAAATGGTGACTGTGTTGTGGTGGTTTTGCATCTCTGTCTGTGATTGTGCCCTTTAATAGTATACATTTCTCCGTGTGCACATAGAAGAGCTTCTTTTGTTTTCTCCCTTTCCTTCAAAGAATCACTGTTCCCAATAGTTGCCAGTTTTTTTAATTATGGTGATTATTTATTTATTAAAGTGGAAGACTAATGGGGTGATTGGTTTCCCAAACAGGCTTTATTTAGTATGAAGAAGGAAGATTTGTATTTCCTCACAGAGGTCTTTGTGTTGTCATTAGATAGAAGGCTCCGTGCTCTAAAACGTGTTGAATTAAACTCCATGGTAGGATAAGGTAGTAAAATAAAACCCAAATGCTAGATTCTAATAAACCTTTCAATACAGAAAAGCCTAAACATGTCTGGGACTGCTTGGCTAGCTGTTAGATGGATCAGTGTAGGGGAATTGTAGAGGGTTAATTAACATTGATAATATACAGTTGTGGGCTTTCTTCAGGGGCGGTGGGTTGGCTGACGTGGATAATGTACAGCTGTGGCTCGTTCCTGCTAAGTAGCTAAATAGCACTGAGAGGCACCTGATGAAGAGGGAGCACCAGGTGAAGAGAGGCAGCAGATGAAGAGGAGCCCTGGTTGTAGGAGAGACAAGGAGAGGCCCTGGGAGAAGCAGAGAGAAGAAGGGGGTCTAGATGAGGGGAGGCTGGCTGGAAGAGGAGCCAGGAGAGGAAGAACCTGGATGCAACAGAGAGGCAAGAAGCAGGGTGGACTGGCCTGAAGAGGATGAAGAAACAGCACAGACAGTAGATGAACCTGTGAAACCTTGTGTGAGACTGACGGTGGTGCCAAGGCATGAGAGGGCTGGTATAGGATGGTAAAAGCCTTGTTGCAGCCCACTAGTTTTGTAGTGCTGTGACAGTTCAGTATCTTTGCTTAGGCTCCCATTTAAATGGGAGGCAAAGTATTTGTCTTTGCAGATACACTGTGGGCAATTTCTAGCCAAAGCCTTTCTGTGGCCATGTTTAGCTGTGTGACTGTATTGGTGTGGAAGGGGCTAGCTTTGTGACTGATTTGCATTGGTAGCACAAATCCCTCCCTGATGGAAGAGGAGGAAAATAGTTCCTCTTCCATTGATAGCAAACAACAATTAGAGCAGTAGTTAATCACTTGTTTATTTATAGACCAGAATGAGCTATGCTTCCATCTAGTTTGACTTCCTGTGTATTCAAGCACTGTGTTTTCCTTTAAACTTTTTAGGGGTAGGTGCTGTGTGGCATGGGTTTTGTTTGATTGGGTGGTGGTTTTTTATTCCTTTGGAAAAGAAAGAGGAGTCATCTTTTAAAAGCTGAAAGTTACAGTGAGTCCACTAGCTTCCCTGGTAAACTGTTTTAATCTTTACATGCCCTCCATGACAAGAAGTGGCATCTGAATTCAGGGTTACATTTCTGTAATGTCTGTACCCAGCTCCATGAGTGTTTTGGTTTTGGCTTTGTCAGGAAGGATAGAAAGCTGCTTACTGTTGGAGCTTGTTCCTCTGTAGGTATTTGTAGGCAGCAGTCAAGGCATCTCTCAACTTTCTGTTCAATGTGCTGCACTAACTGAGCTCCTTAAACTTCCCACTTAAAAGTTTGTTTTTTCTTCCCTGTCCTTAGATCTCTTTCTTCAAGCCTCCTTTGAGCTCCACCCAGTACTCCCACACCTTTCCTGAACAGGATTGTGTGCAACAGTTGCGTGGTTGTCATACCTGTGCTCTTTATATGTTGTTTCCTCGCTTCTGCCTGGTTACCCCTTTTTAATACCCCTGGCAATTATGTTGGTGCTTCTAGCCCCACCAGCAATGCTTCCAGCTCTAATCAAAGCAGTGACTGAGGGTATGCCTGTGACCTTTCTGGGCAGAGCCTTCCATCCTGGAGGTATGATCTTGTGTTTCTTTTTCCTAGAAGTATCATCAGGCTGCCAGACGACTTCACTTCCCTGTTCTATAGCTGTAGCCTGCCCTTTTTGCTCTGTGCTATCCTACCCATCTTTGTGTCCATGGTTAACTCTGCCAGGAAAGAGCTTTAGAGCCCCTGTGTCTAGGGGAAACATTTCACATAGTGACTGAGCTGACTTAACAGCTTGCAGCTGCTAAAAGGGGTATTCTCCTTCCCATCACTTGCTGGTGCTGACTCTGGCACTCATTTGGGCTCTTGGCAGACCTGTCCAGATGACTATGTGGGCACTCTTCCTTCTCCTTCTAGATACAAAACCACCAGCAAAATAAGTTAATTTCTGCTGGGCTAGTTTGCTGGTTTAGTGGCTGCATCAGGTCAGGCAGGGATCAGGTGAACATAGGGAAAGCAGCAAGAGCGGTGAGTGGTAGGGGGAAGGGAACAACTTTTTCCAACAGCAGTGAGCTCTCCGGTTGTCTCAGCTGCCTCCTGCAGCCCTACTCTCATAGATGACCTTCTGGCTGGATTGTACCAATGTAAATGCCGTGACCCGGATGGGTTTGTAATAGGTCAGGTGAGTGGGACCATCGCTGGTGGTGTGTGATGCCCAACAACTATCAAACAGCTGCCAGGACAGATTTCCAACTACCAAGTCCCATGGCCACTCCAATGGCTCCGTGACAGTAAGATGCTGGAGAGAGCCCTGTGCACACATTCCTTAGCACGGAAAATCTGGGGTCAGATTTAAGTGCCTGTAACTCATTATTCCTTCTATTAGTGAATAAGAAACCATCCTTGTAAATCCTCCTAGTAAGAGTCCTGCTGATTAATACCTCATGGCTATTGGTCACATTTTATGGCCAAGCACCGAACCAACTTTCAGCTTGTCTAGTTTGGTTTCATGCTAGTTCTCTGTGTGGTGTGAGGTTTTTTAGGCAAGATCCTACATGGTAACAATAGCAAGTAGATGCTATCAGAAGGGTTGTATTTATAAACCATACCTACAACCCCACCAAAAAAAACCCAAAACCCAGCCCAAAATGAAAGGCTTGTTTGACAATAGTGAAAGGCATAATTACATTTTTAGCCTTTCCTCAGATTCCTTGTTGATGGCATCCCAAATTGATAGCTCTATTATTTTATGTAAGGATGATGCCAGGCTAATTGACTTATCATTACTTCTGCTTTCCTCTTGTTCCTTTATATTTGGCGATTATGCTAACAGTCCTTCAAATTCTGAGTTGTGCTAGTGTTCCAGGATTTGTTAAAAATCAGTATTGTTAGTACAGAGCATCATAGCCATTTTGTTAGGCATATGTTATGTGATGCTACCTAATTCTGAGAATGCTCACCTTCAGCAGGATTCTGCTTTGTTTTTACCTCAGTTACAAATTGTGTCTTTTCTATTGTGTAAGTTTAAGAAACGGTTTTTGAAAGTATTTTTTGTCTATATACTGATAGCTGTGGATGCAAAAGTGAAACCAATCAATCTTCTAAACCACTTGAAGTAGACAGCCACCCAATATCTTCCTCGCATAAGTTCCATTTTCCTCTTTCCTTTTCAAGAATCCTTAAGGTTTGTTATCTTTCTTCTATTTTATCTTGAGGACAGAGAAGTTGTCACAGCAGACAGCCCCTACACCAACTCACAGGTCCCTAGGCTAATGTGGTGGTCATGGCTGGGTTCTGGCCCTTTGAATGGATTTGAAGTAAAAGGGATTGAGAAGGGCTAGGTTCTCCAGCGGGCAGCCCAAGCAGCAGAAGAGAACAAAACTAATGGTAACTGGTGGGATCATAGCTTAGAAAATCTTCAGCCTTGCATGTCAGGCTTTCTTTGAGCATTGGTCCATAGGGGAACTTCCCAAGGAGCAGGAAACCAGCCCTTTCTGAAGGGGTCTAGTGTGAACGTTTTATAGCGGAGTGTCATCTCAATGTGCCTCTGCTACAGATGCATCTTCAAGGGATGAATAAGTGTTAAAGATGGATGTTCTATGTGAATAAAAACATGAATGATGTACAGACCCCCTTGTGGAAAATGAAGAGTATCCAAAACATAAAAAATTGTTAGGTATTCATTTGTTCTGTGCGGAAATGAACAGATTTAGTGTGTGTGTATGCATACACATGAATGTACATATATGAAAGTATACAAAAATAAAGCATGGTTTCCTAAACAATACAAAAGTACCTTAGCTTGAGTTAGCTATTCCTAGTGTAGTGTCAGAGTATGTAAATAAAGCAGCCGGTACGCAGTGTGGTATGCCAGTATGGGAATGCATTGCCTTACCTGGGCCTTTACATTGCAACCACTGTTTCACTTACCACTTGCAGGAGACGTTAAAATTAAAGCTTATCTTCAGAGCTGTGGTAGTGGCCAGTGAGGGTCACCTTTTTCCTGGTTGCCATGTTTGGCACAGAGTATAGTAGATTTGTGCACTACTGCGCTTTACTTGGTTTGAGTGGATTGCGCTGATGCTTTCCTGAGTTTTTTTCCATATTCCTCCAATTCAAAGATTTCTATCCATTGCTTTTTTTGCCTTGATTGGATCTTCCAGTCTAGTTTCTTTTAGGACAGGTGCTAAACTCAGACTCACCAGCAATAAATAAAAGTGTTTTATCTTCAGGCATCCAGCTTCATGTCTTATGGTTAGCTCCTTGGAGACGAAGTAAAGCTGGAAATAACGATGCAGATCTGTAATGAGCCTTAAAAAAGAATCTATCATTGTTTTAGCACAGAAATACACAAATCCAACTGTAATAATGTAATGAATCTGTTTCATTACCTCAGACTCTTTTCCTTATATGTGGCTCAAGGTAGTGTAGAGATCCTGCATCCCCTCTCCAGTACATGACTTTTCTGAGTCTTTGACTGGCTGAGTGGCCCTTTCCTTTCCCTCAACAAGCTTCTTTCTTTCTGCCAGGATTTTTGTAATTTGTGTCATGCCTTGCTCTTATTCTCTTCTGGTCTCGATCCCAGTTCTGTTGTCAGTCCTTTTATTTTTATCAGCTTCTTAATCGTTTTTAAAGCCTCTGTGTATCAGCATCTAGTTTCTTTGTTCTGCCTCTGGAAAATATCACTGATCTGCACCCAGGCGCTTGCAGAGAATGTGAAGAAAACTGGCTTCTCTGGGCTTTAGCTCATCTCTTGCCTCTCTTTGAAGGTGAATCGTTCATGGTAATGACTTGCTATCATTACCTCCCTGTGGAAATTTAGTTTGTTGTGATAGTTAAAAAGTAATCAAATGACAGTGCACAGACTTCCCCCCAGTTTAGGGGACCCCATGATGACAACTTATTTATCGTTTTTGTTTCAGCAGGAGTTATGAACCCTTGTCAAAGTTCAGGACTCCACTGTGCACATGAAGCCTGTGTGATGTAATGGAAAGATGGTTGCTGTCTCAGTAAATTTGCAGTTGAGGCGTTGAAGCGTTTTGCCTTCATGTGTCAGGAGCGTTTGAGACTTTAACTGAAGGAGTGAGGGTGAGCTGGGACAGCAGTGTGATAGCAGGTCCTTTGAGAGATGCTGTGAAGGGGGTCTTTAACGGATTTGTATGGTACATTACTCGTGCAACAGTATGTCAGATGTTAAAAACCCAAGAGTCAAAGGAACAGGTGACAGTAATGGACTTTCTTTTGTTAGCAGAGAGCAATGGTTACAAATTGCATCCAGGAGCCTGCCAGATAAACAGTTTGAGAGAGAACATGACTGATATGAGAGCAGAGATGCTTCATTAAAATTACCTCTTCCTGTCATGTGCACAACCGCTTCATGGAGAGGAGGACTGCGGCTGTGTGGATTATGGAAGATCCAGACAAGCAGGCTGCAGAGTAAGCTGTTGTGTGCTATGACACCGAGTAATGCAAATCAACTCTGTTCCAGAAAGCCATTTCCATGTCAGCCTCTACGTGAAAATTATCTGACTTGAACAAGGGTTTCTTTATGAAGTTAAGAGAATTATTCCTAAGGATTGGAATTAGTCTGTGTCATGGAGGAATGGCCAGAATGGACTTCAAAGTGCAGTCAGAAGATGAGATAATGTGCAACAAGCAATTTTTTTTCTTTTACAACTAGCAGCCCGGAGAGGAGCATGTCAGCTTAAAAAGTATATTTCTGTCTGAACAGCCCAACCTGCTGTTTTACAAGTAATGCGTGGTGTTACTGTGTTTTTTAGTGATTAAAGAAGGAAAATACCTCTCAGTCCATTCTACTCTGGGTTTGATGCTTCATGCATACCCAGTGTTGCTATTCCTGTGTGTAGTCAGTTGCTCAGTCCCCTTATGGCCTGAATGGGTGATTCAGAGCTCCAGGAAACCCCAGTTGCTTTTGTTTTGCTTTTAATCTGGATGGCACTTGGGAGCAACACTTGAGCCCACTTTTTTTAGGCAGTTTTTTGAGTTCAGAGAATGTCCTTGAAGTTTGCTTCCTGTGATCCTTTCATCCGGTCTGTTTGAAATTCTGCTTTTCCTTTGGCTTTATTTGGCATCTATTCAACTACCTTCTGTTTTGTAGTAGGTATCAGATTTTGTTAGTGGCCCATGATAGTTTACTTGGGCTGATGATGGTGTTTGACTGCTCGAGCACACTGAAAGGTGATTGAAATAATTTCACTGCACTTCTTGTCTTATGCCTATGGTTGCTAAAGGGTATTCTGCTCGTGCTGGGGTAGGGAATAAAAGTTACGCGTATTCCTTGCTCTATCTACTTTGTCTCTTACAAGATGAATTCCCATTGTGAAAAGGACTGAGTTACTCCTCTTTCCTGTGGGCTCAACTCTTGTCAGTCCGTAAGTACTCAAGAAGTCATGAATAAGATGCAAAGGAAAAGAGGAGGCTGAGTTTATTTTCTGTATTTCCACAAGCCTTTGAATCCCAGTTCTGTACTTGCACTTGCTGTTCATGTGTGCAGGAGCCTTGAGGTTGGGAGGATTTTCTCTTCTTCCCTTCAGAAATTAATGATGGCTTTCCTTGGTGACCAAAGTGTGTTGCTGCTTTTCACAAAGGGAGCTCTGGGCACCCTTCACTTGAATTCTAGTGGTATTAAATCATGCAGCAAAACACAGAGGTCTGGACTTGCAGTATTTAGATGCATGTATGGTAGTGCCTCTGTTTAATTCTGGGGCTGTGCAGCCAGCACCAGTGCTATTTCATGATGTAGCAGCTTGTCATTTGTTCCCTGAAGCATTCTCACTTCCAGTGGGTCCCTCTATGCTGCTTCATGTGGCTGGTTTAGCCAGCTGCCAGGACATGGGATCACTCTTCCAGAGGTGTTTGTGCCTCCTTTGTATCTGAATGGTGTGGAAATGAAATGTGTGTGTGTGTGTGTGATGTGTAATTTAATAATTTGTGTTGGTTTTTATTGTTGAGGATGATGGAACAGGAGAGAAACAGAGGAATGAAAACCTCAACAAGAAAAGAAAAATAGAGGCATCCTTTCTCCTTGTGGCATCAGAGTACTCCTGTTTTTTTAAGTCATGGGGACCAGGCAGAGTCTCCAGTATCAATTTCAAGTTTATCATAGGCTGTCTGGTATGTACAGTATTACAGCATCTTTCCTGTAATTAAGGGTCAGACGACACTGTCATTGTCACCCCTCTACTATAATAGATTAGAACATGCATAAAATAACTAGCTGTGAGTTGAGATTTTATGTGTGCTCTCAGACTGAGAGCCAGCACTTCCTTTATTTTTAATCTGGCATACTTAATTATAGGCGGGTCTGAGCACCACAAATTAAGGTTGTGTGATGCTCCCATTATACAACTCTATTTTCAATTGCTTATTGCTTTATCAAACTCTGAGCAGCTGGGCTTGAAGTTTTCCAGGCTGGTGTCTGCCGTAGGTGGAATTACTGAAAAACTTCAGTTAAAATGAACTCTCTAATTTCTGAGACAAAGGCTAAAGAAAAATGTTTGTTGGTTTGTTTTATTTTCAGGATCTTTCTGGCTTTTTTTGTTTGTTTTGTGTGGTTGGTTTTGGGGTTTTTTTTATTAATTCCTCTTTAGAGGTAGTTGATTTTTATCTTAACTTTGACACAGGGATTCAATATTTGGTGAGAGGAGGTATTTTTTTCTTTGTCAGTGGATGTACTTTTCACTTTTCACAATTTCTCGTGCAAATTTGGGCAGATTTTAAGTCTTTGAAAAATTGCAGTTAGCACACATTTGCTGGAATCTCTTACCCTTATATATAATTTTAAGCTAATATTTCTGATTCTGTCTTTGCTAAGCATATTCCCACCCTTCATCTGTGTGAAGGGTTGACCAGGCAGCAAGTCCCTGAGAGCAGTTCAGCTTCCTCCAGTTACAGGGGCTGAGAAAAACATTTCTGTAATGGATGCCCCAGGATATAGCATCAGTGAGGCTTAGGCACAAGAACTGCAAGCAGGGAGCCTGTCTCACCTCTCCACCAGCCCTTTTCCCCTCAACTCACCCACCATCTGCGTGCAGCGCTGCTGGGGAGGAGGAAAGGATGGTGTACTGTGGGTGTTGAAGGGATGAGAAAGGGACTTGTGCAAGTGGTCTGGTAAGAATGGGGTTAGGGGAGGAGAAACTGGGATAAATTGCTGCATGGAGGAGGGTCAGTGACTGGTAAAAGTCACTGTGGGACTGTGTTAGGGAGGGGTGGTTGTGGAGCTCACAACAGGAGGTGAAGCAGGGGCTGGGCAAGGGGAGCAGAGTAGGTCTGCTCAGGTGAGAAGCAGCGGATTGAGCTGGGGGTGGTGGCAGGTTTATGGATGGGGAAGAGTGGGGATGTGGTGGTGCTGCCAGAGGAGCAGGTAAGGGTTTACTGGTGAAGTGTCAGCACCCAGCAAGAAGCCTAGCATTTTGGTTTAGGAGCTCTTAAGTTCTGTTGGGTTTTCTCTCTGAGGATATATTAGAAAGGCTCTCTGGCAGGCTGTGCCTTGCAGCTCCGTTGCATGAAAGACAACCTGCTTCTTCTGTCAGCTCTGCCATTAGCTCACTTGCAAAGGTCTCTGCCATAGTCCTCGGATCTTTTCATGATCCCTGGGAATGCGAAATGATGCAATGCGATTGATTTTTAATGAGCTTTTAAAAAACCTGAGAACTTTGCACAGAAAATTGCATTAAAGGCAGATTATTGGGGTTGTAAAGTCAAGCACACACAAGTGAGGAAATGCCAGAACACAGCTGGGCCATGGACCATTAATTCAGGCTCTCTGTACACTACAAAATGATCTCTGGCGCTCTGATCACATCTGTTTCTAGCCGGCAGGACCTCCGCCACATTCAGTGCACTGGATGGATGGTGGCCCCTTGATGTTAACTTAAAAATAAATAAATAAATAATTTCCTGTCCCATGTGATCATGAGGTCTGTCTGCGTTTATCTTGAGCTGTCTAAAGGGAGGTGAATTGTCCCTGCAGTCTGTCAGAGCTGCTCATTTGAGACTACAAGTGGGGAAGATGCCCGGAGGTTTGTTCCAATAGCTCTTGTCTATGCTTTGGTGCTTGCCATATGTACATTGACAGGCTGGTCTCAAAAAAGGGAGGAAGGACTGTGTACCCCACCTCGCCTTCAGTCACGGAGGATGTCTTAGGCCCAAAAGCGCTGGGAGGCACTGAGTCTCTTGAAGCAATTTTGTCTTTCCCAGGGCTTTCCCTGGCAGGGTGTGACACCATGCAGCCCTTGTGCCAGCTGGTTCTTAATAGCACCAAGTAGCTCCGCACATACTGTTGCTGGTGAGGAACGTGGTACAAGACCTGAGCTCTAAAATCGGTTCCCTGACAGCAACAGACATCAAGCAAGTTGTCTGGTAGACCAGAACTGCATGGATCAAAAAATGAAAGACAGCTGAGGTACATATGCTCTAGTGGGAATACAACTTGGCTTTGCCTGCACATCATTACTTGATGGATATGCTAGATAACACTACAGGGATTCAGCCACCATAGCATTGCAACCCCTTTTTGACCTTGTGAACTACTGGGCCAGTGGCCTGGTGAGTACCTCCTCTATGGCAATGAAAAGCCAGAATGATCAGGTTCCCAGGCAGACTTTCCTCACTCAATTTAAACATGAAATCGTATCTCTTATCCATACCATTATTCCTGGTATGTAGGAATAGTTGAGATGCATACAGGAACAGATGCTGTGTTTTCTGCAAATGGAGTTGCATCACTAGGATATGAACTTGCATAACAATTAGTAAGACTCATTAAGCTGAAACTTCATGTCCTTTTAATTATGCAATTAAAATGTCCAATTACAAAATTAAGATATAATTTCTTGGGGAGGGAGAGAAAAAACTATATGAAATTTTACTATGGTTTCTGAAAACTGTTTCTAGCAATATACCTCTTTATGCAAACCTCATTTTTCCTGGCTGAAGCAAGAACATTCATGGCCTTGAGGTGGTAACGTTTTCTTCTGTGTGCCTCACAATATCTGTGTGAATGAAAAGAGGGAAGAAGCAGCTGGTCCTTAAGAAAGATATGGTACCAGTGGTCCTAGGAAGCAAAAGTAAGGCTTGGCCTGTGGTTAAGGCAGCAGAGTTGAGATGTGAGAGCTGAACTTAGCTATCAGCTCTGACCCAGACTTTCTGCACACACCATATATATGGTCTTGCATAAGCACCAGACCTCAGATCTTCTGTGGACGTTCCTCCTTGTGAGGAGACCACCCTTTGTGCTCACATGGGGTGGAGGTCCCATCTCCTTTCCCAAGGATATATGTTGCTATAAGAAGGACACAGCCTCTGCTGCTGTTGACCTCCGTAATTTTGTTTAAAGGTGTTGAGCCAACGACGAAGGGCTGAAGCTGTGGAATTATGACTCTGGTTCATTTGCTTTTTATTTGGAAAAGTCACTGCCCAGTGTGAAGGGGCTGTGCTCTCAGAGAGGTGATGAAATATTGTCATTGGCCTGCTGTACGGACCATCTGTCTCTCCCAGGGCTACTCTGAAGCATGGTGAAGCGTGTTGCTTTTCTGTATGGGCTTTTTCATTTAACTGGTCTTGATTCACTGCTAATTTTTTTCTTTTTTTGAATCAAAACAACACCCAAAACTTTAAATGCTGTGACAACCTACAGCCTTATTACAACCAGCCCCTTGAGGCTATCGGTTGTCTGAAGATAAGAGACACTAAAAAAATTGTTCAGTAGACCAGAACAGTATGGATTAAAAAACAATTGTTAGCGGATAGATGAGGTATAAATTTAATATTGGGCATATACTTTGGCCTTTCCTGCACATTATTCCTGGTACATTAGCTAATGTTTCAATGAAATAATAATCCTATGGTCATTTAGGTGTTGCAGCTGGAAAACATCTGCCCCTGTGGAGGCAGATAGTGCAAGTGTGTGTAATGTCTGTCTTTTTCTTGTGCAATTATGTCAAAATTAGAACACTGGGAGTGCATGCAAGTGGCTAAGGAGAGCAAGTGTTACATGGAAGTTCTCATTATCTCTGAAACTGGTATTATAGCCAGGAAAATTAATAGTTAAAAAGTATAGATTATTTGAGCTTGAAAATGAATTTGGAGTACTTGAGTAGCCTTATCCCAAACTGGCTAAAGTCTCTTTTGAAGCTTACCTCTAGAATGTACTGGAATTACACTTGTGATATTCTGGTTGTTTTTTTTTTTTTTTTTTTTGAAGAATAGTAATAATTCCATATTCTGAGCCTGGTATTCTACACAACCAAGTGTATTTCCTTTGAGCAAAAACCTACAGTTCCACCAGGGGTACTACTAGGTAACAGTAAAGGGCAATTTGGTAACCTTTGACCACGGTTAGAACAGGTTATAAGAGGGATTTGCTTTCCCCTTTTTTCTCTTTTCTGCTTTGTGAGAGTGTACTTCAGGCCCTACCTGTCTTTTGGGGATGGACAGCTGATTAAACTTTGTGTTTTGTTTTATTTTTCTTCTAGTGAGTACACTTTCTGGAGCTAATAACCAGAGGTGGTTGTATCCATCTGGGGTGGTATCCACTTTGGCTACAATACTCACCTACTTGCAAGACCTGGGTTCTGCATGTTCCTCTGCCGGAATGGGACCAGATAATGATTTTCTATCTTAAATGTTCTGAGCATCAGACTAGAGGAAAGACTTATGTGATGACAGCT
Source organism: Ibycter americanus (assembly GCA_035590275.1). Classification (NCBI taxonomy): domain Eukaryota; kingdom Metazoa; phylum Chordata; class Aves; order Falconiformes; family Falconidae; genus Ibycter; species Ibycter americanus. Next base: position 30,000,983 of record JAVJGI010000060.1, read on the forward strand.
CTCCAGTGACCCTGGTGCAGTATTTGTAATACAGTATTTTCCAGGACTAAGAGCAGCAAGTCTAACTCTGTAGCCAGCCCAGGGATGTTATCAATGTTTTGGTGAGGCTGTGCTCTATAGGCAGTGCTCTCAGGAATGCTTGTATATTTTTATATGAGCCATCCTTGTAATGTTGGGGAGGTTACCATTATTTTGTATATTACCACTACTTTGTGAGTAAAATACATCCCAGTGTTAACTGGGATCTGGTATGGGTATATGTAAATAGAGGCAAATAAGTGAAAATGCATGATGATTATCTCTTGTTTGGCAGGAACAATTTCCATTATCTCAGCAAAATACTTTTTTTCCCCACTCAGTCTTCCAGAATAATACACCTCCCAGCTCCCAACAATGAGATTAAATAACATCACCTTTTTATCTCTGAGTGTCCTAGTTTATAGCTTTCAGATATTATTAGGTTGTGCATTACTTAGATGTAGAAGGAATGACGTACTTTCTCTGCTGAGAGAAATTTGGGGTGATTTCATTGGTGTGTTGAACTCTATGCTGCAGAATTGGAACTCTGTAATGTTATCTGCCACACAAATTGATTGCTTTTAGTGGTAGAATGTATACTACTTCTTCTTGTAGTACTGATCGGTACTGACCCAGCTGGGCAGATGGGTGGTTCTGTTGATAATATATCCATCACAACTTATGTTAATTATCTGTTGAATTTAACTCTTTCCCCTTATTTTTTTTGCATGGTGTTTTGCGGAGAGAAGTTCATATTTCAGAGAGCTTAAATCTGCCATGCTGGCCTACAGGAATGTATTTGGCATGTTAACTTTCTTTTAACAGTCATGTTTAATATATACAGAGAGCATCTAGCTCTGAGAGGCCATCTGAACATCTTCAAAGAGTTATTGAATTGTTTATTGATCTGCTTCATTACTGCTGTTCCTCTAGTTCCTTTTGATGTGTTGTCACTTTGTTCAAAATATAATGCCAAGGTTTTAAATTAATAGTTGTGTGGGAGGCCCTACATTTGTAAATATTAGGGTATGTTTCTCCTCTAAGTGAGGACGTGCTAGATTGTCCAGTAAACTTTGCTGCCATCAGAGTTTTGTATTTTTCATGCCCCTCCCTTTGCACAAAGACTCCTTCCTCTCTTCCTCTTAAGAAAACTGAAGTGTCTGAGGTTTTGTCTTTTACATTTTATAACAGTCTAATATCTTATTCGCCATTGGAAGCTTACAAACTAGTTCCCTGCTTCGGAAAAGAAATTTGATTAATTTTCCCTCCTTTAATCTTTTCCATGTGTGTCTCTTAAGTTTGTTAAATTCACGAAGTAAAAGTGCCTGCTGATTTTTTTTCTTTCATTAGTTTAATCACTTTTTGAAGCTTTTAAAGCTTCTGGAATAGACAACATCCTATGGCAAGGAGTTCCATAGTTAGTATATTCGTTTCTTGGAAAAGTGCTTTGTTTTTAATCCTGTCATCTGAATATTCATTTATGGATTTTAATTTTGGGGTTTTTTTAATAGTGGGTAAAAATTCTTGATTTTCTAAACCACGCAGGATCTTAAATAATTTGTCTTAGCCTGCATCAGTTGCTTCTTTTTCCAGGATTAAGATTACAGCCTGTTTGCTTATTCCTTGCACAGGAGTTGTTCCATATCTTTGGTCATCTTAGTCACCTCTCAGTATCTCTTCTATTTCTACATTTTGCATTTGATTTAGCCCTTCCAGTCCATTGGCTGGTCTTCTGCCCTTAGTGTCTACCCACAGCAACAGCAGGAGGTTGCCGGATACCTGATTAATCTTTGTGATAAATTAACACAGAAATGTGTTAAGTGGCAGAGTGAGTGATAAGTCAGGCTTGAAACTGTTTCATTTAGATATACAGCTTCTCCAGATGAATGTCTTGTGATTGCCTGCAAGGCAACCCTGCCTGTTTGCACTCTTCCAGCTTCTAGCCCACCTCCCCTTCCCAGCAACAAAACCCGGCCACTGTTTTCCCAGTGCACTTCGCATGCAGCTCTCCGAGTTACTGGCCAAGTGTGTGTCATGGGTGTGCTCAGTAGCTGAATCACGTAAATTAGCCTGTTATTGGTTGCTTCTGGCTGAAAAGGCAAAGGTTTGTGCCACAAAGCTGTCAGATTCATGTATTGCTGGTGTTCATTGTGTGTTATACAGGACAATTTTTCTTTTCTTTCTTTTTTTTAAAGACGACCCAAGCCACTCCTCCCTCTCTCTCCCCCACCCAAAAGGGTGGGAATGGGCTGAAGTATTGCAGAAGTAGGAGGAAAAAATAGTTCTTGATCTTTAAGGTTGCAGAAAGTAAGTTGTTACATTGTAAATGGTCAAAGTCAAGGTTACCTGCGCAGCGTAAGATCTTCCTTCTTTTGTGCAGGCAGCACCATCAGTCTTTAAGCACTCACATACTGTTTCCTGCAAAACTGCAGGTGTTTCAACAACACTAAAAGTATTGTGAAATCATAGGGTAGAGCTAGATGTGTTTATTGACAAGATTTCTTTTTTTTTTCCTGCTGGCCCTGCCCTTTCATTGTTATATTTCAGTGTGTAACTTGACAATTGTTTCCCTTCTCATTGGGTTTTCTTACCTTTTGAAAACCTACTTCAAATGTAACTGAACAAAAAGGATCAGAGGAAACCACATTAGTAGGGGGAAAAAGGAAAGCAAATCCTTAGCTGTGTTGAGCTGCCAGTAATGTTCAGAAGCTGACAAAGATGAACTGCTCATCTAAGCATAAATAGCCTTCAGAGTCTGTGTGTTGCTTGCCTTGTGAGACTGGGTGCACTGTACTCATTAGTTTTGTTCCTTTTTAAATATTTGGTGATCACATCACTTACTTTGTGTAGTATAAGGCTCTTTTGCAGTCACTTTTCACTTTGCAGTACATGAAGACCAGGATACAGAGTGTCTGGTCCACAGTGAAATTAGCAGTTAACTGTAGCCTAGCCTATTGTTTTGTGATCTGCCATGTACTTTACAGTGAACATATTCAGGATAAAATACCACAAAATTGACAGGTTTCCACTGAGAGAGATTTTCATGTTTTCCACTGTTTAAATACTGAGGATGAGGACTTTGCTGTGACACAAAGACATGTTAGGAAGATTCCAAACAACAGTAAAAAATCCTCTCTTTCGGGAAGAAAATGTATTGTGTAGGCTGTTTTGTCATTTGGAAGTGAAAACATTTTTTTCCCCAAAGAGTATTAGCTGTTTCAATAAGGAAAAACTCATATTTTTTAAAGTAGTTAAGTAGCCAAGAAGTCAATAATATGTATAAAATATGTAATAAATGTTGAATTCTGTGCCTTTACTTCACGATACTTTGTCATACTGAAATAGTGCTCTTCCACAGACTGAAGACACATAACTTCTATTGAGAAAGTTCGTGTTTGTGAAGGTTTGTGCTGCCCCATAAAAAAAATAAATTGTTGCTATTTTAAAATTATCAAATGTCTGTCTTCTGATCATGACTTTTGTACAATATTTTCACAAAAGAGAATAGGTACTGTGCTGCAGGAAATCTTCTCAGAAAACAAAGGCACAAATAGCTACTAACTCAGTACTGAAGTCCCATTCTGCTTTGGTGGTTATGTGAGATTTAATTCTCTTAACTTTATATATCTCATTTTACAATACCATTCTTTCCTTTCCCTCCCACTGGAGGAAAGGACCATTTTCTGACACCAACTCTTCTTTTCTCTCCTACCTCCTCCCTGACAGCTCTCCCCCCGCCCCCCCGTTAGGTTAAACCAGAATATTCCTGTCTGCATCATGTAGGGCATTTCAAATGAGGCATGTGTCAATTATTGGACCTGAAGGAGGAGAGGTCCAAGTCACAGCAATGAGTTAGCATAGTCTTCAGAGTCAGCAGGGCTGTGCAGCGGGATTAAGAGGGAGTGTTGTGATTTAACACGTGGTTTAACACAACAGGAGAGTTGGCCCATCAGAGGATCTGAGGCGCTGCTCTGCTGTCTCGCTTATGTCACTCAGATGACTTGCAGATTTGATAAACTAAAAGCAGTTGATATCGTGACCCCTGTACTATATGCAGTTCACCATTTTTATTTTGGACTAGATCTGATTTGGTCCCCAGGACTAAACAGTCTCACTGCACTTGGGGTTCAAAGCTGAAGGACTGCTTATTACTGGTAAGAGATGAAGGAAGGGAGCAGATCTTCAAGATCAGTTTCCTCTCAAAAAAATGTGGTTGCATGTGCCAAAACTGATCCAGACGCAAGACCAAAAAACTGTGTGGAGGGAGTGCCTGAAAACTATACTACTACTCTGAGCTAAGGTGTTAATATAGACACAGCCTTTGTTAATCTTAAAGATCTTTTGCCCTGGTTCTCCTGGTGACAGTGTGCAGCATGATATTATTGTGTATTCGGTTAATCAAAGCTGCTGCTGCTAGCTCCTGCTCTTTCAGGTTTCACTAACTGAAGTCCACTGACTTAAATCTATTGTTTGCATTAAGGGGGAAGGCAGAAGGAAAAAAAAAAAGGAAAAAAGACTTTGGGGTTGGGTTTTTCTTTTTACTTTTTTTCTGCTATTGTCTCTGTCAACATGCCACAGTATCATCTGAAACAAGGGATGCATGAAGTTTTTCAGTCTAGGTTTTGTTTCCCTGTATTTTTTTGTATTTGTTTAATTTGCTGACTGGCAGCTGTAAAATCACTTAATCAGCATATCTGGCCCAAATACTAGGCTTGACTTGAACATACTGACAGTGTCTTGGCTCATGCACAACTGAGACTAGTTTGAATTCTTGTTCTGTGATCGGTATAGGTAGCGGTGATAGAAGAAGAAAATAATAGTCTGAAGATCTGTCTTGTTCTTTTCCCAGCTGTGCTGCGGTAGTCAAACCCTGAATGCCTGTTTTGATCTCATTTGTAACCTTATGTAGCTTTGGAGAGTCACTTCTGGCTTACAAGACCCTCTGTGGGAGAAGGAGCAGCTCTCTATTTCCACTGCTCAATTTTCAGGCCTGTGTTTGAGTCCCTTTGTTCTTTTGCCCTCTCTGAAGCACCAGTATATTGCTTTTATTTCTGTGACCCAAGGAGTTGCTGAGCAATGCCACCATATTGGCAGTTGTGTTTGGCCAACACAGACAGCATCTTCTCCCTCTCTGAATCCAGGAGAGTCATCTGAACCAATTACTGTGGTAAGTCTTATCACAACAAGATCCAGAATTAACTTACTACCATATTTTTTCCAGGTACTCCACGTCTGCATTCTCCAGACTAAGCAAAGTAGGGATCAGACATCCTCCACCTCTTCCTTTCATTGGAAACCTGCTCTTTTTCCGTGAGGTAAGATATGTTTTTCTTTGTATCTACCCAAAGTGACAAGAAGAGTGGACAGGAGGTAGGGGGAACTGAAGGGAATCCTACGCTTCAACAGTACCACCTCTGCAAGCATCTCCCTCTGGAAAAAGCAGCAAAACTCAGCTTTTTGAGTGAATTGGTAGAAACAGTTGTGTGCAAGCAGCTCTAATTTCAGGGTAAAATAAACTTGAGGGAAAGAAAAAGTGTAAGCCTGTGCAGTTAATTACTTGAGCTTTTCCAAGAAAGTTCATGCCCTCAGTGAAACAAACTTAGTTATGTGAATAGAGCAGATTATGTTAACTAGCCTCAACTGGTTTGTTCTGAGTGGTTTTGGCTCCTATGACCTTTCTGTTTGTTTGTGCTTTTGCTGATTGTACACATTTATTTTAAAGCTTGTAGCGTTGCTTGCTGCTAAGCAGTAACTGGAATTAGGTACCACTGAACACTGTTGCTCTGTGCCCCAAAGACTGGGACTGGGAGGAAGGAGGAAGAGGAAGTATTGGGGTTCTCCTTTCAGATTTTGCTCCATTATTTTTTCTCACCCATCCCCTTTCATTAGTAATGCTGTGTGTTTGTTCCTTGCTCAATTTCAGTAATTCTTCTGAGGGTCCAAGATCTCTTAATAATGAGGAGCTGCCATTTCTCTGGTTGGACCTTACTGTAAAATCTCTCTAGTGTGCTTCTGTTGCAGTCCAACAAGTTTTCAGTAAATCTGGGCTAACTCCAGCTGCTGCCCAATTTCATCTTTTAAGTGCATGGTCATCGATATCCATACTGAGATTTGAATTATTAATGAGAGTATAATGCCTCTTGCCTTGGTCTTCGTGGTGATTATTCTGTCAACATCTGACTCATTATTAGGTAAAACCCATTTAAATACCAGTTTTACACGTACTTCGATTTCATTTAGAAAATAGTGTAAAAGTAGACTCTATCTGCTCTTGATTAATTTGAACTGGAATTGACAGGGTGTCTTTAACATACAGAGAGTGCTGGTGGGATGGAATACAGACCAGTTCACCCTCACTCTTCTGGTTTCAGTTCAGCTGGATGGCATGAACCTACTCATTTTGTAGCTCTTTGGTGAAAAAATCTAGTTATCATTAATTGCCTGCTAACGCACGCTTGCTGTAAGAAGAGTTATTTTGATATATTGTAGATAGGCTTGCCTTGTACCAGCATACAAGTGGAAAATTGTTGCAAACCGTTATCTATGATCTATTAGGCAAATTTCGTTATCAAAATTTCATTAATTAAAATGAAGAAAAGATGAACTTGATTTTACTAACTTTTAGGGAATTAAAAACAAAGGTAGCTGAGAAATCATATCTTAGAGTACTAAGAAACTATAATTCCAGACAGGGTTTTGAAACAGAGTTCAAGGGATGCAAAACCACAAGCCCCACCACGCTGTATGTCCAGTACTAAGACATTTCACTGTCTATCTTGTCTACAGTCCTATTGCTGCCAGTAAGAACAGGCAGGGATGAGTTCCAGGCTCTTTGTAATTTTTCTTTCTTCCCTCATATATTTTGCCATGTTTTCTGGATCTGTTCCTGTGGCTGCTGTCTTAGAAATAGTGCCCATAGCAACACGCCGGTAATAGGAGGGCTGCTTTTATACTGCTGGCTCTTCTCTACGAGACCATTTTCAGGGACACAAGTGCTCTCACTGCATTCAGTAGAGGACAGCTTCCACTTTCCCTTCCCCAGCAGGGGGGAGAACCAGAGGTTGCCTGTTAGCTTCCTGGGGATGGGGATGGTTTTAGGGGCTTATCTGCAAGGGGCACAGCTGTGCAAGAGCAGCAGTTTGTTGGGGATTTGGGTTACTTTTTTTTAGTTTTTTTTTTTTCCCAATAGGAAGTAGCAAAATGTTGGCTTGTTCTGTTGCTGCATCAATAATGTTAAGAAGTTCTTGCACTTGCATGTTTATGCAACCATGTCTTTTCACTGAACTGGCTTTTTAAAGAGTCTTCCTTTTAAATAGGCCAGCTCTTTCTTGGTATTGCTAACGTTGTACAGGGAAAACGCACAGCCCGCGCTACCACTAAATCATCAGACTAGTGGTTTTCAACCCATGAACGTTGATTACGGAGGAATTAATGAATGGTGAGTAAGAGGAATTAAGTGGTATGTGACATATGGGAATCTGCATATGTGTAACTCATATGTTTAGAGGTTAAAAAGCCCTGCATGACAGTGAGATCTAGAAGAGAACGGGAAGTCAAAACACTTCAACATAAACAGCCTTCCAGTCCAAAAAGTGTCCTCATCTCATGGTTTCAGGCTTTCCTCCTAGAATATGATTGCTAGAAACTTAAGGAAAAAAATAAAGGAGGAGAGGGAGTCCCTTTGACATAATCAAGTAAATCTAGGACCTGGGGATTTAAGAAAGAAACATTAAATGCCAAAAGCTCTCAACAAAATTGTGGGACTAAGCAGTGCTTTTCAATTTGTAATGGCATAAATTCAAGGATTTGCTTGTCTTCTCCCTTACTTGGATGTAAATCAGTTCTACTGAAGGGAATGGAGGTTCCTGTTTTGCTCCACTGTATATGCGAACAGAGCATCAGACCTTATCATCCTTTTTTTTTGCTATTATGCTTCTCTAAGCATGCTGGAAAACCAATGAACAATGCAAGCAGGATTTGACCAATAGTACTGGGTTGTGGGGCTTTTAATAAACTTTCAGATGTATTTTAAACAAGAGAATGTTTTCTCCATAAGCTTTTTTGAAAGAGTTATTTCAGGGATTTCTTGAACAGTGTATTTTCTTTGAGTAAAATGAGAGTTGCTGTTAATATAGTGTCTCTAAGAGAGGAAGAGGAAGTGCTGAGTTAAGGAGCTAAGGGAAATGCGACAGGAAAGACCTATCTCCATCACAGAGAAGCAGACTTTAAGAGCTGACTTGGGGAAAACAAAGTTATTTTACTGTAAGTCACCCCTTCTCTCTCAAGTACAATAAAAGGAGATAATCGCACCCTGAAACTAAAACATATCAAAGTTAATCAGCTTATCTCAAAAATGAGAAGATGGGAAATTATTGCAGTTATGCAGCTGGGAAATTATCAGAGTCCAAGATACTAGATTAAAAATTCTTCCATTGCGTGAGCACAATTTGTGGTTGGTAAGTCTGATGTAATAATAAATATGATTAGGATACCTATAAAAAGCAACATGTTTAATTTTCCCAGTAACTGAGCAGACTTGCAGCAGACAGACCACTGTTTTGCTAGAAACTCCTGACTGTTCCTCCACCTCTCAAAGTACTGCATTTTTCCTACCAGTCTGTGGAAAACTGTAAGGTTTGTTTGTAATAGCTGTGTAATGGGAGACGCAAGGGTATATACAGCATGGACTTTGACACATGGATCTGCATGGGCTTCAGAGCAGCAGGTTGCAGAAAAACTAAACAAAACTCACCTATTAATTCCCAGGCTAATGATTTTATTACGTGACAAATGCTCTGAAAACCGAGAAGGCACACGCGCTGCGTTACCCTTCCTCCTGAAGAACCGTGGCGAACACTTGACCTGTTGCTATGGCTGTGCTGTGCTTTTCTCCCCCTTTCACATCCTTTTTCTAAAAAGGCAGCTATGCTGGTTTTAAATGTCATTGGCTCTGACATTTGCATGGCTCTGGCTGCCTGGTACTGTACCTGTGTGCGCTGCTCCCTACTCAGCGTTCTGGAAAGCAGTGCTGTGCTGCTGCAGCCGTGGGGCTGGCATCTCTGATGTTTTGGGGTGGTGGTAAGTGTGTGGTTGGCTGCCTTGTTTTGGTCCTCGGTAGGCGGGATATGCAGTTGCACCCTGCATACAGTTGGGTGATGTGCTTTGGCTCCTTATAACAGCATGATCGTGTGCTGCTTTCCTCCTATTACTCCTAGCAAGTCCCAGTGGTGCCTTTGACTGGCTATGTGCTTGTATCCCTGCCTTGCATTTTAACGAAAGACATCACTCTCTTTAGCCCCTCTCTGCCTGGACAGGATACTCTTTGTTTACTCTGTTTATTTCTGTCTGGCCTACTTGTAGATCCTGGGCTACCCTGGAGCGGCTGGTTTCTGCTGAATGGAAGTGGGGGCTGTGTGGGTGCTTTGTCTTGCTTTCAGTTTGTGATCTGACTGGGCTGTGTTGTTTTATGGCTGATGGGTGGGAGTAGAGAAGGGGGAGTGCAGGGAGGAAGCAGAGAGCAAACATGATCTTTTTCCACTACGCATCTGCCACAAGCATCCTTTGAGCTGGACGTAAAGAAAAATAAAGGCAGAGTCCCTGCAGGAATGAAATTAACCCAATGTCTAATTTTCAGTCTAGAAAGCAGTGTGTCAGTCCTTAGAGAGGCTGTGGCATTTACTGTTCTGGAATTTAATGGCATGTAAACCCAAACAAAGTTGGAGAGAGGCAAATCGTGAGGGGAGCAAAGATGGGGGAAGGGGGAAGGGAAGAAGAGGAGCTCTCAGATAGGCTGTGGACTTGGATTTAATTACAAGAATAATATGAATTACACTGACAGTGAAAGCCTGCATATGGTTTTGTGTTACTTCATGCAGATAAACAAGGGAGGAATGGGATAGGGAGCGTGTGTTTTGCAACTTGATAGCTATCTGTGTGCAATCAGAAACAGTGGCCACGGCATCACCAACCAACCTGGTTTTATCTTCCCAAGTGGCTGTGCACATCTGCTGTGGGCTGCTGACTGCTCAAACAGACCTCACAGGGTGCTCCAGGTCTTCTCTTCTGTCCGGGGAGACACCCCTTGACTGGGAGGCCTGGGCATGCATGCATTTCGTGTGATGTGAATACATGTGGTGCAAATCTAAACCTAGCTGTGTCACAGTTGGCAACTTGACAGAAACCTGGGGTTTGATGCGGTTTTATGTGTATATTCATACACCTCTAAAGCCAGTCTCTCTCCCCTGCAAATACATGGTATTTTCCTAGTTTCAGTTGATACTCTGTGCTACCTCCTTTGATCAGACGTTAGCATTGTCAGATACCCTGACAAAGTGAGTGCAGTATCTGTTTGTGGGAACCTAATGCAGGAAATCAAGTTGTCCCAATTAGCTGTCTCCCGCTTGACTAAATGCTATTGCACCTTTCAGTGAGAGCTGGACCTCTGGTTTCTCAGAAAAGCATCAGGTGGAGCTGTGCTGTGGCTCACTCCAGCTTGTCCCTCAGCTTGTGAGGTGTCAGCAGGGTGAGCCTGCCTCTGGGGGAGCACTCCGTACGCCTCAGAAACCCTTCTGTAGAGGCATGATGTCCTTAGCTTTTTTGCACTCCGTGTTTCTGGTAGCTGTCTTGGCAAGGTATCCCTGAATGTGATGTCAACTTTAAATAATGATTACAGAAGCTAGAGACAGTATTAGGATACACGAAGCAACTGGCAGGCCTCATGTGACAGAAGAAGGGGGGTGGATCATTGTTGCTGTGTTGGTGAATAATGGTGACCCAAGTGATGAAGGACAGTGGTCATGACAGGTACTTTTGCTCTTTTGGACTATACTGTTTTTCCTTTGAGGGAAGAAACAGGTCCCTTTCATATTCCAAGGAATGGTGTGTTGACTGTGTGGCTTCTGCCTTCAGCAGCTCCCACATGTATTTGCTGTGCAGGGCTGGGCAAGTGTTTCCTGTAGACCTTAGCAGTTGCCCCTAGAAGGAGATGCAGACTTTGTTGACAAGCAACATAATGGTTTTGGTATTCTTTAAGCCATGTTTTGGTGGTTCCTTTTGGCATACTTTATGCTTGCTTTATTAAACACTGCGTGGGGTGAAGAGGCCATAGCCGAGGCAATTGCTAGCTGTATGTGAAGGGCTTTGCCTGTTAAGTGGAAAGGGGGTGATGTTCTCCATGGCAGCGTAGCAAGTGAGAAGAGAGACTCTCCAATCATGCTGCTCTTTTTTCCCCCCGAGTCCCAGTTCAATTTTGGGCAAGCCTGGGGCAAAGCTTTCTTATTTTCTGGGTGAGAAAATCTTTCTTTTGCTTCACCTTGGGCCTCTGTTTACCCACCTGCAAAACAGCATCGATGGTGTTCTGCAATAGATAGGTCTGCTTTTTCATCAGGGCATGGTGAAAAACTTTGAGCGACTTCTCCGGGTACTTTCTGTGGTAGATTTGGGGAGGCTGGTAGGGCTGTTGTCTTTAACAGACTGGGCTGCTTGAAGGCTGGAGGGAGATTAAATAATTTGGTGATAGTCACAGAGCAAGTGGGGCTGTGAATTCATGCCAGGCCTGAGCTCTGGTCTATAAATGAAGGTGTCTGAGTGAGGTGGGTCCCCAAGATAAAAGCACTGAAGGACACTTCTGTGCTGTTCCATTCCATCCTTGACTAAAACCATTGCTCTTCTATGGGTTTTTGGTGGCAACTGACAAATGCCTACCTAAGATCCATCAAAGCAGAGGTCTGCATCATTAAAATGACACCTGGGTTACAAGAGTGGTGTAGGGGAAGTTTGTCATGTGTTGTGTTTTTTGGAGAGTATATTTGCATGTTCATCACATGACCCTCTGGAATTTGCTATGTGGCCTGCTCTTTAAGCAGTGCATACTGCTAAATTAAAGCCAGCTCTGGCATAGCACGTGGCAACAGCAAACGCAGAACAGCCATGCTACACAGTAGTTCATTTAAGAGAATTAAGATGATGTATAGTTGCAATGGTAGTATCATATAGATAGACCCAGTGTAATCACTTATACTGGAATTTACCTTGGAGTCCAGGATCCCTGTGATCATGCACGAGGAGTAGCATTCCGACAAGAAGTAGGACCCTTCACCTTGAGGAGCAGTGCAATAGTAATATGATTGAATAGGAGGACTCCTGTAGCTGTTGTAGTAAACTTAATGGGCTTCTACACATGGACTTGAAAAAGCAGGAATATTTCTAAGGCGTGATTGTCTTCTGTTCAGTTTTAGCTGTAGTCACATCAGTGTGGCACTGGCCTGGAGAGAATGGGATTGGACTAAATAAAATCTTCTAGTCCTTGAAAATAAAAAAGAAAGCAATAGACCCAGGGCTGCAATGAATAAGAGCAATCTCTGTTGTTTTAAATGAAGTTGTAACTTGCTCACGTTACCTGTAAATCTGGAGCTTAGTGGTGTCATATGCTGCTCACCTTCTTACTGCGATGTGGATAAATCCATATTCAGAAAACCAGTTCTTCTATGTCAGCAGGATTAGCACGTATAGTAATGGCCAGGTATCAGTTGTAACGCTAAAATTATAGCAGGCTCAGATTGGTTGTTGAGAACAGTTGTTATCCATGAGCCAACAAATTTAGCTGAGTCTTAACTTCATTAGCAGTGTCTAAATGCATTAGCCATATGCTCCTCAGCATATGGGTAAATACGTAACAATTTATTTTCATTAGGGTTTTCTTACAAGTGCTGCTAACCCAAGCTCCGCTAGAAATGTTTACAGCATGACATGTCTCTTCAAATAAGAAGCTGGCCTTCTGTACAGCAGGTCATCCTGAAAGGCTGACAAGCAAGATACTTTCCCCACCCGCTCTGAGAGTAGGAAGGTACAGCTGCTGTGGGTTTGATCCACTGCAGCTAGCCAGGTTTGGTTTCTGCAAGGCTTTATATTAAAAAGAGTAATAGAAGGCTTTGGAGAACTGCCTGTTCAAACATGTGCCATTAAATCCCTGGTATTCATTGTGTGCTGTCTTCTGGCTGCCCACGGTGCACCTTGGGTGGCATCACCTCCTGGTGAGCTTTATTGGGATGTAAGATTCATAAGCCTCTGGGTTCTCCCTAGGCAGGACATAGAGATGAAATATAACTTTTCCTGAGGGGGACTGAGTGTGAAACTGGGTCTTAGTCATGACCTGTAGTCAAATGGATGCAGTCCTGGGAAGGGCAGGGTGGGTTTGCAGGATGGGCACTGGAGCAGGGCTGTGAGGGCTTCAGTAGCTGTGGACATGGGGCAGATGTAAAGCCGCTGTTGTGTGCTCAGGATTCTCTTAATTTGTTAGAAATAAGTGAAACCTTACTTTCTTGAGTGCTCTTTTTTTGATACTTATTTATACAATTTGATCCAGAAGTGCAAGTTGCCTAGAAAGACATGGAAGTGTAAGAAGGGACCAATTCCGTCAGAGGTATAAAGTTCAAAAGTTAATCTAATTCTCCATGTCCTCAGAGGCCTCAGCACATGTCTAAGTGTAGATGACAATGTGAAATCAGAATAAACCAGAAAAAAACCCCATATTTCAAATTGCTGTTTTTTCTTTTTGTTTTCACCATGCAATGCAGTGAAATGGATGACATAGTCTTGGGTTGTCCTTGTACTCTTTAACTTTTAATTTTGTTTCTTTGCTATTAACCTTTTTTTCCTGTTTCCATTTTGTATTTTTTTAATATTCCATTAATTTTTAGATGGTTTCTAATAAGGCAGAGGGAGAAGTGAAATGTTCTTTCAACAGTTGCACTGGGGCACTTTTAAATACTCAGGTAAAAGATCCCAACTTACTGAACATTGATGGTTTTTATTTTACCCTACGACAAGAAAAAGAAAAATTATAAACAAGGGAAAAAAAATTGAACCTACTATTTTATGAACTTCTGTAGTTTTTGTGTGTTACATCTGATGGCTTTTTTCAATTCTAGGAGTATACAAAGTTCTGAACATTTCATAGGTAGTATGATGCCAGGGGTGATTTTTAGGTAGCATTAGTGAAGGCTGGGCTAAAGGAGCCATAAGAAGTCACATATGATGATGAGTTTAAGTATTCTCTGGGAGACCGAGTGGGACTGTAAACATGGTGATTATGTTCCACTTAGGAAAAGGGAAAAAGATACATAGCAAAAGCAGGGATTGGAGGGGAGTGTCCCTTTGGACATGCAGAAAAAAAGGATGGGGAACCCCAAAGCTTTCGCTGATTTGCCTCTATTTGCTTTTATGTCTATATATTGAGAGGAAACAGCGGGTGATAAGCCCTGGATAGGATAAGGTACCTTGTGGCTCTAGAGTATAGTCTAGAAGAGAAGTACAAAGAAGTATGAATAAGAAATAGGTGACTGAGACATGGTTTTTGCAAAGGTTACAGCTTGCAAAGAGGTGGACCAATCTACCTTGATCTGTTCATATGCTGTAACACACAACGCATTGTGAAAAGCACGTGGCACGGCAGACAGTGGAAGGGTGGTGTTTGAGTCATCCTTACTTGTGTTCCACATCTGAGGACAGTCTAGGACAGGAGCACCTTGCAGCCAAGGTGAGGTGGAAAAGGCACTTGATCACACAGAAGGGTGAAATGGGAGAGATTTGGGGAAAAAAGCTACAGTTGATGACCTTATACCAGAGGTCTTTATTTAATAAAGAGTCTCATATAGTTCATGACGGATAGAATTGGGGACCACATGAAAATCTCGTAGTTATATTTGTGTTTATATTTTTCACTACCTTCCCCCCTCCTCCCCACCCCCCCAATGCCCCAGGGAGCCATCTCAAAGACCTCATAAATGTGAGATTTCATTTTCTAATGCTATTTCATTTCCTGGATGGAGGACCTGCCACAAGAAGACCAGACCTCAAATTATAATAGCCCTATAAATAACTCCCTAAGGCAAAAGGAAAAAAGAAAGCTTTTGAAAGACAACCACAAATGCAAAAATGGAGGTGTTTGGGTTCTTGTAGAACCAGACTAAGCAGCCCTAGTTAGGGCATCATTAATCTTCGGGTTTCCCTGTTTATCTCTGTGCTGTTTACTGACAAACCTGTATCTCAAATATCCTCTGAGGTCTTTTGCATGAGCTGAGTTTTCTACAGTGTTCTGGTGCCTTTTTTCCTGTCTTTAGAGCCTGCTAGAAAATGGAGTTTCCAGGTAAAATTGAAAACAATCCAACAAACTGACAAAAACAAATACAATCACAAATTGAGTAAAAATAGTCTGAAAATGCAACTTTATCATCTTTCTGGGTGAAGTCGTTTTATTTCAGCAGACCCAGACTGTCTGCCTGCTTTCCACTGGAAATCTGTGCAAAATTGGCACATCGACTAGAATAAAAACATTCCTGAGGAATCGGCATGTTCTGTCAAAACATTTGAACAGCTCCCGTCTCCTGGAGCACAGCGCTTCTGTGGAGCGGCAAAGGGAGCTCTGCAACACGCAGCGCTGGCTTCCCCTCCAGCCTCCCCTCTCAAACCCACCTTTGCACGTAATGATGGGCAAAGTGCTTCAGGTTAAAATATATTTAGCTGTGGCGTGAGTAGGGAAGGAGGTTTGTGATAGCCTTTTGCACCGTGGTGTGACCTATGTAAAGGCTGTCCTATCTCTGTTCCCACTAAGGCTATGTTATGTACATGAGGAAAAGTCAAGAAGGTGAGGCTGCAGGACCCCAGTATTTTCCTGTAGCAGCCTGGGTCAGCATACTGACCAGGGACAGCCAGGCTGGCAAAGCTGAGCTCCAGGAGAAGCCCTGCTATGCAGGGACAGGCTATTCCCCTTGACAGATGCCTCTGTGCCATGACTCTCGCCGCTGCATGAGACTGCTATGTGTAAGCTCAACCTCCAGCAGTAAAGTTCAGTCTCTGTGTTGTGGAGTAATGATAATTTATTATTTTTTTATGACTTGATTAATTTAAAAAAAAAAGTTTTAATCTTTGGCTAGAAGATGATACACAGCAATTACAGAATCTAACTAAGCAAAGTGTGATTAGCCTTAACCTTTGCAGCAGGACACTGATTACTTTACTTTTGCGAAGCAGTATCTTAGTCCTCTAGCACTGAAATGAAGGGGGTCTCAGTGGTAGGCTCTGCTCGCTGCAAATGAGCGGTAAAATCAGGCCTGCAGCCAATTTACCAGAGGTGCTGTCTGTCTGTTATTGAGACCAATTGCTCAGGAATGTAATTGTATCATTCTTGTTACCAAAATTGATATCCCCTGACTCACTGCAGCTAAATGAGTTTTTATTTTTGCAGAATTCCTGGGCTGTTGCATGATAAGGCATTGTGGTGGACAGCATGCAGTTAGTGGTTTGAAACAAATGAAGTTTTTCTTCATATTTGAAACAGTAATGTGTGTTAAGCAATGCTTTACTGTGCTGCTGAACTAGCAGATGGTGTCTTTTAAGGCTGTACGTGTGACACTAGCCTGTTTGAATGAGTATTGTACCTACTTGTCTAAGCCCCATCCAGCAGAAAAATCTTTTAGAAATTAACATAAAAATAAAAAAGGTGAGAAGGCAGGCAACCCTATGTATGTGCTTTTCTTATACACCATGGCATGTGCTCACACAGCAATTCAGATCCATTTTGATAAAAGTGGCATCATTGAGAAATGTGATGGAAAAGAATGATCCGTGCCGTGCGGAGCAAGGAGGGCAGGGGTGGCTTCTGAACCAGCCTTAGCGCTGCCTGGGTTAGTGGCAGTGCAGCAGTCTTACAGGGGGTGGGTTGTGAATGTGCATTCCTGACTCTATTACTTATCCCCTGGGTCAGAAGGGCCAGATGTGTTGCATAGGCAACATATTTAATCTGTGAACGAGCATTCCTGATGGATCCCCTCCAGCCAGTCCAAAAGTTACATTACTGGGCCCCAGCCCACTTCACAAAAGGCAAGACCACCCAATCTGATGCCTTTGGGGAAGGGAGAAGGTGGAATTACTGTGATTACTATGATGAATAATTGAACATTTTATGCAAGCAGTTGTACACTCTGTGGCCAAAGTGCTTATATACTGGCGTCTAACTCAAGGCAGCTAAAGCCACTCTGTGGCACCTAAAAGAGTAACCATATGATTCTCACAGGAGTTGACAGGCATTGTTACTTTCAAATGTTGATGTAACTCCTTTTATTTAGTTATGCAAAGTCTAGCATGCTGTGCCTGTACATTTTGGGCTGAACATAAACCTTGTTGACAAAATTTGGTCACCTCCAGCACTGTGGCAAAGGCAGTTTACCACAGTATGGCTGTATGGGAGGGGAAAACCGGTTAAAACCCTTCTATGGACAATTATGGCAAATATATGTTAAAAGGCTTTGAGACCTTGGACGATGATGAGCCCATCTCTTCCTAAGAGAGGTAACAGGCTGAAACAAGTTCAGAATTAAAGCCTCTTAATATATTGTATTACCGTTTTGCAAAGATCTTAGGTTTGTGCAGGCTTACTACTGTCCTAACGCAGGAGCAGTCACTTGATTTACTAAAGGCTTATAATCCAAAAGGCAGACCTGGACGCAAGGAATTGTTCTTGTAGTTTTATGGGCAAGGAAACAAAGGGCTGTGGCTGTAACAGTTTTGCTTCACCATCCATTGAGACCAATGGCCGAGTGCTCACTGTCTTCACTGGAGGTGGGAGCAGTTAGTAACCCCTCCAAGCTTGCATGGAAAGAGGTGGTGGCAAGGCTGCAAACTGCATTTGCACCCAGTGGGCTCTGGTGCAGTGCCACAATTGCTGCCACCTTCTCAGAGCCTCTTGTTGCTGCAGGAAAAGTTTATATTACATAGGGGAAGATAATGCCTCAAAACATTCCCACTGGAATGAATAAGCATCTTAAGTCGAGAGTTCAAACACAACTTGCTTTTCTACTACTTCTGTAGTCAGTCTGGTAATTTTTTTGTGGCTTAGAAAAAATAGGAATGTGTTAAATTCATGCTTAAAAGATTGCCTCTCTTCAGAGAAATTTGTTATCCTTTTTCTCATTTTCAACAAGGAAAACTTGCTATTGCAGCAGAGATTTTGACATTAAGTATCCTGATAGAATAATAGGCGTGAGATGGATTGCAATCTATTGCCTCAAGACTTTGCCAATCATAAACTAAAATCAGTTAATGCATTGAGTTAAATCTTGCTATATTGTGCAATGTGCTAGTAGTATTAAAAAAATCAATCCAGAAAATATATTGATTATATTATCTCCATAGCAACAAACAATAATGGGATAATGTTAGCTTAATAATTGTGCTTTGTGAAAACCTTTCAGAATAATTACTGCATTGTGGTCTTTTCACAATGTGGAATGCAATAATGCTTCTTCCTTGACTGCAGTCACCATCAGCACTGCGTCAAGCGATGTTTTTGTGTGCATGCATATGTATTCATGGGTAATTTTGCTCCGGGTGAAACAGTTTAGCAGACTATTTTGGGATCCGTTTTCAAATGGTCAAGACCACAAATTGGGAATTGTTTTCTATGTGGTTTGTTTTCTCCCACCTCCTCTGACAATTGGCTACTGTAAAAAGAGGCTGTTAACATTCCTTCTCCTGTGTCTTTCTCTACAAGGCACAGAGATTTTGGCATTTTACAAAACCAAATGTCCAGCTTCTGTATTAGGGATTTGCAGGCGAGAGGAACTCTGCTCTGAAGACAGTGCTTCAAAGCTGTTCCTTTAATTGAATTTCATCTATCATCCTCTAGAAATTACTTGTTCCACAGGAGCTGAGATATTTACTTGTATTTTGGAGGACCTGATTCTCTTGTGCATCCTGCATTGTCATATAAATAACCTGAGGTTGTTTTGAATAAATATATATATATATACTTACATATAAGTGGGGGGTATGTGTGTAACATTTTTAGCTTGAAATTTTAGCGGGAGAGTCAGAGGAATAGATAAAATCTTCATCATCTGGGTCTTGCTTTTATTTTCACTTCCAGATCAACCCTGTAATTTTGATCTTGAATTAAAAAGATATGTTGACCCAATTCTATGATGGAAAGGCCATGTTTTTAAAGTGGTCAAAAAAACCCCAGGTTAATCCCTGAAGTTTAAGCAGTTCCTAAACTCTCCTGTCTCTATGAAAGCCCTCAGGGACCTGGCAGTGGATCAGGCATGCATTCACCTTCTGGTTGTGCCACTATTTCCTGATGTACCTATTACCCAAGAGCTGAGTTTAGAGATCTGCCAGCAGAGAGTAGGCTGCTGCCAGGTCTTGCACCTGCAGGGGGATTCTCCATGGCTTTCATAGGGTGCCCGGTACTATCCCCAGCGGTATGGCAGGATGTCCCTTTACTTCCCAGGGCACGAGTGGATGCCACATTCTCCAGTGGTCACTCCTCCATCCCTTTTCCTGTGGGACAAACACTGATGTCAGACAGATTAAAAGTTTAGCACCACTCCCTAACAGTGCATCGTATTATTTTGATTATTACTTCTGGACAGAATTTGTCCTTCAAATGGCCCATAATTTATAATTTTTTCCCCTCCATTTGCCATGCAGGGGTCCCCTTTTCTTTGAGGACCCCCCAGGACAAAGCCCCTGCTTTGGAACTACTGTTTACAGTATGTGACCATCTTGGGGCTAGGAATGTGCAAACCCTCAACACTGTAGATGGTGGCACTTTAGTACTGTATACATAAGAAATACAGTGCAGTACAGGAGCTGACAGTTTTCCATTTGAGATGATGCCTTCATAAGGAGTGTGACTGTGCTTTTTTTCCTCTGCCATTGTTTTCCTCTACAGTCCCTCCAGATTGTTGCTTTATGGAGAGGGTGTGATGGAAGAGTTGGTTTCTGACCCAGGCAGTGGTTACTTTCTGCCAGTGGCTCAATCCCCTAGGAATGTGGTTAATTCACAGGGAGAGGGAGGAGCAGTGGTTGCTCTTGACTTCATGCCTTGTGCCAAAATATCTAGTTCTGTATAGCTGTTGTACTGAATGAGGGTGCCAAGCCCCTCTCTCCTTTTCTGGGTGCAGATGAATGCAGTTATGAAAGGGCAGCTAAATGCATCAGTTCCTCTGAAAAATATCTGGTATATGCAGATGTGTAGCATCACTCATTTAAAAAAAAAAAAAAAAGAAGAAAAAGCCCAGATGGATTGACAAGGTGCTTTTTCTGATGCTGCTGCAGCATCCAGCCCTGAATGATGATCTGGAAAGAGAAATGAATGGCTGACATGAGGCAATTCAATCCCCACATGCAAAACCAAGCTCTTCTGTCTATGAAATTGTCACAGTTGAAGCTGTGACTTGTGCTTCTGCTTGGTACCTGCTGTGCTTGCCCTAGGTGCTGGCCAGTGGCCTTGCTGATCCTTAGTGCTGTCCCAAATTCTCATTCCACTTCAGACTCCTGTTTAGTTTCCTTGTGCTATCTCAGCTCCTACTGCTCTCTACAATCCTGTCTCCAGCCCACACAGGGGTTGGCACTGCCTGTTTCTGTCTGTCTCTTCCTAATCCCTTGTTCCAGGGAGGCCTGATGCAGCTTTCTAGCGTGTCTGTCTTCTGTGCTTGGATTCTACCAGCTACGACATGGGTGGCTTGGGTCTTAAACAGTGTGTGACTTCGGTACAGAACATGAAGACTCATTTACCTTATGAAAACAATGAAATTTTGTTGGAATAATTATTTTAAGATGAGTGAAGATTCAACTGCTTGGTGCGATGTGGCTGTTGGGGATGCAGCTTGTCTTACTCCCAAAGGGACAAAACCATAGGATCTTACAACACAGTTCTGCCTATAGTGGTTTAGGCTAGGTCTCTCTGACCTGATGGACTGTCATGTTTGTTCACATAGGGTGAAGATGCTTGTAGCTCAGCAGCCACATGCCCCCTTGTGCCCTGCTGAATGTATGGGCTCATCTCAAGGACTGTGTGTGTCAAGCTGACGACTTGTCTGCCCTTAACCTTGTGGCTCCTACAGAGGTGCCATGTGATAGATGGTAGTAAAAAGGCACCTGTCATGCCTATGCCTGGCCTGTCCATGCTACAGATAGCAGCACGCTCTGTTCTACATCAGAGGCCAGCACAATCTATAGGGACATTTTTCTCCTTTCGTGCTTGAGAGCCTGCATCCATACAAGGTGGGAATTAGACAAGAGGAAGCTGGGCTTGTCCAGCTATGTTAAACTACAGAAATAGTCCTAGTATCTTTCAGTAATGCATTAAGTGGCATGATTAATGTCTGTCACATGTAATGCTCTTTCCAGGTCTGTTCCCTTGATGGAGTACTTTGTGTGCAGCCTAGTGCTTTGATTTGGGCACTGTTTCGTGTCTTAGTGTCTTCATAATGAAAGATTGAAATTAGGGAACTGTACAGAGATGGAGCTTGTGATAATCTTTAGTTCTTTCAGATATGTGTTTCATAGTTTCAAACTTGGTGGTCACAGATAATTAAGTGACATTGATTTTATAATCAGTTCATAAACAATGGTAGAGACCCTTAGCAGTATATGAGGGAAACATCTCTGAGTAGGCCAAGATATTACCATCTACTGAACGAGTAATGTTGCTTCCTAAAGCCAAGTTTTTCTTGAAACCTACCTGTCTAAATAGTTTCCACTTAGGCACTAGTGAGTTAAAGCAATATGAGATAGCCCAGAGTTTACATCAAAAAAGAAAGCTTAAACAGTCATCCCAGTTCTGCAGGTGCAGATGCAAGATTTGCACGTCGACATGTAATTTTTCCAGTTCTTATTTCAATGTCTGTTTGAACTCTGGCATCTAAGAAAGACTATTGCACAGTGGGATTGGTTAATATCTTTTATCCTTGAAAATGACATTTTCATAATCTAAAGGAATCTGCTGTTGATGGATCTGAGAAGGAGGGGGACGCTCTTCGGAAGTGGAAAAACTCGCTGGAGAAAAAAAGAGTCCCGGCCTTTCTCTCTTGGGAAAGAAGTCAACTTTCATTTCCTAAAAATGCTAATTTGTTGCCCCCTACAACAGCGCTGTGTAGTCAGAGTACTCCCAAAATGTTTGTTTTCCTTCGATTTAGCTAGCATGTCTGTCTGTCCTACAAGAAGTTGTTTCCATTTCTTTAAATTATGCAACTACTGCTTTGCTTCCCTTAAGGGAGGCCAGCAAAGAAAACTATTAAAATTCATTCACCATTAGTAAGATGTGCTGAATGCTTACGTTAATCCATCTGAGAGACATTGAGCACACAGTGAAAATACACATTGTGATGGTCTTCTATTGCACAATGAATTCCCTCCTATAGAGAGCACTGTAATTCTCTGTTTTCCTGTTGTAATTTGAGGATATAGTAATATTAAGAAAGGCAACAAAGATGGTTAGCGATCCAGTGGAATTACAAGAAGAGATTGTGTAGGAGAGAATTATACTCTATTTTGGAAAGAAGACAACTTAGAAAAGATTTAGTGGAAATTACATACTCTAGTAAAAAAATAAAAATTCAAGCTTTCCTTTCTCTTTTTTCTAGTTTCTTGACTTATTATAAATATATGTTTATCACAGGATCAGAAATTGCAGTGAGTCTGTAAGACCTCATATGGAGCCTTTCATGAACACACACTGCACAAATTGTATTTCTCTTTGTACATGTCCTCATAATGACATGTTTTCTGTTTTTGATAAAGGTTTCTGGAAGCCTGAATAGGTGTCTTCTGTGACATTCACTAGTAAGTAAATAAGGGCCTAGCAGGTTTAAGTGTTATCTAGACAACAGTCCTAATAAAAATAGTAAGGTTGCAATTATAGCTCTACAGCAGATATAAACAAAGTCTAAGCTAATGGCAGGCAACTTCCAAATAGATAAAAAGAAATATTATTTTAGCCAGTGTAATCAGTCTGGAGAATTCATCGTTGCAAGAATCAGGGAGTCGAATACAGCAGCTGGAATAATTTGAGGGTCTGGATAAATTTATGACTAATTACATTTGTAGCTATGCATATTATGATAAGAGTGAATCTTAAGCTAACAGTTGGGTGAAGAAGAAACCTCCTTCTATTTAAAGCATTTTAGAGTTAACTCTGTATGTAGGGTTGTTTTCCTCTTGCCTTTCTCCACAGCCTCAGGCATGTAGTATGTCTGAAAGCTCAGAAATATATCGCATTTGTTGATATTCCTATCTCATATACTGTCTGTGTTTCTGTGGCAGAGATAGAATAGTTTTGTAAGATACCAGGAGGGAGGACTGAGAAACCTGTGACTTGTCTCTGGCTCTGCCATGGGCCACTTGTGTGGTATTTGGCACATTGCTTTGTCTTGTGTACGTCCAACTCCTCACCTGTGACAGATGGGCATTTACTGTCCCAGAGATGTGGTGGAAATGAAGTTTGTAAAGTGAAATGAGACTGAAAAGAGAAAGACAAAAAGAAAGTGCGATTCTCATTGCAGTATGCCAAATTAATGTGTGAGGCCATGTCTACATGGGAATGCTTTGGAGTGTTAAGGTGAATCAACTAGGAGTGTGAATGCAGTGTGCACATATGAAAGTGCAGTAAATCTTTTCCATGAGAGGAGTCTCTCTTATTCTGGAAGTGGCTGTGTATCACCTTGAGAGGCTGGCGTAAATGGGCTGGGTTATTCATCCTACGCTCCATTTTTTCTAAGTATCCATATCTTATCTCCTGTGCCTCAAAACCCTCCTTGAGGTTCTTGTCCCCACTATTCTGACTGGGAGGCTGTTCTAAAATCTTCCCACTTTGATAGTCAGTAACTTTCATCTAATTTCTAGCAACATTTATCCATGGCCAGTTTATAATCATTTGATCTTTTAATGTAGGCCTTTATATTAAATAGATATTTCTCCCTCCCTGATGATTACTCCCAGTACTTTTATAGACAGCAAGCATGTCTCCTCCTTTTGGTCTGCTAAAATGAACCTTTGGTTTGCTAAAATGAACTCTCCTAATTACGACTTGTAAGACAGGCCTTCTGTTCCCTGAGGATCCTTGTAACCCTTTTCTCCACTCATTCCATTTTTAATTCATTCCTTTTGAATGTGGCTCACAGACTCACATGCAGCATTCCAGAGAAAGCGTATCCCAGATATTCTACATTTGTAGTTTCCATCATACTTGTTCATCATTATCCTGTGGCTGATGTGTCCATCCAGATTTTTCCCTTCTCTGTTATTTTCAAGCAATAATCTACTCCTGCAGAAATTCTTGGAGTTAACATAGTCCCTCTAAGGGCAAGAAGCTTTGCTTTCAACTAAAGACTCTCCTCTGTTGCAGTTGTTCAGGTTCTTTAGGTCATCCAATTCTTCTGATACGACAATCTCAATCTCTCTGCCTGCTGAGGAAAGAATCTGTCTTTTGACCCAGAACCGTGAACGTACTTCACTAAAGTCTGTCTGCTTTTTATGCCAATGTCAGCCCTCAAAACACGGAACAAGGTTTGTCCCAAGACTGACCCTTGAGAAATCTATGGGTTTCCTCCTTTCATGCCTGTACTTTTTCTTTCAACTCAGTCCATATTCATTTCCCTACAGCTTGCATGTTTACAGTCTCTCGATTTTTATCCTGATCTTCATCCTTTTGGGTGTGATGACTGCCTGCCACCAGACCAAATGCATTACTGAACTCTGTGTGCATTTTCCACTGTTCTCTCGCCTAGAAAATGTGGTATCATCCCAAAGAAAGACAACACGCAATGTCTCCCATTTCCCATTCCTCTGACCCTCTTTCCCTTAGGTATTTGCAGTGAAGCAGGGTGCCAGGTTGTTACCAATGGGCCAGAAGTGGTGCCTGAGGGGCTTTTAACTGGCTGCAGCTGCTCCGTCCAGCCGTGCCACTTACGCAGTCCTGGTGCTTACGACTCAAATGTTAAAAACATATGGTGGGGTTTCTGGGGAGGGGGCGGGGGGAAATAAAAAAGTCTGAGGACTGCGTGTGTTCCATGCACTGGGAAATCTTGCATGCTATTGAGGTCAGGCTCGCAATTGTGTATTTACTTGCTTGGCTTCCACTCCCTCCCGCCGACTCTTCTGTTACCAGTCTATTAGAATCAGCCATTAACCTGGTTAATGGGGAGAGACAGCAAATACCAGAAAGGATGATGTGCTTTTCTTAATTCCCCCTTGGAAACCTGACTGTTTTAAACTGTAAACATCTCAAGAAAAGACTGAGAAGGGTCGGGTCCAAAAGATGTCTTGCTTTTGCAATACAGGCACATGCAGGCAGAGGAGAATGCGATGAGGCTGTGTTCTCCTTAGGACTTCACTGGCAAGTGATATTTGGGGGTGAAAGGGTAGTGCCCTGCCAAAACTGCCCAGGTGGCTTTGTTGGGCTGGTGAATCAGCATGACTGGATCTTATTGTGCCATCCGATCCTTTTGGATGATATGGTCCATTAAGGTGATATCTTGATGCCATCTGATCCTTTGGGTGATCTCAATCCCAAGAGCCTCTGCCCTCTCTGACCAGTGCAGGTGATGGACAGCAGAAGGAGAGGGTGATGAAAAGCATGGGATGAGGGCAGAGGGAAAGGGAGAGCTCATGCAAGAGGGGAAACAACCATTCTTCAGGGGAGGACTCGAGCAGTTTCTCCAAACAGTGATAGGACAGGTCCTTGTTCCAGACAGCAAGGGCTAATACAGCACACAGAAATAAACCTGCCCACTTACTTCTTATTAAAGACCTGAAAAGGTAGAAGGAAAAAATTTGCAATTTGTTTGGTATTTAGTTCAGGTAA
This sequence comes from Ibycter americanus, assembly GCA_035590275.1. Lineage (NCBI taxonomy): Eukaryota > Metazoa > Chordata > Aves > Falconiformes > Falconidae > Ibycter > Ibycter americanus. The sequence continues at coordinate 30,026,643 of JAVJGI010000060.1, forward strand.
TTTTTTTTAATTTTGTAATGAGAACACATTGTCCAAATTTTCATATGCAGATTCAATTAGTGTTCAGTTAATTAGCCTTTACAGATGAGGATTAACTTAATTACATAACACTAACCTCTCTTAATAACTATTAAGGGTAGGAAAGCTGCTTTTAATAAATTTGGAAGGGCTATATGTGTTTTTTAAAATCTGAAATGGCATACACATAAATTAAACCAAATTACACACAGAGGACAGCCATTAAGGGTAATGATCAAAGGAAACAAACTATGTACATGGCTCAGAATCAGGCTGGTTAGAAGTTCATGCTGTTTTCTTCCTCTTGTCTGCTGGCATCCTAGTGTTTTCACTAGGATTATTACTGGAGATGATGTACAGTCTGGGTTTGCTCCTTCAAAGTGGGCTGCAGTCTGATACAACATTGTTTTAATTAAACGTTAGCTTGCATTAAAAATAACTAGGTACTGGGTTATTAGCAGTTGTTTTTTTCCAGGTGGTGTAAGGAAAAAAGACATGAAGCCCATTGAAAACTAAAAATCTGATCCATAAATGCCATTCATTGTCATTATGTACCATAAAAAACTGTATAGAATTTTGTCTTTTGATATGAGGTGTGCACTCAGATAAGTATGCTGTGGTTATTAATATCACAGTGAAACAGAACATCATATCTGACTACAGGATGGTGAGGGTGGAGCATATATGGGACTAGTGATGGGATGTGGTGTCTTTGGCTTCTGAGTCACAGGTTTGAATCCAGGCTGTCTTGGTAAGTGACTGACATCAGGTAACATGTGATGCTTTTCAGAAAGGGGCAATAAAAGAAGGCTTTTTGCCTTGGCTGTTCTTGCGTGGATGTTTCCCCCTTGCAGTCTATTTTGATGGGCACGCCACATCTATTTCCACACAACTCAGTAGCTTTTGTGGCATTCTGTACACTACAAAATTCAAGGGCTACCCTTAACTGCATTCTGGAAAGTCACTTTTTTGGAATTCAGATTTTGAGTTACTGTGAGGAGCATGCATCTGCTGGATCCCAGCTTTGTGGCCCTCTGCAAACCATTTGATCTAGTGACCCTTATGGACTACAGCTAAGTTCGTAAACCACATGATTTGTTTTCCAACTGCAGCAAGCTGGAATGTTACAAACCTGTGCAGTCTGGGTCACTTTAAGCTTGAGCTTAAGCTTAAAGTCACTTAAGTCCTCATTTGTAGCTATGAGATCTGCAGGTATTGAGTAACTAATAAGAATAGGTTGGATATGCCGCATGTTAGATACCCCAGAAATCGAAATGCATGGTACTACTGCTTCTTTCTGAAAACTTTGGCTTAGTGCCTACACCCGTTTTCAGCAAGGAGGAAAGATGACATTGCTGCAGATTTTTTCCTTGCTGTGAGGAACTAGCAAGGTAAACATGCAACAAGGAGGAAATTGCTGAAGGATCCATCTTGGAGTGGCAGAATCTATTGAAAAAAGGAAAGGGGATACTTGAACCAACAGAGTCCTTTCTGGAGCCCTTTCATGTACGTGCTGCTCAAGATGAAGCCTCAACTTTTGATACCTCAAGATAGCTGGCAGTGAGCAGACTTTGCTCTGGCTGATGCAGACTCAAATCTTGTTCCCTTCCATAGGGGTTGCACCTGTATCCCTGAGAGCAGGATTTGGCCTTGTGTGTGGTTCTGCCCACTGATGCAGTTGATGATACATGCTTGGAGGAAGGGGAGAATGCAAATTCCCTGTAGGGAGGCAACCGCCAGCCATGTAAACAAAGAAGCCTTCTGGGTGTGCAGCAGTCAGCCCACTTGAGCTGCTGTTTCCATGGTATACCAGATGCTGTAAAATATGCTTTCTTCAGGGAAAGAAGCTTTTCATACTCCTGCATTATCTTATTTGATAATGGGCTGTCATCAGGCTGGTACCTCGCTGTAGAGGCCACATGCAGCAAGTCCCCCCTGCCCCAACCCTTTTCTGAGTTGTTGATGATAATTCATATTCTGCAGCTGCCAAGCAAAGAAAAAGCTAAGTGATTTTTCTGACTTGGAACAGCATTACTGACTATGCTTTCACACCTCATTGTTATGAGTGACTTTATTGTGCTACAGTTCCTCCTGATGTACATGGTGTCATATGTAATACTGTCCATTGTTTTGCTATTGTTTCCTTCTGTTTTCCCAAAAAATCAGAATACATATGGTTCCATTTCCCCCTGATTATTCCCTTCCTAACCCTCACATTGCTTCGTTATAGCTCCTCTGTTACGGCTGTTTAAGCCACTGGGTACACGTCAGCAGGCACCATTTCTGAGTTCGCTTCCTCTCCTTGTGTTTACCCACTGGGTGATCCTGAGTCAAAGAGAGGTCTGGTTTTTTACATTTTCCTGTAAAACAGTTGCTGCTAGTGGGCAGGTGCTTAGTTGTCCCATAGGTACTAAGTACAGTTGCAATTATAAACCTGGACAAACCTGAAATAATGAGCTTTGGAGCAGATTGACCTCAGCTAGTGTAAATAAATTAGCAAAAGCTCTTACATGGCTTGGTGTGCTTCAAACATGACTCACAGGAGGAGGAGGATGTTTTCAAGGTACCTGTCTACTGGAAGCTGTGTTCAGGGATGGTACTGCAAAACTGGCAAAACTATATGGACATGGCATATCCCCTCATTGTGTACTGGGACCATCAGGTTCATTGGCCTTTCTCATGGCTATCAAGAAGAAACAAAAGTGTGTTCATCTGACCCCAGCTTCCTCCAGCTGAAAGGCATACTTTGGCTTATAAGGGATGCATGCACACGTTCTCTCTGCCTTGCCCATGCTCCTGCCACTGCCGCCTTGCAGGGCTTGATGTGTGCTGTTCATTTGCTAATCATTCCCAGGCAGCACAACGAGACCTGCTCCCGGGTGCTCACCATGCCTGTGAAGGGACATGGACGGCGGAGGCAGGCGGTGGTGTGGATGTGTGTGTGGTGGTGCAGGATGTGAGAAGGTGTCCCAGAGCATAGAGAACAAGTGCTTTTTTTACTCCCGAAGATGCTTTCTCATAATCTCTCCTAGATACTTTTCAATTCCTTCTCTCCCCCTATCTTGCAGGCTTGTGTTTCTTACTTTGCAGAAGAAAAAGTAAGTGTGGTTAATTTTAAGCCAGTGCAATCATTTAGGAGACCTGGAGGTGGAAAACCAGTTATTGGTTAACAGCTCTGATTTGAAATGTGTTCTGCCTGACCCCTCTACTGTAGTGAGCCAGAAGCAGCGCTTCCAAGAAGCCGGCTTTCTGGAAGGCTTTTTCACTGAATCATTTAAAGCCTAGGCTTCTTGTAAATGTTAATATACTGCTGGCTCACTGGAATGCAGCTGCTGGATACAGCAAGTGCAGTACCTATGTGCGTGTTCGCAATCCAAAGCAAAACTTGGCAGGCAAGGTTCAGGCTGTAGTTTGGGATATCCTCGCTGAAGGCTCTGGCTAGCAGGAAAGTCGGCTGGAGGGCAGACCTGCTTTGGTGTTGTCTCACAAGACTGGAAGTCCCTCTGCCCTGAGCAACCAATACCGTTATGATAGAGCAGTGTCTTGTACCCCGTGTTGGGCTCTGCCCCGTAAGCCGGAGCAGTGCCCTGTGCTGTGCCGGTGCCTCGGCGCGGCTGTCGGTGTCAGCGGTGTGCGGGCAGGCTGGCGTCGCTCTGCCCGGCAAAGCGGTCAGGGTGCACCGGTGTGCTGAGCCTGCTTCACCCAGCCTTAGATGGCTGCCTGGAGAATAGCGCCAAGGGGGATTTGGCCACGGGATTTCCCCTTGCATCCGCAGGGCAAGGCAGTAGGCAACCTTCATAATGCTGAAATCACAGCAATTGCAGGCTGGAACCCTGCTCCTGTTGAAGCATCACTATAGCAAAATGCAGGTTGGTGTGAATGTGTACGTACCTTTTACACTCTCTCGGTGTGCGAAGATAAAAGCCTTTTTGAGTTAGCTGTGTGTATTTGTGGTATTACAAAGGCTTTGTCCACCTTAGTATCTGTGTGATAATGGATGAGGCTTTTCTGCTTACCTTAGCAGTGAAGTATTTTTCAGGTGAGAATATGTATTTTTTCAGGCAATCATCTGAACCACCTCCTTCATAATTTTGTCTTCAGTGTGTTTTCTTACAAGCCATCCAGTGCTTTAGCTTTTTGTAGCTTAAGGAAAACCTAAAGTTCTTGCCTTAACCTGGAGACATATTGTACTGTAGAATAAACATATTGCAAGTCCAGGATTTAAAAAAAACCAACAACAACAAAAAAAGCACAACTGTATTAAAAATAAAAAAACACAATTGAAGGACTCTGTAAGAGGAGGACTGTGGGTGGTGGCAAGTGCTTTTCTAATTTGGGTAATAACCCAAGGGTGATAACTAGGATAACTACTTTTGACTACCAGATTTTCTTTTGCTTAGTGTGGCAAAATGCTCCCAAAGCATACACATATTACATGGTCTTGTTTATTTATGTCTGTGGTTCATATATTTACAGTAGTTCATATTGTTCTAGCTAATACTCTGCAGTATGTAAAAAAAAAAAAAAAAAAAAAAGAAAGATTCAATAAGACATAAGTATTCTACTTTGTTAGTAAATTTTCTCTGAAGAATGAAGATAGATCACAACAGTCTTTCTTGAATTAATATAAATGCAGATTAATGCAGTCGAAGTGTTATTTTTCCATAAACAATTTACAAACACAATGCAGTATGATTCTTAAATATCAGAGTTTTGTTAAAACAGATTTTTTTCTATTCACTTTTGGGGATACGTTTTGCACACCTCCTTTCAGATTAATCAATCTGAAATCATTGAGGACACTAACAATTTAGTATAGTGGCAGGTTTATTTAGATAAATGGATACCAATTTTCATCAATTATGAAAATGAAACACAGTAAAAATTCTAAAAGTTTGTTAAAATAAATCTGCTTACTGTTCTGCAGAGTGTCCCAGGTGACTGCCTTGTGCTAAACTCCAACTATGCAGGTTTGGGGTTTTTTTTGATAATGTAACTGAAACTAAACCAAGACCACCTTTCTGCTTTGTCTGTGTTTCTCTTGTGTGTAATAAGTCACATACTTATTCTTTTACTAACTTATCTGTCACCTTTTCCATCCACACACACATTAGAAAAAAATCATGTGTCAGGACCCCAGTCATGAAATCAGTTAAAAAAATAATAAATCATGAAACAGTAATTTTTGGAGTGTAAAACCCTAATGAAAGCATGTGTCATGACTCTCCCGGTCTCTTTTGGGGTTGGGATATTTTTTCAGTCATCATTTCTAGACTCTGCTGTCACAGATGGACAAAGACAGAAAGGTGAGGTTATGAGATAATTCCATGGTTCTCCTAGTTGAGGTTCAAAGCTTTGGTGTGAGTGTTAGCAACACTATAATAGGGTTTGTGCTAAGTACTGTTCTAAAATACTTTGTTATTTTCCTTTTCTCCAGGGTTTTTGGGAAAACCACACCAAACTCATAACAGAGTATGGACCTGTTTGTGGGTAAGCTTAGTAGTGCCATTAACTTTCTTCTTTTCTGGCTCTTGCTGTTGGGGTTTGTTGGGTGGGAGAGAAGAAAATGCCAAGAGAAGATGTTCATCAAAATGTGTAGTGCGGTGTTTCAGCCTGGGGGACAGAGGTGGAGGTTGTTTGATTATATGCTGAAAGTAACCTTGGCTTATTTTAGTTCAGCATTTGGTGTTGGACTTCATTATTGTCTTTCTAATTTTAATTATGCACATAAAGTTTAGTCTTTTTCAGAACTGTACAAAGGTACCAGCCTTCAATAGTCTCTTTTCATCTGCATATTCTTTATACTTATGGTGAACAGTAGAAATAATAATTTATTATCTTAAAAAAACTCATTACTTTATGAAATAGCATGAATTTGGCTCAGCTGTTGATATCTGTATTTATGCAAAATTCCTAAACTTAAACTACGATGAAGTACAGATTAGAAATGAGGCATTCCTCTCTCTCTGTAGCTCAACTGCGCTATCTTAGCAGTTTATTAGGAGTAAAGAGAGTTTATGCAGTATATCCCTTCATACAAGCCCACATTTCTGCAAATGTAATTTCTGTTCCAAGAACTACTTTTCAGTTGCTATAATTTTAAGTGGAAATGCAGTTATTTCATGGTAGCTTCTATTGTTGTGGTCAGCTGGTATTTGTAGAACCATTATTTCAATATATAAGTAACAAGCAATATCCACGAAGTACAATGTCAAATTTTTTTTCTTGTGTTCTGCAAGCGGTTTAAGACACTTGTAAGAGAGCATATATGAATGTGTGTGTGTGTGCATATTTGATCATAAATGATATAAATATGCTTTGCATGCTCTTCCAGCAAAAAAAAGCTCTATCAGAAACAAGTCAGATTCAGGCATACGAAGCATTTGATGCTCCAGTCACAGCTGCCTTGTGGCATTTATGCTCAGCCCTAAGGACAAAGTGCTGCAAGAAGTGATGGAAATAATGAATTCCAAGGGTTAGGTACTTGTCTAAGAGGAAATAATACAGTGCCTTGCCTGGCCAGGAATGGGGAAAGATATTCATTAACACTGTGGCAATTTGTATCTTGTGTAACAAATGGAAAATGACGGAGGCTTATTATCTCCGCGACCTTTGGTGTGATGCCCTTAAATGACAATAATGTAAGAACACTGGCATTCATTCCTCAGTGTATTTCCCTGCTTATTAATATCATGCCTGTTTTTTTTCCTAAGCTGAATTCGAGACAAGTTGCTATTTAGTCATCTGTCTGCTTACTCAGCCAGGCAGAGGCTATGTCATCAGAGAAAGAGATGTATAATTACAGTGTGTGAGAGGATAGATAGAAAGTTTCATTTTTCCAATTTACCCACAGTTGTTATGGAATGAAATCTCTGTGAGACCTGCATGGGCTGCAAAGCTGGGTGACGGTCTTAGTGGTCAGCCAGGACAGTTCTGCCTCTTTGGGACCCTGTAGGTAGGAGGAGTGAGCGGACTGAGCATAACTATGTCCCATTTGTTGCATGCGTGAAAAACTCAATGTGTGAGGGATCTAGGAGGCTCGCAGAGATAAAATGCTGCTTTTTGATGTCTCCCAGGAAAACAAAGCTGGGGTCAAACATTGCTGTGCTCGAGGTAAGCTTTATTTGTAGTTGAAGGAGGATGTTTTAAAACCTGGCTTGTGAGCTGCTGTTCAATAGGTGTGGTATGTGTCAGAGGGTATTTATCACAGTCCTGTCAACTAAAGAAATTCCTTCTCCTTCCCTGTATATCTGTGTGATTCTTTCTGTGGTTCTTTGAAATAGGCAATAAATGGTAGGTGTGTTTATGTGTATGGTCCCAGCAAAGTATTGGATCTGGCAGTTGGAAGAAGATGTGGCATTTTGCTTTTTCCAGATTGAAAACTGCTTTCCAATAAGCATAAAGAGCAATGATCTTTATTTCTACAGTGGTGAAGTGAGTTGAATACAAATCTTTGGAACTGAAGCCTTTTTTTCTTTCTGAGGTCACTTGAATAGTCTGAATGATACCATCACAACTGTTTTCTTTTGTGTGTGAATTGGTTTCCTTGACAACAGGATGTCAAATCAACTTTTCAGCTTTAATCAAGTCAAAACAATATATCCCTTCCATTCCAAAAGGCCTCAAGTCGTAGAGAATTATTTCAAGTGAGGCTTTTGTAGGTCACAACAGCTTTTTTTCCCCTTCATTCCCGTGTGCAGATCCAAAGGAGAGGTGATGGTATTACTCTTTTATAGAGAGGGACAATGCAAATAGTCTTCAGTTGTGTTTGCGTGCTGTGAAAACTGTCTGTTTTCATACAGAGATGGCCCAAGATGGAGGCCAACGCAGAAACAAACAGCTCTGCTTTGGTGCAAAAGCAGAGTTGGAGCATTTTTGTTCAACAGGGGAATCCAAGGCACTGATGTGACTTCCGAAGAGATCCTGCAACAGAGTGGTAGTCTTTGGTTCAGCTTTAGTTTGGAGTACCTTCCATAAAAATATCTCCTCTCAAACACGTCTGCTGGTTCTCCGTAACAAAAATTAAAAGTGAAAAATACGCTATTTGCAAAGCAATGTACTGGTACATGTTAAGATTTGTCTTGAATATACTCCTTTTTGTGGTAAGAGTTTTGCAGGAAAGTAGTCCTGATTTCTGTGGAAATTAGTGACTCGTGTCACTTATTTTTTTGGATGAACGGTGATGTTTTATTACTTTATTTTCATCCCCAATGCATTCCATTGTTCCATGGGAGAGAGCAGACAGAGAAACAAAGAGCTTCTGGGCTGAAGAGG
>JAVJGI010000060.1:30035034-30060047 GCA_035590275.1 Ibycter americanus
GGATAACTACTTTTGACTACCAGATTTTCTTTTGCTTAGTGTGGCAAAATGCTCCCAAAGCATACACATATTACATGTAAAAAGATTTTTTTTAATAAACTGTACCACTTGTATCTAAGGTTCAAGTGGAGCCTGTGGGTTGGATTTGGGAAATAACAGTTTCCTCTGGAAGCCCACCAGAGAAGAAGAAAAGATCTGTTCCTTCCTGAAGAAAATTGTTTTCTTGTTCTTTGCCATTTGTTTGCTATGAGTTTTGGTGGTATGGGGGTCAAGGTGGACTCTGAAACCCTGCTTTGGAATCAAGATATTTGTCTGACTTGTTTGCCCTCAGTGAAATCAGTGCTGCTGCAGCTTCATTGCCATGGGAACCTCCAGTTACTAAATTTAATTCAGCCCAGGGTTTGCTTTTCTGTTCTGTTGCTGCAATGTAGACAGGTGATAAGCAATATATTGATAAGCAATATATTGATACTAAGCTATATCATACCAAATTGATTAGGCATTGATATTAGCACAGTATTGCAACATCTGTGGTATTGCTCTTGTGCTCTACTCTAGGCTGCCTGGCCTTCCTCCTGTGCCTGCCTCCAGCCTCCTCTTCCTCTCTCCTGGCAGAGCAAAGGCAGCAGCACCTGCACAGTCTTTCTGATCCAGCAGTTGGCAAAGGCAGGGACTGCAGGCAACCTCTGCTTGCTGGTGGTACTTCTTCCTCCCCCAGAGCAGCCAAGCATGGAGTGCCTGTGGGCCTGGTGGGGAATGCTGCTGGAGACGGAGCTCTCAACCCTGAGGAGCTGTGGGGTGGCGGTGGGTCCTAGTACCTCAGCGGCATCGATAACGGTGTGAAGTCCCCCAGGGACAGAGCCTGGCTCCACAAGATCAGGTTGAACTGGGAGCAGGGAGATAGATGGTGTACAAGCAGAGAGTGAGACCCCTATCACCCAGTCGTCTTCTAAAGTTTTATTAATTCCTTTATACTTGGTGAACCTTTTTGTTTTGTTCCCCCTTGAGCGTTATGTAAGGTTCAGATGGTATCTTTTAGGTGCTTATGTTCATGGTAACGCAGAGCCTGGTGTCGGAGATGCACTCAGTTCCAGTGCTAGTATAAGTGGTGGAAGCGTGCCTTTACTGCAGCCACAGTGGGGGGACTTCTGGAAAGGCTCACTGTAGACTGGCCTTTGCCATGGAAAAATATTTTATGTGGTTAACTGCAGGATGATCGATTTTGTAGGTCTTTCATGATTGTTTGGGTTTTTGGTTTCCGATGTTTTGTCCCTCTGTAGGTTGGTTTACTGGTACTACATCACTTTGTACAGAATTCATAGTGAGCAGAGTGTGTAAACCTTTACGTTAAAATGTTGGCTGAGTATTGATTAATCAGTAAAAGTTTTTAAGCTGTTTGCTTTAAATTCCAGGACCATGCAGCTTAATTTAGTAATTGAGAGGGATGGGAAAAGATATTGCTTTTCCCAAGGGAATATATTTTCTGTGGTACTTGTTCATGGCAAGTATTTTCAAGCAGAAATATGTGTTTTAGGGAAGGAGACAGTTTTCTGATGGTCATTATCTGCTAAAATGACTCTCTTTCTTTGTAGGTATTACATTGGTCGCCAGATGTTTGTGGTGGTGTCTGCACCAGAGATGATCAAGCAAATCTTAGTGACAGACTTCAGTAACTTTACCAACAGAACTGTAAGTAGATAAAAAGGTTGGCTTTGTGGATGGAGTTGCTAGTACTGTTAATTTGAGCTCAGACCAAAAGTGACTGCAAGGGAGCTGGAAACAGGGAAAAAGTACAACATGGTTCAATTAGACTTAAAGCTGTATAAAATATATATATACACACATATATTTCAGTCAAAGACTCCTGTTACCAGGACACTCTGAGGGTGAAAGGGAATGTCGTTAAAAGACATGTACTGCTTTGTGACTGAGGCACCAGATAGATGCTGAAGAGAGAGGGTTTCAATATCCAGTTTTGCCACCAACCTCCTGTGAAATCTTGGGAAAATCACTTACTGTCGTTCTTCCTTGGTTCTCAGTCTAACATGGGAACAGTACTATTTGTTTTCTCCCACCCATGGTCTGTTTTGTGCTTTTAGACTTTCCAGGGCAGGAGCAGGCTGCTTGGGACAGGGACGTGCCTCCTGCAGCCAATGTATGTTGCTTTGTTGTACTTCTCACTCTGAAAATATTTAGTAGCAAAGAATGAATTTGGAGCTAGCAAGGACTTATACATATGCTGTTGATTACACACATATATTGAAAAGCTCTTTTCAAGTACTGGTTAGAACAAATAATGAGGGGGGAATGGCCAGAGGAATAGTAAAGATTTCCAGCAGTTCCCCCCTATTTTACAAGGAAATACTGTCACTGTGACTGCACGCTGCCTCAGTGCCACCCATTCCCTGCTTCCCTCTGGCCCCTTTGTATGCTCAAACCCGCTCAAATAAACTCACATGTATTCAGGAGTGTTGTTTGTGCCCTCAGGGAAAATTTCATCTCTGATCAGCTGTCTGTCTCCTGTGCCCCTCTGATCCTCTCTGCAACCAGACAGTCTGTTTGCAGACTGCTTGTCTCCTTTGCTTGCTTCTTTTGGTACATGAAGTTCATCTTGTGACTACCTGCATCTTATTTAATAACCACTTGTACCTGCTGCCCTCTGTTCTGCCTATAACTCATATATGAATGGAATAATCCCAGTGTGCAAGCTTCTTAGGCTGAAGTTGTTGTGAGTGGCAAGGGTCTTTTCCCCATTTTCTCTATATTTGAATGAATTTCCCACCCCTTCCTTTCTTCCACCCCCAAGCAGGAACCTTATTTCTTCCTTTTTATAACTTTTCCATACTTTTCTCTTGTTTATTTGAAAGGAGTAGACTGTACCCACTACTCATAGCAGTAGCTGATGCCCAAATAGCACCTCCCTGAAATTAGAGATCATTCCTTTGAGAGTACATTCAGATACTCATTCTGCTCTTGATTTTAGTCAGCCTGGTCGTTTGAATGTATTTGTCTGTGCATTCTCACCCTTCTTATTTGACAAAATTCTTCTTTCTCTCCAGGCTTTTATGATCAGAGGTTTATCTCTCTTTCTTGTGGTTGTACATCCATCTGTCATGGTCTGTAACATTTGTGTTCCTCTCTAAAATTCAGGTAGGCCAGGTCACTATAGGCATTTTCTCTCCCTCCCCCTTTTTTTTCTTCATCAGGGATCTGTTAGGTATAGCTGTCTGTGTAGGTTCCTGTCTTGCCCTTATCACTTGACTGTCTCCTGAACCATTTGTGGCTTTTCTGCACATCCTGCTTCATTGATGAGAAACTGAGGCACAGACTGAGTGACATCTCTGCCACTAACCAGAAAGCCTGTGACAGATGAGAAAATATAACTCCTAGGCCTGTCTTTAACAAAATGAATAGTTTCCCCCTGTGTGCACTGTTGCTATTTCTGACTTGCTTAATGCCCATGAGCCTAATTCAAATTGCTTCATCTTACATGCTTTTGTCTCCTTGTTCTATGGTCCTCTCACACAGCTGCAATCTTTGAGCATTGTTATTTCTCACTTTCCACTTTGTTCCCCCTCTTCCAGCCATTGCTTTTCATTTACTGAAGATAAGCAGCCTTCTGTTTCTGCGTCCTTCCACATCTAACCTGAGGATCTTTTTCCCCATCTTGAATTATCACACTGGAAGCTACCTCTCCTCTTTAATTCAGTCAGCTCTCTCGGTGAAGTGTTCAGCTATCCTGTACACTAAAGATTCTATATGAAAATAAATAATGCTGAATAGTATGTAATGAAGGCCAGTGGAATTTATTCAGATGTGATTTGGGTTATATGTGGAAAAATAATTGAAAGGTGAGAGTGAGAAAAGCACTTTCCAAGTAATAGAATTATTTCTTCTCATATTGACTGAACAAATGTCATTTTAAGACTTTTAATAGGGTTGCTTCTATTTATGTATTTTAAAATTACTCAAAGCAAGCTCCTCTACTTTGAGTGAGGGTTTCTATTTGCTAGTGGAGAATTCAAAATGCTAAATATATCTCCCTACCTTATTTTACGCATTCCTTCCCCAAATGGTCTACTGATGAGTAGTTACAGAATTGACTTTGCAGTCAGTGCTGTTCACAAAGCTAGGCTAATATCTTTCAGTCTGGGCACAACGCATGCTTGTTATTTCAACCCAAAGACTTTTTTTTAGCTTAAGACTGTCAGTTTTTAAGGGTGAGAGGGATGGGAAGGGGGTGAGACCTCTGGGTTTGAACAGGCCATGGGAAAACCCACTGTGCTTTTCTTTTCTTCCCCATCTCCCCAACTGCATTTCCAAAATTCAGATTTGTACTTTATCTACCGGCGGTGAACTGTGAATTCTTTAACTCAGAGCACCGCAAAGAGAGATTATGCATCATACTCTGTAGCAGTTGTAGCAATTGCATGTTAACAAAGAGTCACTGAGTTGCAGGACATGCAGGTTTAATTCTAAAAGCTAAGTCTAGAAAAAGTTTATATTCTGTGTTTGTTTTGGTGCTCTTTCAATTAATCTTAAAATACGTATATATTAGAGTAAGAGACAATGTGAAATTGAACTTGTGAAGGGTTGCAAACTGTGGATGTACTTGATAGACAGAAGTGGGCAAGATGATGATTCAGTGAACTCTGAGCTTTTATCAAAGCTGTCTATAATGTGATGTCATGCTTTTGAGTGCTTGTAAGAAGAATGACCTTAATCTGGATTGTGCACTTGCGGGCTGCTTGTTGGGAAGTCATCAGAAGACCTTTATGGAATCAGGGTGGTTTTAATCTGCCGAGAGGACTCTTTTGGAGGCATCTTGTGTCCTGTCTCCACATCCAGAGAGACCTGGACCACTTGTACACTTCTCAGACATTGAACCTATCTGCTCACACATTACAAATACAAAGTAGATTTTGCATGTGAACAGAAGCCAAACTACTGTTCATTTTATGCAGTTATGTTCCTCTTTGATATTACATATTTCACATCTTTACTATGAGTACCTTTGGAATATTGCTGTAAAAAGCCTTTTAGGTTCCTTTGCCCTCTCTTCTGTTTCTGAGTTGCTGATTGCTAATTCTTGTGGCAGAAGTGTATAGTGACTGCAGGTCAAATCTACATCAAAGTTCACTTCCTTTTAGAACAAGCAACCAAGGCCAGCACACAGGGTGTTATTGCCCTGTAGGCATGGGGTGTATTTGTTGTTAACTGTATAATCACAGGAAGGCAATAACGATATTTTACTTTCCCACTTAATTTTGACTTAAGGTGAGCATTGTAGCCATTTAAAAACAAAAATATCTACTGTAATGTACCTTCATACTTGAGGCATATGAAGCCTTTTCCCTATGTTTTTAATTAGAGTTGAAGAAGAAAAGATGAAAATTAGCTTATAGACCTTCTGCCAAAAAATATGGAATTGATTTTAATTTAGGTTAACCATGGAAACCTCAACCAGCATTTTAGGCAGGGCAGTGCTGCAGTAAATGATACCTTTTTCTCACAGCTATGGTAAGTTACCTCTTGAATCAAAGTTTCCTTTTAAGAGCACTAAGACTTTTTAGCTGCATTACTGTGTTGTGAGTGAGGTAGGTTTATGATGATTGTTGCATTCTGCCAGGCGGGATAATGATACATAATCTATTTTCAGATTGTTTATAATTTCTGCATTGAACATTTGTTTTTGAATTAGTGCTTGAGAATCATTAAAGTGTGCTTTTAAAAATGTAGAAGCAGAAGGTTAAGATGGAGCAATGAGAAGAGAGACGTTACCTGGTATGTAATTTAAATGATAGAGAAGTTGTAGGCCAAAGAATTCGCTAAAAATGTGGATCAGTGAGCCCCAAGGCAAAGGTAAGTCCTGGCTAGTCGAGGTTTGCCAGACTGCTGGAGTCAGTGCTCCGACAGGATTCATGCAGCTATCACAAGTGGAGACTAGTCGTTGATCCAGACAAAATCCTTAAATCTGCATGCCAACCAACTGCATGGAGGAGGGTGACATTTTTAAATACAAAAATCTACACCAATTCAAATAGCTGTAAGAAAATATCACAGTTTTCTCGCCAGGAGCTTTGCTGCTACAGTGGAAAAAGTAACAATGAATTAATAACAAATAATAACGAAGTGGTAAAAGTAAGAACAAAAAGGTAGCATGAAAGCTGATATAACATGGCAGTACAAATTCCTTGTATCCCTCTTGAAGAAAAAGCACATTGCACGAGCACATTGCACGAGCTGCTTTTCTTTTTGCTTGTCTGTCCTTCCCCTGCCTTCTCTCCTAGTTCATCCATGTGGGATATGATTATTCTTTTCACTTGTAGAATTTGCCTGTTACCCTAAGCTGTTGGCTTCATCTTTATTTTGTTAAATCTGGAAAGCTTCAGGACTACCTGTGGCATTAAACAAATGAAATAGAACCACCAAATAGGAAGGTGCCTGTTTTCTGCATCTTGGTCAGCTGCGGTCCAGGATGGCCGACACACCTCTGCATCGGCTGTTCTTTTCGGTCTCTTGCTAGGGGACACAGTACTGGCAAGAAATGTGTCTGTATATTGCTCTGGTAAAAGGTCTGTCCAAATTTGATACCAGATGCCCTCCAGAGGCCCCTTCCAACCTCAACCATCCTGTAATTCTGTGAATTTTGGGTCAGGCCCTCAGCCAGCATAAATCAGCCTACTTACATTAACTTCAGGTGACCCTACACCGACTGAAAGTGATTATGCATCTCCGGAGTGGGGCAGGGATGCACAACTGGCTTCAAATAGCTCAGTGCAGTGCCTCAGGAGCTGATGTGTGTGTGTGTTCCTGGTGTTTTGCAAGTAAAGGGTGACTTGTGTGTCTTTATGCAAGATCTTACTTCATGCCTTCTGCCTTGATTTTTAGAGTACAGGCATTGCCTGTACACAGCAGCCCACTGATGTGCTGGCATTCAGTAAATAGTGGTAATTTGGTTGTGTTTCCAAACCCATAGTCTCATCCAGCTTCTGGCCCAGGTTGTTTCTTCAGTCCCTCTCTGACAAATACTTTTTTTGTTTTGAAAAATAAACCCACTAACATATTAATTTGAAGACATGTAATGTAAAAATAGTTAAGGAATGAAAAGTTGCGTGCTATTGCCAAAAGATGCATATCCAATGTATGCTGTCTTGACCCTGTACCCTTGGTTGGTTGGTTTAGAAATGTTTCGTTTCTTCAAATTAAGTATGCTAGGATTATTTCCAGCTGTGTCAATGCCACCGTCATCATCCTTTCATGTGAATTTCTTTGTTTATTTCCAAATTGTTGTTGCAAAGTGTGATGAACTCAGTTTGTAAACAGATGATGAGTGTGCTTTGTTGGAGGCTTACCTTTGCATGGGTGCATGGTTTGGAGCACTAGTGACACACAGTATGACAGTGGGTAAGTCAGTATTTGGAAAACAATTCAAACAAATGAGAAAAAATGATGAAATGTATATCATGAGATCTTCATTGTTCCCTTTAAAATGTTCCATCCTAAAAAATGACCGTTCAGTGGGATGGTTTAGTACACAAGCAGTGTTCCAGTAGGTGCTAATAATTGATTGTGATATTTAGTTTTAAAAACAATCAGGTTTTTGTGGCAGTGGAGGGAAAGAATATGCTTTAAATTCGTTCACGGCCTCAGGTTTTTTTAGGTATGTTTTTTCATTTTCCCACTCCTTCATCTTGTTTCATCTTGGTTTTTGTTTGGTTCAGATAGGACATGGAAGGTGACCAGCATAACACTTCTGGAGCTGACATGGACCAGGATGAGTTGTTACAGTCGCATGTGTGCATATTTGTATATATGGATGCAAACAGGTGCACACGTATTGATTTGGGGGTTCTTTGTGATTTGAGGAGATGCTGAATCTCTAGTCCTCACTAGAGCCTTGCGGGCGTCAGTGGTGCCATGTCTTATTACAGAAACTTCACAAAATGTGCCTCTTTGTGCATGCTATGGTGACATTTCTGTTCCTGTTGCAGCAAAGCCATCATGCCTGATGGCAGGCCATGTCTTGAACATCCAGTTCTTTGTGATACAGAGCTGCAATGTTCTCTCCTCCCTCCCTCTCTGACTTTGTAGAACAAATTCAAACAAGTGTCAATCCTGCCACGTGTACAATAAGGCTCAGTATCACTGAGCTGAGAATATTCAGGTCTTCCAAAAATCATTCTGTGCCTTACGAGGATAAGTGAAAAGGTGTCCAAGCAGTGAATTTATTAAGATTTACTTTTTTGCCTTGCAGTTTTATACAGCTGCTAGATCATAGTTGGTTTGAAATCTTGGCTGGTACAGCATCATTATAGAAAGGGAATTATGCTAGCGGGGAATGCATTTGGCTGTATAGCACTTAACTGTTTAATATTAATTTGTTTGACTGCATATTTGTGGGTGCTGTTGTACAGCCATGTGAGCCCAGATGACTGGGTGATCTTCCAGTGCCAGTCCCTGCCAGGGAGCTGAGCAAGGGCTCTTATCCTTGTGTTGACCTGATGGTTCTCATTGGGCTGTGCTGGAGCAGGAGCTCCTGGGCTCAACAACCGTAATGATGTATCTGCTTTCTTTCCCCAGTGTGCCTCCATGGCTGTCTTCTCAACATACTAGAATACCTTTCTAGCTTGGTCAACATATATGTAACTATTTTGCCACCTTCTTTACCTGATAATATAGCTTTAAATTCTGGATTTCTTTTTTCTTTCCTCATTTTGTTTTCAGAGCTTGCTGGTTAATTTTTCTGAGCGATTTAATCCAGTTTTGTTTAAATGTTTTAAAGTGTCAGTGCATAGGCTTGCAATAGACACTTTAAAATTAAAATACGTGTATTGAGAGGGTCACTTCTTTCAAACTGTATGTCTTTTTGTGCATGCACAACAAATTGTCCCTTATTCCCCATATGCTGAAGCCAATAGCGCAAAACTAATGTTGTCAAATGATCACTTCTGTTGACTGCAAAATTAATCAGACTCTGGCTTCAGTTAGCCTTAAAGAAAGACTTGATGTATTAGTAGACCGTGTTCTGGGAACCACCTGATTCTCTGAATCCCAGTGAGATGAAATCTGGTTTTGTGATTAGGGCTTTAGGTTGCGATTTAGGAGCTCTGAGCTCAGTTTTTGGCTTTGCTACAGAATTCCTGTGTTCACAAAGGCAAATCATTTAGGAAGTGCTTTGTCACCTTAACAAATGTAAAAGAGTATGTGGGGAATTTCCAGCTGAACATTGTCATTAGTGAATGTTAGTGCTTGAGAACTGATGGCAAAGGGTTGGGATTTGGTTTATCTGTTAATTCAAATAGTTATGGTGAGAGGGTTGGGGTTTTTTTGTTTGTTTGCTTTTAAAAGAAGCTTCAGAAATGTAGAGGAAAGAATTTTATTGAAAACTCTTCATTTTTTTCCTTGTAAGTAATTTTCTATTTTAAAGTATTTAAAAAAAGCAAACCCTAAAGTAGTAAGGTTAATATTAACAGATTCAATTGAATGTATTTTGAGGATTATCTTCTCTCAAGTTTGTAATTTCTTTTTTGTAATCCTAATTCAGAACAGGAAACTGTGACATCTCCATCCTGCAAAGTGGAAAAGCTCATTTCTATTTATCTTAAACATCTGGCATGTGCCTCTGCTGACTACTACTCCTAAAAAGATGTTAGCAGTTACTTCTATGCACATTCTTATGTCTCATTGAAATCAGTGGGTCGTGAGTGTGTATTTACCTAAGTATGTTTATTAATAGTCTGTCCAGAATGGGGACATTCTCATAAATAGGAACCTTTGTTTTTCTGTGCCTTGCATGGTAAAAAGGGCAAACATGGTCTTTTCTCACACATTTAAGTTCTTGATAAAGACTTCTGCAAGTTTAGGAAGATGTTGATAACAGTAGTTTGGAGTGCCACAGAGTGGCTTACAAGCAATCAATCTGAAACGCTGACTGCAGTTAAGTCCATTTAATTTGAGAATGGTCTGGTTGACTTATTTGGAAAGACCCTCTGTTAAAGAGGATAATGTCTAACTGACATTTTACTTCCTTCGAGCAGTTACTTAGACGATTTGCTGTTTGAGGAAGGTTTTCTATGTTGCCATGGCTGGAGGGAGCTCTCCTGCAGGAGGTCAGCATATCCCCAGCAGTGGTGGTCAGACTGTAGCTGGCTTGGAGAAAGCCACAGTTCTTGTGAGGCTGCTATTTTAACTGGCTAATATATTGTTGTCCAGGTAGGTCATGTGAATTTGTTTGCTTGAGATTTATAAATCTCTAATTGAGTAAGCCAACACTAATATTTGTCACATTTCCAGGTAAGATAGCAAACAAAACTGGCTGATCCCTCCTGTATGAAGGACTAGCAGTGATGGTGGAAACAGATGGGTTATACACAGATGGAATACAAAATAAAAACTTTCCACTTTTTCCTCTTTTCCAGACATGGGTTGTCTGTTTTCAGATGCGATGGGCCATAAACCTTGGCAATATAAAAGCAATGCAATTGACTGTAAGAAGGCTAGAAGACTTAAAAACAAGTTTCCTCTTCCCTTGCCCCCCATCAAGACATGATGAATCAGTAGGTTGAGACCACGGCTGATGCTGAGATGTACCGTCATCTTATCTTTTACAGGATTTATTATGAAGTGAGTTATTTTTCAGCATGGGTCTAAAGTACTTGAATCTATCCCTGAGTCTTTCTCTGGTTTATTAATGGGCTGCAGTGCTGCCATCACCATGGTATCCTGCTACCTCTTCCCCTGTGAAGACTGCAAAACTGCATGTTGATGAAATTTACATTTTTAATTCTCCACTCTCCATGCCTGTACATATAAAAATGGTTTGCAAAACCATGGGGGAACACAAACACAAGGACAATCTGGTATTGAGAAATGACTAGTGTTGCTGTGTTGTTTTGTTTGTGTTTAATGCTCTTTCTCTATGCGATTATACTGCAGCCATCATTGGTTCAATACCTGCTCCTAGGTAGACACCAGAACACCAGATGGATTACGTACTTTACAGCACTAATGATAGTGGCTGATAATGTGTGCAAATCTCCTTTTCACTGATTGTTCAAAGCAGTTAAGAAATACTGAATACAGCTGTACATAATTACGCTTCTTTTGAAACTAAACCAGCCTGTGAAATTTCTGTTCCTGGAAAATGGTCAAAATTAGTCAATAAAAAAACAAAACAAAACAAACAAACAACAAAACCCAAAACCCTTTGCATATACTTAGTTAATGGTATATTGTGACATTCTGTTTCTTAGATGCAAGGCTTCCCTGCCAACTCTATTGAGACTTAAAGGGGGGGGGGGGAATGCTGCATAATGAAACTACAAAAAAGTGGGTTTGCTGCAGGTGTAGGAAGATGCTGATTTGCCAATACTCTATGCATATGCACTTGGTTATGTCAGAGGGAGTTTGTGTAGGGCTAAATATGTTTGTGTCTTAGTGCATTGATGGTATGTGAAGGGACATTCCCTCTTTCTACCCACTCCTTATTTCTTTCACGTTTCTTTGAGTTACTATAAGATCAACTTTTGAAATTATCTTTTTTGGCTTGTTTATCCTCACCTTTTTTTAAATAATTTATTTCTTCTATCATTCTGCAAAATTTCCTTTTCTAAATGACTGAGGAAAACAAGATCAGAGTTTTATTAGGTTTTGCTTTCCCTTCCCCCAGTTTTTCTCCTGTTGAAACTTGCCAATCACTTTTAAAGCCTACATTGGGCTTTTCTGCAGCACAGGAGATATCATTAAGGCTTTAAACCCACTAATGAGGGAAATGTGCGCTGCTTGAAGGCTCCTGCAATATTAACTACATCCAATTATGTTGGGTAAACGTATGAGTATAGTCAAAACAGGATGAAAGCATATCTTTCTATTCAGGCCAAAAGCAGTCTTCTGAGCCAATCTTTCATGAAACTTACATTGGCTATTTATTTACTGATTTTGCAGCACTTTTTTTTTTTTTTTTTTATACTGCAACACTGAAGACAAACAACACTTACAGGCAGGAAAGGACTGTCTCTTCCCAGGGCTCTGTTCCTTATTTAAAGAACATGTTTTATTACTGTGTAAAATACGTGAAATCTTAAGGCTGATAAATATTTTTTCCTGTTTAAATACAGTATTGCTTCCTTATCTAATCCTGTCTTTAGCTGACTGTGGTATGAGTAGGTGTGATACCTGTGGAGTGGACAGGCAGTTCGTGCTGGTCTTTGCTGGTCCTGACCTTTGATTCCTGTTGATTTGTTGCTTTTTAAAGGGAAGTTCAACTTATCCTACTCCTTTGGGCATATGCTGTGGGGATATTTTTTCTGAAGCTTATTCAGTCTAATAGCATGGGTTTTCAACAGTCCCTCACTTCTGACCTCTGAAACTGTTACTTATCAGTAGCAGTTTGGTTGTTTTGTTTAGTTTTCTCCTTTTCGCCTATTCTTGACATATAGTGGAGTGTCATGTCTTTTAATTCCTGCCTTTCCCAGTCTGCTTTTATTAGGAGAAGACTAATTAGTTTGTCACTTGATCCAAAATTGATATAGGCTCAGATCACAACATTCAAGTTGGTCTTTTAATTTACTTGAGCAATCAGAGTTCAGACCCAGTACTTTCCTTTTTTTTCATGTCTTTACCCACATTTAGAGATAACTCACCTGCTCATGAACAAAAAGTCCCTTTGAACTATCTGACGACAGAGGAACCCGTTCAGGTCTATGCTCACAGCACAGTGAGGTGATTTACATGTAGCCACCCAGAAGCCTAGATGTTCAGCACTGAGCAACTGGAGCAGATGTGACACGGCAGTATATGGTAGTTTGAATGGCAGTCATGTATCATGCCTAAGATCTGTGCAGGCTAGCTGAGTGTCCTCTTTCAAAGGTGGCCAGCAGCAGAAGTCAAAAGACTAGCATAATAGCAAGACAGACAGTGACAGTAATCTTCCTTGCGACTTACCTGCTCAGCCTCCAGCAACCCGTGCTGTGGTCACTTCCAGTGCCAGAGGCTGCATCTGGGCATCATTTCTCCCGATGGCTCCATTGGCTACAAATCAGTTTCCCACCACCACTTTTGAATCCTTTCTATTAACTATTATGCAAGCAGGTGACTTTTTCAGGGATGAGCTTTTTCAGATGTGATATAGAAGTTATATTTGGGGAGTTGTGTATGTGCAAGTGAAGTTCATTCCCCTTTAGTGAGAGTAGTTAATGTGATATACGTGGGCATTATTATACTAATCCTTGCAAACCTGTGCTCTTCATTTTATGTCTTTTGAAAGTAATATTGTCATCTCAAAAATAGTGGGAATAATTCTCTCTTTTAGCCATGCATTCAGATAGTTTAATCCATTTACCTGCCTTTATGTTTATATTTGAACTTAAACAGATGAAAGGTTTTTTCCTTTTTTTTTTTTTTTTTTTGATATAATGATAATATTCTTATCTAGCACAGTGCTAACAACCTTTTTTTAAGATGTCTTAGCAGGACTCACCATTCCCACAGCAAGACCTACGAAATGGATCATGTGAGCATTCCTCATCTGGTTCAGCTCAGAAGCTAATCCATCTTAGTTTATGTATCAATGTGGACTTTTTTAAAACTATGCAGGCTGACTTGGTACTGAAGCAGATGATGAGTGCTCACAAGGGCTCTCCACCAGCTCCATTTCAACGGTGGTAATCTCCAATACATGGGGAATGGCGAACAGCTGATGGGGTAGTAGCATCTTCAATTGATGCAGCTGTTTTTGTAGTGGTTCTCTGACCAAAGCCTGGAAGGTTCTCTTCTATCTTTACAAAATTACCTGGTGATAAACTCCAGTAGATTTGTTCTAAGCAAAAATTTTTGCCATCTTTTTTTTTTGATCATGATCATACACTGTATAATGTTCATTCTGCAAGAGTAAAACCTCCATGGGAAAGGATGTTTGGAGATGATGTGCTCCTTAGCACTGACAATGTGTTACAGCTATAAATCTTACGGATCATAAGTGAAAAATGAGTCGGCAGGTCTTATTTTAGTCTCTAGTGAGAATTCTTCTTTGTTTATATAGCAACCACATAACTTGGCACCATTTCTTGTAAATAGTTGATAGCAAATAGTTGGCTGGTCTGAGCTTTAGGAAGGGAACGGTGTGTTACGCAGGTGCTGGGGAAGCGCTGCGCTGTGCGTGCCGTGCTCCTGACCACGACCAAGGGAAGTTGCAGAGCACTTGCCAGTGCTGCTGACTTTTTGTCAGTATTAAAGTCACTACACTTAAAAGAAAAAGAGGAGGAGGGATGTAAAATTCATGTCTGCATACTGCATGGGTTGCTCCCAGTGCTCCAGCGTAAAGAGTGCTCCCTACTTTGAGCACACCTGGCCACTGCTCGTTTTTATGTTGATTTACCTGTTTCGGAAGGCTCAGTGATAACTAAGGAGGCTCCGTTTAGCCCCATGGACACATACGCAGCAACAGATATATACAGGGACCAGGAAGCAGCTATCCTGCAGCAAAAGAAAAGGACTGTTGATCATTGTTAATTATTTACTCCTGCCAGTCTCCTCTCACTGGTGTTAAGCAATAGAAACTAAAATAACTACATTCCTTACTGAAATAATGTCCCATTCTTCTTCTTTTCCTTTCATGCTTGCTCTTGTAGAAAAGGGTTTGGGGAAATAAGTAGTAAAAACAAGAACTGTCTTGCACTGTTCTCCTCTGCTAGATTAATTGTAAGTTGAAGATACACAAAATATTCTTTTTTTCCCTTTTCAAGGCAATTGCAAAGGACAGTTTCCCCATTTCCTTTTCCATTTTCAGTATGCGCATTTAGATGAAGCTAAAACTGCACTCTTGCACTTTTTATGCAGTTTTCCTAAAATAATTCTGAATAATTTAACAATGGCTCAGAAACATTCCAGTTTAACCAGTCATTGACCTTCAGTCACATTTTAATATCATCATGACTGTACTGGTGTTTCATCAGTTCCAAAGAAGCGTTATTGTAGCAGAGGCAACGGTGATATCTATAATTAAAGTTGCCCAATGTCTTCAATTACAATGTTTACCTTTCAGTAGATTATCAAACTTCAACTGCTTCAATTAATATTTTCAATTTAGAATTTTTCAGTCAAAATGGTCTCACTATTTCGGAGCAGAAGCCTAGGGAGAAGATAAGGTTATTTATTCATTGTGGGGAAAAATAAACCCACAGCCTTTTTCTTTGACTTTGGGTTTGTTCCCTCTAGCATAAGGGCTGGATATAAAACCTGCTTTGAAAATCTGACCAAACTTCTTAAGTTTATAAGCCCCTGAAGAATCTCAGTACACAGACTCAACAAAAATTATTAAAGAACAAGGAAACTCACTTGCTAGTATCACTCTCTGGTGATAGGGCTCTACAGATCACTAACTTTTTCTACAAGTTGTCATGTGAGCTTTATGTCTAAAGGTTGAGAACACTGAGTTTGTGACCAATTCATTTACATGAAAGATTTTTTTAAAAAATACATAATATTAAGACATTTCAGGATGTTATTTTCTTTATGAATGTTACATTTTCAAAAATCAGTTAGAGATCCTGTGGGAAAAAGTAGTATAGGATTACAAGCTAAGGGTTGGACCTATTTTGCATATGCTTTAGGATACAAAGACTGCAATCAGTCTAAGATTTTGAAACCTTTTAACACTTTATTTTGCTCTCTTACTTCCTCCTAATATAATTGTAATTGACTGCAGTAGGAATAGATGGCATGCTATATTGCCAGCATACCAAGAATTAAAATATATATATATATACACACCTTACACGGCCCTTAATATTTTATGAGATTTGATTAGGAAGTGTGTGGAAGATAGAAGTTTCCTGTTGTGGCTGATTTTGAAGACTCAAATGCCGAAATAAAAATAACAAGTTGATCAGAATATTTTGTTTCAGTTACACCTTCTAATGTAAAGTCAAAATTTCTTCAAATTGCAA
The DNA here is from genome assembly GCA_035590275.1 of Ibycter americanus. NCBI lineage: Eukaryota > Metazoa > Chordata > Aves > Falconiformes > Falconidae > Ibycter > Ibycter americanus. The sequence continues at coordinate 30,050,982 of JAVJGI010000060.1, forward strand.
AGTAATTTAGTTCCAAAAACGTATATATCAAGATATGGAAAAAGTTGGACATTTTCTCCATTTTTTCTTCCAGAAATTTTGGAAAAACAAATTGATTTTGCAATATTTCCAGTTTCTTTCAACCTTGCGGCTTTATTTACATTTCTCTAACCAGCTCTGGTTTTATTTTGTTTAATGTTTGGGTTTTCAGAGGGAACGCCCCCTCCTTAACTGATGTTTTACTATGTCAGATTAGACATTCTCTGGATGGCCCAGCAATGTTTTTCCTTCCTCAGTGGTCAAGTGGGGCAGCTCTCATTTCCTCACTTTTTTCAGCTGTTCCCTTGGTGCTCGTGGTAGCTTTTATGTTATGTTGGCAGTGCACAGTCAGTTTTGGCTGTAAGAACTTAGGCTGGTCCCAGGGTTAAGATTTATTCTAAGTAAAAATTTCAGCAGGGTTTTAGGGATGTTGCAGAGGGTTATTTTTTCAGGTTCAAGATCCCTTTTATTTTTCAGGCTGTAGGATGCTGGGGGGATTCAGCATGGACCTCAGATGTGGGAGAAGCAGCTGTGCAGATGCAAAATGAGTTCTTGTGATGTGGGAGTGCGTGCTGCACTGGCCAGCACTGATGGTTGGAAACTACAACCCCTTCCTTTCCCCCTCTCCCACCCACCAGTGAAGCTGGGCTTGGAGGTGCAGATACTGATAATTTGTGAAAATGCTAGGTGCGTGCCATCTAGTGTGATGTGCACGTCAAGTATGGGTGCAGCCTGGCAATTTCACCAATGCATGCTCTTCTATAGAGTGAGGCGTCTTTTCTCCTTCAGGTGGGAAGTCTGACCAGGCAGGACTATGGCAACCTCCACCTGAGTTCACCATTACTTTTCCATGTGCACCTGGCTGTTGAGGGGAAGATACTCAGTGAAAGGCCGCAGGTGTCTCACTCTCATGGCTGGCCCATGCTCCTTCCCTGGACACTTCATGAAAGAGAATCTAAATCCCAAATACCACTCTGTCCTAGTGTGCATTTGCTTACTTCCGTCTTCTCTACACCTGAAATGCTAGTGCTGGCTTTTTGAACAACATAAGGAGGGGGAGAATTCAGGATCTGACCCATCCCTTTAGTTGCATGTCCTGGTGACAGCACAGTAAAATTGAAGCAGTGGTGTGGTGGAACAGGCCCTCCAAATGCTGCGTCGCCTGAAGGAAGCCTGTTTTGCAAGAAAGGGATCAGTGAGCTCTGGGGTGTGGGCTCCAGCCCGTGGAGTTCTTGGTTGTTTTAAAAATTTTGTCTTATCCTAGAACTCTTAAGATGAGAAGATACAGTGATGTGGTTTAAGCTTCATAATCCACACTGCTTGCTATTACAAGCCTAATACATTGGAGAGTGCAAAAGTAGCTGATACTGTTAATTTATTTTGAATGAGGTACTTGCTGATACTCAAAGGAACATTTTAGCTGCTCTCCTTGAAGAAATCAAATAAGAGCGATGAGGAACAGTCTGGTTACAGGTTGTTTGGGAAGTGAGGCTGTTCTACTGAAATCGTGAGCTCCAGGGAACTCATGGTAAGTCCTGTAATATTATCTGTACGCAATAGGACTTTATTATTGTTGAAATTATCTTATGACAAACACTTAATTCTAGATGTGCTCAAATTAATTTGTGAGAGTCAAATGAACAAAAGCTATTTCATATAGGCATGTTTTGACATGCTTTGATAAATTAGGATTTATTTTTTTTCCTTGATTGAAACCAGACAAATAACCACATATATGAAATCTTGGAAGATAAAATTCTGAAAGTGTGTTGCGCAACTACTTACAAAGTTTTATAGCCTAGCTCTTCTTGAGGGACAAATAAATGAGGAACGAAAACAGCTACTACTATCAGGAAAATGCATTAGTGTTTTGACAGATAGATGTGCAGATCTTAATACACAAAGTTTGTTTTTTTCCCTGATGTGTAAATACGCTTTTAATGTAATTAGAAACAATTGTGAAGTAGCAGGCAGGGAATTCAAATTCTTCGGTTAAGCGGATATTACAAATGTGATTTGTTGACAGCTTGTCATGCTGCCATTACAGCTGACCTGGTGTTTTCTTTCTGAACAACTTTTCAAAGGAAAACTAACATAAAAAGGGACATATCTGGCCAGGGAATGCTCTGTCTCTGACTAGCAGCAGATGCTTACAGAAAGAGCAGAACAGGGCAAGTGCAGAATGATATTTCCTATAGAATAGCCCCCTAACATCTGACTGTCCATGGCTGACTTCCTGAGCTAGAGGTTGCATCCATGTTTTTAATTTTTAATAGCCCTTTTCTTCTAGTAGTTTGATTTAAATAGCATTTTGAAACTCTTTGTATTTTTTAAAGCCATGTGGAGTCTTCACAAGCAAACTTATATTTGCCTGGTTTGACATTGTTTTCAAATATTCATTTTGGCATTGGGGGAAGAAAAGGTGAAATACTTTTTCCATGAGTTGTTGAAGATCATTGGTTTGAAGTAATTATTCCAAATGCTCTTGTTTCAAATTAGATAAATGTCAGTTTGAAATTTATTTCGTATATCAGGATGTTGTAACACAGGAAATGGAATATTAGGCAACAACTTCTAGGTGCTACATGGAAACTTAGAAGACCGATAGAAACCCTTTGAAGAGAATCAGCTTTTGGTCATAGTTTACTACTTACTCACTTGTTTACTTTTAGTGTTTCTCAGTGCTTTGAGATTTTAAGCTAGACTGACCTGTTTATTATTTTATTTCAATATTACAACCTCTGAGTGAAAGAGGTCAAACCAAAATTGTCAATAAAATATGAAATACATTAAAAACTGACATTTTTTATATATACTCTGCTCTGAAGGAAAGTTTTGCATACAAGTAATATTTTTAAAATAAGCCATTGGTAAGCCTCCCCTTTACCTGGCTAGCTTGCCTCTGCCAGTAATCAGAAAGACCTAAGTGTTTAACCCCCACTGGAGGAGCTTAATTTGAAAATACAGATTAAAAACTCTTGCTCAGCCATACCTAGTGCTTGAAAGTGCCTTGAGTCCCTTGGAGCTGGTAATTTCAACACCGAGGTTTCTCAGGCACCTGCAATTCTTTCTCTAAGCACAGTCGGAAGTATTTTGATGCCAAAGTGCTTAGCAGTTTTGAGACCTACCTCATGCCCAACCTAGGAGAGCTATGAATATGATGTTTCAAGAGGAGATGGACCTCACAGGTACCTCTGAAACTAGCTGGTGGTTCAGGCTCTGAAGAAAGTGTTTCTTCAAGTCACAACAGAAAGTGGTGGAACTGGGCCTCTTCAGTACAGTTCCCAGTGACAAGGGGAGCTGCCCAGAGCACAAGAGAAAGGCGATCATGCGTTTTTCTGCTGGCGATCGTTCCAAGGCACTCATCTTTCTGGGAAGTGCCCTACCTAGCAACCCATAAGCAATTCGTTGGGAAGATGCACTTGCAGCCTTATGTGTTGAAGCTACTCCATGTTCCATGCAGTCTTTGGTATTCACAGTAGAGAAGTTAGTGAATCTCTGCAGCCTAGTAGGGCAGCCATCTGTCAGGGAGACCGAGGTTTCAGATATTACTACAAGATATTACTCATGTATCTTTATCTAATTATAGTCTTGCACATGCAGACCTTGGAGAGGAACTGGGACTGAAGCCCTTTTCACAAGGGGAATGAATACTCTTAAGTCCAGTCCCATTCACTCCTAAGTATTCCCTGGAAAGGACAGGAGGGTTTAGGACTATCCCTCCCTGCACCTTCCCCTGCTGTGATAGTTCTTTCCTTCTTTGTTATTCTTATTTCCTTACTTTTCTTTGCATCCTTACCCACAGGAAGGAATTACAACTTTTTTTTCCCATGTGTGAGTTTGGTTCCCTCAGTGATGGTGCGCAAGGGAGTTACCCCCATGACTTCCTTCACTTTTCAGTTGAAGGAAAAGGAGTAATCTCTGATCACAGCTGTAGTGGCCTCTTTTCTGGAACACATTGTGTTATAAAACGTGCACGAGAAGGGAGGTGTGAGACTCTTCCTGCATTGCTGTCATAGAAGTTTGGACAAGTCTGTGCTCAGCTTGGGTGAATTCTCTTCTGAGGTATCTAACTGCATACCCAAGGCATTTGGATCAGGATTATGACAGGGGTCAGCAGCCTAGAGGACAGGCAGTGGGAGGCTGGGTAGTACTTACAGTCTCTCTTGGTATTCTCCAGAATCTCCAAGGGTGCTGCAGATTAAGGAATATTATGTTCCTGTGTAACAGAAAGATCTAGCCCAAGTTCTCATGGACATTGCCTGCCATTCTTATGTATGCTGATAACTGAAAGAATGGGAATACATCTGTAGTAAAAGTTACTGGGGACAGTTTTTCTCCAAAATCTCCTTACAATCTGTAAAAGGAACCTTCTGGTCTTCAACCTCTCCGCTAGGAAAAGTGTGCTTAAACAGAGAGGCTTTTAATATTCTTATGACTTTATCCAACATTAAAAAGTCCAGTTACATCAGCTAGAAAGTAGATTTAAACATTGTGTTTAAAAACTGCTTCTCAGCACAGCAGAAACTGCATATAGAGCACATGTTCTCTAGTACAACTTGGATTTGTTTAGAATGCTAAAACTCCTAATTAATTAACAGTAAATACTTTTTTCTTTGGTTTGATTGTTTTGATCCCAAATACGCAAACTGACCGCCATATGCAAACTGATGAAGGTGTGGACTTAATTTTGATCTTGCTTACACCAACAAATGGAATGATGTGTGACTTGCATCAGTCTGGGTCAGACTGCAGGAGGCCATATGTGTTTATTTTAGCATTTATGAATGGTTATATTTACCTCATTGCAATGACTCGCTTTGGTTTCTGTTGACAAAACCATGACTTAAGAGAACGTTTGCAAAGACAAGAACAGATGTTACCAGGCTGCTTGCCACGGAGAGGAAAAAAAGCCAGTATTTACTTGTAAGCTGGTGTTGGCTGTACCATTTTTCCAATGAGTAATGATGAACAGTAGCCATTAGTCAGTTGCTGAAGATCATGATTTGACAACAGAAGAATAGGCTTGGAGATGCCTTTTTGTATAATCTGATCTATACAGTAGAGTAGAAGGCAATTGCTGTAATCCCTGAAACCACTTCTACCTTGTAACACTCTTGAAGTATCTGAATGACCAAGGAGAACCTAAAAGCTTAATGAGACAGTGCATGGATATTTTCTCCCCTTCCCTGCAAGCATGTTGGTTTCCTATTAAGCTAAAAACTTCTACTAGACACTTTTATGAAATTTAAAAGCAACATTAAGCTTTTTGGAGTTAGTTTGGTGCTTTTCTTTTTCCATCTGCAGCCATAAGAAAACCTCCTAAATCATAGATATTAAAATCAAACTTGTTTTAAATGGACTTTTATAGAGGAGAAAGAAGCGTAGTAGTCTATCACCAGGATTAATGATGATCTGGGTGGGTTTTGGGAAAGCATTTGTGAAGAAATATGTGTGCGCACAGTTTTAATGGGCAAGGAAGGACTGACTTCAGTCACCCGGGAGCAGCAGTGTGGGGTGTGCGGCATTTGAAGATTTGGATATGAAGTTTTGGGAAGGCAAATGAAGAGTGATCCTATTTCTGGAGAGACAGCACCTGTGTTTAGTGGTTGCCTATGGTGTTATATGGGTGGGAGGACCCTTGCAGGCAGAGCAGAGGGGTGGAAGTGACCCAGTGGCCTCCCACACTGGGGCACAGCACTCAGTGGGCAACGCCAGGCCTTTGCCCTCCATGAAGGCTGTGATCTTTGCGTAAGGGGTTTAGTGTTGCTCCAACATGATGATGATTTGTGAAGAGAGAAGTGATACACATTTTGAAGAGATGTGGCTGTAACATCTGTGTGAGCGAGAACCTGCTAGATGGAAATGATAATGAATTACAGCATATATGGCGTAAACAAGCTCTGGTTTGTTTCTAAAAACATGCAACACTGTGCTCTCCTCGTTCAACCAGAAGCCACTACACAGTGTATCTTTGAATGTCATGAGTGCAGGGAGAGCTGAGCATGACTTTTCCTCTTACAAAACACCAAGCAAGTCTGAAGGAATACTTAGTACTAGCTTACCAACAAGGGATTTTTAAAACTAATACGTGGAGGCATCTTCTGCCTTCCTGTTTTCATGATCAACTTACTGCAAGCTGTGTAAGATGTATTCCTGGGGATATCTCAGAGGTTTTTTTCTGCTACTTTTCTTAATAGGAAGCGTTACGTTGATTTGTTAAGTGTCATGCCACTGCTACTGGCTGGATGAAATACCATATGAGCAGTTCATGGGTTTACTGGTTCCACCTGCTGGCTGAGCTGGTGATGGTGACCTGTCAATCAAGTGGGGTTGAACAAGTAATCTTATGGCAAGATCTTATGACTAATTCCTGTCTGAGGTATGAGGATAGTCTTGTCTTTGTGCTACAAACTTTCTCTCTGGTTTTTCATTAAATTAAATTTTAAAATGCGGTTTCTTAAGCAAGATGGCAATACCAAACCACTAGTGCATTTTTAGCAAGAGAAAAGGACAGCAATCCTCTTTGAAAATAAGAAGGTAAACAAATTAGCCCACTGATGTGCCAGTGCTGCTGCCTGGTCATCACTTCTGGAGCTCACTCAGGGAGAGAAAGCCTAGACTCATTCCCCATACAGCTATCACAGATACTGCATGGCATACATGAGGGCTGGGAGAAGGATAACCCCTTGCATTTGGAACATATCCCCAAAATTTCCCCACACAGGGAAGAGGATGGGGGTAGGAGTGGGAGGAACGCAGAGCTAGACTTAACCCTCGATACTGCAATGTCCATGAGTACAGAAGAAAGACTAGAGGTGAGAAGAGAAACTGGCTCTCATTAGCATGGGTTTTAGGGCTGAGACTAGGCCTAGAGTTCAGGGAAGTGTGAGCATGGATTTCCAGTTGAAGCTGGATCCTGCAAAGCCTGCAGGACTAGAAGAAAGCAGAGGACTTACATGAAGGCGAATGGTATTAGTGTTGGAGTTACTGTTAGGATTTGGGATCTTGGGTGCTCTACAGTTTAGTTCCTTATTTGAATCTCACCAGGCTTTCCGTGCTGAGGGTTGGCTCCAGCAGAAGCAAACCTTTTTTGATTGGTTTTGTTAGCATTAGGCTATGATTAAATCTAAGTTTAAGGCAAGAAAGTTTCTGAGATCCTGTTAGAGTTTCATTTCTTGCAGTGTTGTCCAAGCACATGGAGTAGATTAGCAGCTGGTTCTGTGGAGGTGAATGGCTTATATTGTAGGTTTCAGAGTTGTAGGTTTTTAAAGGTCTTTAGAGGTGCCCTTTAGGTACCCTGAAGAGTTGCCTGTTCAGGATATTTTAAGAGTGCTTGGCTGCGTTAACTTTCTTCTGCTGATTGCAAACCTTCATCCTTCATTTTTCTACCAAAGCAATAACAGAAAGTTTCTGAGGGAACATCATGGTGCTGCTACCCTTCTTCTTGCTCCAGGCAGTCATCGCTGGCTGCCAGAGGTTCAGTCCAGCCTGCTAGTGACTAACTCAGAAAAGCAAATGATTTATGAATCATACAAGGCTACAGTTATATTCCAGAATAAAACTGGGACAGGATATTAGTGCATGAGTAGGTCCTACAGATGTCCATATTGACATGCTTCTTAGCATGGTTTTGTCCTACATCGATTAGTTGCCCCTAGGCATGGTCTGGGAACAGTTCAAGAGGTGAACATGCACCACGACTTTAAGCAGTTTGGATATAGCCAGTCTTTTTGGGAAAGTGATTCAGCCTCAGAGACAGGAGATGTTCTGTACCACTTGGCCTCAGAGTCAGAGAAGAGTCTGGTTTGCCTGAATTATTTAGTAATACACAGCACGTCAAATGGACTCAGGGACAAACAAGCCAGTAAAGTGGGTCTGAAGGGTCAGCTTAAGGAACAGCTCAATGGGAGGGGAATTCCTGCATCAATTGCAAAGATGCTGCTCATCTGCAAACATAATTTTGTTTTCTGTTTTAAAAGCACCAGTGCTTCAAAGGATTTATTTGGAAGGAAATACCTCCAATTCTCTTTGTTTTTTCTGATGGCATGCCTGTGATTGTGAGAACTCAGTAGCACTTGCAGGTATGCTGCAGCAGATTACCATGCTGCCAGTAGTTGTCATGCAGCACTAGTGTACCACGGTCAGAAATGGTTGATTACGCTGCAGAAGGGCAGTTGTTGAGTATTTAGATAATGCTAGATGGAATATGAGTATGATTGCATTTGACTTAAAAGCAACATCCTTCCCCGCCTAAAAACCAAAATCCCACCCCTGAAAAAATTACAGCTGCCTCCCATGGTAATTTTTTTACTGATTTTTTTTATAGGCTCAAGAATTCTCAGATACAGCTAGTACTTCGTCCATTCGGGAAGAGGTGACACTTCATCTTTCACTAAAATACTTCAGGCTCATTCTCATACCAAATCCATTTTCATTCCTGCTATATGAACCTGTAACATAGGTGATGCAATTAGGAGGAAAGTGCAGAAACGATAAGGAAAACCTGATAAATGAAATCTGCTGCACACTGTCAGTCATGCTGATGCTATTCCAATAAACACAAACATGTTTTTGTGTACCCAGCTTAAAGAGATAGAGTAAGATAATTTATGGCCAAAATTGTCTTTCCTTCCTTGCAGCATTTATATGTATATGGTATTATACACACCAAAAATATGTTGAGGGCATTACTGACATAAAGTAGAATGCTAAAAAGGCAATGCTATGGTTAGTGTTGTAGTTATAGCATTATAGTTAACAGGCTTTTTGTTCAGTAACTTGTCCCCTCTTTGTGAATGCACTATATACAGTCTTTATGTAATTAGGAGCATTTTTAAGGTGAATGTTTTGTTTTAGGAAGGGGTTTGCTTTCAAGGCAAATGCAGTCAGATTTATGTCAGATTTGTTATTATGTAAGTGGAGCTTCGTCTTACAGAGGAGATTTGTCTTGCAGAGTGCGCAGATTGGGCAGCCTTCAATTTAGGAGTGGGTGCAAAATACTTTTCCAAGTGTTTCGGTATCATTCTGCGGGGGCGCGCCCGCCCG
>JAVJGI010000060.1:30060057-30122409 GCA_035590275.1 Ibycter americanus
TTGTCTGTACACTATTCAAACATTGCTTGGAAGACAAAATCAGTCATTTCCTTGTGGGAATTGTTATTCTGCTCTTTCACTGCAGTTTCTGAGTGCCTCAGAAATGTTAATGTATTGTTAGCAGTCCTGAGGAGGTGATGTGATATCTCCACTTTATAAATCAGGAGCTAAGGCTGGTGGTGGAAGCACAGGTCCAAGAGTGTTTGCTAATTTGGGGGCCCCGTTCAATGACCTGATTTCTTGGACTAATGCATTTCATGTGATCAAGGCACATTCCCTGCTGTTGATTTCAGTGGCATTAGTGAGTGCTCAAGAGCTCTGCAATCTGGGCCTCAGGGCTTGAAACTGAAGACCAAAGATGTAAGGAATACTTCTTTGGTGACCAGATGAGTCAAGATTTAGTGTGAAGGGCTTCTCTGCTAGCACATAAGAACTGTGAAGCAGAGGCTCGCATACAGTACTTTCTTCAAGGATGATGCTCATTTCCAGTTGTCCGGAGCCTCTTTCTTCTGATTCTACTATGCCTTTGAATATCTGTAACAAATGAGGCAGTGCTCCAGTGAGTGATGGTCTCTCTAGGTGCACTTCGGATCCTCAGAAGAAACGCCTACTGACAAGTTAGAAAACAGATCATTTATTTAAAGAGAATACTCAGAGACAACAGTCCAAACCACTTCAGCTTTGATAGCCTGTCCCAAGTTTTCCTTGTTGTTGCATAAAATAGTGTAGTCTATGTATACATATACATTAAAAATACGCTCATATTTTATCTTACAGTAGTCATCTGATGAGAGTACCTCAGTCAGTCTCTTCCTTTGGCTTAATATCCTGCTATGTAGTCTTCTGCTTGAAAACAGCTCATCTTTGCTCAAAACTGGTCTGTAGTGTCAGCTCAGTGACATTAGTTTGCTGCACTGGGTGGTGGTGCTGAGAATGTAAAACTATCCCATTAGCCTGTTTGCAATATAAAATAAGCTTATGCAGTGTAGTGAGATTCTGGCAAGTGTAAAGGAAAAAGGTGTTAAGGAGAGTTGGCAGCTCCTTAAAGAAAAGGTATTAAGTGCAAACTTCCACTAAAGAGGAAAGTTAAGGAAGTGCAGTAGAAGACCAGTGTAGCTAAATTATCAGCTCTTCATAGCCCCTGAAGAGTTTTTTTAAAGAGTGGGAAGTAGGTCAGATTTCCAAGAACACGGATAAAAAAAATAGCGTATAGGGACAATAAAATCAGAAGTCTTGTGGCACAAAATGAGATTAAGGTACTGAGGTGTGTAACAGGTGGTAAGAATCATTTTTCATGTCCATTAGTAATGAAAGAAAGGCTGAAAGAAAGTGCTAGAGGGTGAAAGGCTTCAACAGATGGCACTGAGAAGGTCAAAGTGTCTAGTTTGGGGTCTTTCCTAGTAAAGTGGATACTGCTGCTACTGATAACATGGGGAACTGTACTGCTGCTGCTACCCTGACTCAAGATGACTTGGAAAGTGTTTGGGAACAGTCCACTGTTGGAAGGGAAGCATGAGCTGGGAGGATCCCAGAGGTGGCTTCTTTGCAAGTGCTGTTCTGTACTTTTGTTAGTGGGTTAGATGATGGCACTGAGTGTGACAATTTATATAGAAGGCATTAAACTGGTAAGGATGAAAGACACCATGCAAGACAGGGCTACAATTCAAGGTGGTCTTGATCAGTTGGAGAAGTAATCATAAAAAGAATGGTCACAGTTCAACAAGGACATGTTCTATATCCGACGCTTAGGAGTAACCAACTTTAATAATAAAGGCTGGGGAATAACTTCCTAGGGATTAATAATTCATGAAAAAGTCTGAGACTTGCAGGGAACCACAAGCCAGTACATGAGTGGACGTTGTCGTGCTGTGGCATATAGTATTCTGGGGTGAATAGGGAGGAATATAGCCTGCAGAACATATGATAATCATGAAAAAAAGCCTTCCTTGTCTGGAGTGCCATGTCAAGTCACAGGGACTATAGCTTGAGAAAAATGTAAATCAACAAGACTATGCAGAGGGATAGGAACAAGACTGAACAAACAGTCCCAGATAGCATGACTAATACATAGATATTGAGTGAATTGGTGTTATTTGGGGTAGACAGCAGCAATATGATTGGTGGTTATTATAGCCTTCTGCATATATGGGCTGCTGCAAAGAGGGAGAGAATAACCTGTTTTCTATGTCTGTGATAGCACAAAGACTAAAGGCCATAAGTTCCAGCAAGAGAGGTGGTGCTACCATGGTAAGAGTAGTCCAACACTGGAAGAGTTTGTGTGGGCAGGTTATTGAATCTCCATTGTTGGAAGCCTTCAAGAACAGTTAGGAAACATCCTCTGGCAATAATACAAGTTGCAGTAGATTGTGCTATGGGGCTGGATATCTCCTGACAACTCTTCCAGGCGTAATTGTATGTTTTCTGACATGCTTCCTCTTTCATCTTTTTTATCCTTTTACTCCTTGGTGGATATCACTGTTCTCTGGATAGGGATTTCTTAGTTGGTGGGGAGATTAAAATTTAGCAAATCTATAAGCAGTCTTCTTGGTACGGAACTTCATAGGGCAGTGCTTTAAACTACTTTGTTTGACCAACTGCTGAAGCTGTGAGAGTCCCAGGCCACAACTTCATTGTGAGAGTGTTCCTTATAGACAGAGTAAGGACTGGGACTTGCTTTCTAATCAACATATTTTCTGAAGACTTTTAAAATGCATGTAACAGTCTGACATACCAGCTGTCACCAGAAATCATGTCCCCCACCGACACCCGCGTGCGGTGCGTTGGCACTCATGTCATACAGAGAGGGAGTGTTGACAGGTCCTCTTGCTAGTCACCTTAGCAAGGGAGGAAAGAAGCCAGGGTTCAGCAAAGGAGAACTGGCAATCGCAGGAGAACACCAGGAACAGCAGAACCAGAATAGTCTGAGCAAGGAGTCACTGGACTGGCCTGAGGCTTTTACAAGCCCAAGAGGAAATGCGTGCAGCAAAAGATAATTTTTCTCCAGTCTCGCCCATGTTTTGCTTGGTGTTTGGGACTGATTTGAACATCTCTCGTCATGGGACAGCAGTGCAATGCCGTTCATGGCCAATTGTTTCCAGGTTCCGGAGCCTCGAATAGCTCTAGTTGCATTTGTGTTAAAACTGAATCATGTTTTCTTTTGACTTAGAAGCCGAACTTGATTTCCAAGCCAATGCTTGACAGCATCCTTTGTCTTCGTGACGACAGATGGAAGTATGTGCGGAGCCTCCTGACCCCAGCCTTCAGCGATACCAAACTGAAAGAGGTAAGGTGTGGACAGTGCTGCTTTCATAATTTGGAAGACATGATCGTTTTCTTTTGTGCAGGCATCTGCTTTATATAGGTCCATATTAAGGATAGGTAAAATCTGCTACTTCGTGCCAATTTATTTAGACCTGAAGAGCATGCACAGTAGAGTGTACATGTGGTGTGATCCGGTTCATAGACTGGTGAAAATCAGAATAGCTCATCTGAGAATGTGATCCTCTGTCTTTCTCTATGTAAGCTAGTTTGTCCGTAAAAGTGTAGCAAACTCAGAAAGGACCCTTACACCTTCCTCCCCCATGCCCTGTCAGGAGTAAGCTAAAGTACGGGAAAGGTTATTGCTCCCAGTTGGAACATAGCTTTTCATGATTTGCAGAGTCAGCAGCTCTCACGTTAGCACGGGAACTGCTGTCAGTCTATTTTCATTTCTCCATCTCCTTCCTTCCCCCCTCCTCCTTTTATTCTTTAATCCTTTCATATAATAAAATAAGTCACTGGAACAGAATGTCATTGCCAGATAAATACCTCTGACTGAAAATAAATGTCTCCATGCTGACCTGCTGCTAATTTCCTATAAATGTCTCAGCATTTACTTAGCCATGGGAACCCATTATCCGGTAACAAAGTCCTATTCCAGTGACACGATATCTCTTAATTAAACCCAGATAAATGATTGACTGGTTAAAGTCTTCTTTCAAGGGGGGAGGGGAACCCCCACACACACAACAAAAAAACTACCTCTTCCTTTATGTATTTTATTCTGAAAGGGAACCATGCTTCACTCCGGTGCCCAGTCCTGGGTTGTAAAATTTTCCACTGGGCAGACGCTTGTGTTGTTTTGACATGCCGCTGTCGAAATCCACAGTAACATCTAAATGTGTCTGGCTCTCCCAGCTCTATAGACAGCGGTCGCTTAGCAACGCCGGCTGTCACCTCCTTATTATGGTAAATTCTAATTGGCTGCCAGCCTGGCGGAGATGCTGATTAATCACGACTGACAATGCCATTGGTTATGCGCCCTGACATTTGCTCTGTCACCGGCTCCATCATGAAATTTTAGTAAGGCGAGGATGCTTAAATATGCAAGCGATTAGTTGCTCATGGCATGGTGGGGAGAGGAGAGTTTTACATTTTCCTAGCGGAAATTAATATGCCTTACTGCAGGTCATCGGCTCTTTGCTGGCGGACTAACAAAAGACAAAACTGTGCTCCCCTCAATTTGCGGAGAGCAACCTCTGCTGGCACCAGCCAGGCAGACTTGACTGAGGAGAGCGGTGAGGGTGAGCAGGTGGAGGCCCTGGCCATCTTGCTCTGGGGCTGGGCATGTCAGGGTTTGCAGGGTTTGACCGATTAAATTGAGGTGGGAGGAGTTCACAGTGCTCACTTTGCACTGCTTGGTGGCGGAGCTGCTATGCTGGAGTGGTGGTAGGAGGTAAAATGGAGAGCTGGCTAGTGCCTGGTAGATGTCTCGCATGCAAAAACTGAGATCTTTATTTTTAGCCTGATAATCAACTTTTCTGTGCTGCTTCTTCCAAACTTTGTGGAAGGGCTGCGATTGTGCGTGGGCTCAGGGTGACCTGGAAAAGGTTCCTTTCTCCTCCCAGTCTACAGAAGGTGGGAAAACAAGGAGTGGGGAAGGTCTCTGAAAGGCCCACCTTTGTTCCTCTGTCCTATGTCTTCACCAGAAGACAGTCCATCCCCTACGCAGAAAGACACTTGCAGTAAGTCTGTGTGAGATTAAGAACCTCTTTTGAATGGGTGCACTCCTCATCCATGCATTTCATTTTCTACCCAAATACATGAACAGTCCTGGGATATGAAGTGAATGCAACTTAAGTCCTTGCCCATGTGCTTCTGTTGCTGTTGCTTAATTTAGAAGTCAAACCAACACTTCTCAAAGAAAATCAATGCTGGTTAATTATGATCTCACTTTTTAACTCTCCCATATTCGGTACTGTCTCAGAACGTCTACAACAGCATGGAAATGAAAATACCATGTTCTAGTATTGGCCATACTACAGAGTATTCAGAGTTAAGTAGAAGAAATCCTGCTCATAATGAACTCTATCTCTCTACCTCAGAGGAGTTACCAGTAAGCTAGTTTTGGTATTAATTTATCGTGTAGGAACCTGGATATGTTGTTTCATACATATTTATAAATACTGCTAGACACATTCTTCATTTCTTCTCCTAAGACATTGATTCCTTTGCCACAGAGATCTGAGCTCTGACAAAACCCCACACCAAAGACTTCCTCTCTGTTCACTCTGGATGTCTGCTTTGCCTTCATTCCCCTATGCAAACTCCCCGGTGATGCTGGAGAGAATGCAGACCTCCCGAGTGGCTTTGGACAGTGGTTCCCCTTCAGCACTGCAGCCCCTTGAGCCACTCCGAACATAGATTTGTCTGTCTGGATGCTCTGAGAGAACTGGGAGCAATAAATGTGACAGAGCAATAAATGTTAACAACTCCTTGTTCTCCCCATAGCAATCACTTCAGATAAACGATGCACAGAGGGTCGAAGGGTTGAGTGTAGGTTCCTGATACCTCCATTTCAGAAACACGAGAATCTACTGGGCTAAAGGGACAGCTTCAGCACTAGTAAGAACAAGAAACCAGTCATCCACTCTTTGGCCTGGCTGCTGGAGGACAAAACCCAAGACAGAGCTAATACATGTTGCTGAGGTTTGACCCGCAGTGCCCCACAGAGGCACCTAGCTGCTTGGCTGGGGACAGAGTGGTACTTCGCCATTGTCTCTCCACAGAAGCAGTGTAGTGTCATGAGAAGTTCACTAAACTTGAGGAATTTCACCTTGGTTTGGCAAAAATCTCCAACAGCCAGTCAACAAATGAGGAAAAGTTGATCCCAGAAATGTTGAAGTTTGCATTGCGAGCAATTAACTAGAACCAGAGGTTATAGAGCTGTTGGACAGCCACTGTAGTGTTTGCTGCATGTACACAGAGTTGTTTTCCTTACCTTTTTCAAGATTTTCTGGCATCTTCTCCAGCTTTCTCACTCTTCTGAATTTATCTTTAAAAACCTTGCATGGTTTCACAGTTGCTTTTAAGGATTTCTATTCATTGTGTGTTCTCCCTTTTTAATTTTCATTTTCTAATGAGTATATAAAGATTAGTAAAGCAGTCCCCTCTAACTGAAGGAAGGTTTGGCTCCAGACAACATTGAATTCAAATACTATAGTGGTGAGCATAGCATGAATCAATGGACTTCTAAGCTTGGTCCTGCAGTAAGATTTGGTAGCATCCCACATGAGATGCCACTGGAGTTGATAGCAGATCTGATAATAAGCTCTTTCCAGTGAGACCCCTGAATGGACCTCATAGTACCATTGCTCTGGGAGCACTGAAAATGAGAAAGGAGACAGGAGGCAGGAGACCCAAGAAGTTTCACTTCCAGCTCTGTCATTGACTGCCTGTGGGTGATCTGGCAGAAGCTACTTACATTCTCTGTGAATGAAAAGACTTTCATCTGTTAAATGGGAATAATAGCGACCACTGAAAGCTGATCCAAGATGTAATTCATGAGGAACTGGTGAAGTAATATACCTGGAGGCCCTTAAGTAAAAGATGCATTTCCTGGTGTTCCTGTTGTGCTCTCCTCAGCTATTATGTGTTGAAACAAGCTAATATGTTAGTGATCTTGCTGTACCAATCTTGATTCCCTATTTAGTATTTCTTATTTTGTTCCTCTTCTTTTTGCTGTGGTGCCTGTGATGATCCTGCAGTTCTGGACCCCTTGTCAGTCTTGATAAATAGCTTTGCTTTCTTTTACAGCCAACACCAGCAGAAAACCTATTGATTTTTATTTATTCTGATGGTGCTGCAGTAGACTTGTCATCTCCTATCAGTATGCCAGGAATCTTCTCCTCTATTAACCAACCATTAAAACAAAACAGAACACAAAAATTAGGGAAGAGAGCACAGCATAATGTAGCA
The DNA here is from genome assembly GCA_035590275.1 of Ibycter americanus. NCBI lineage: Eukaryota > Metazoa > Chordata > Aves > Falconiformes > Falconidae > Ibycter > Ibycter americanus. The sequence continues at coordinate 30,067,294 of JAVJGI010000060.1, forward strand.
TTGTCCTAAATAACCTGCAAAGTGGAGTTTGTGTTGAGGCATTTTCTTTTAAATAAAGGGAGACACAAAGAAGAACTTGTGATAACATGGCAGAAGGGTGTAGGAAAATCCTCTAGTGGCATTCTCAAGCTTGTAGATCTTTCAGGTCCCACTAGGACATGAGACCTGACAGTCCAACTGTTGAGATTTCCTTGATTTGCTCTTATTCTGCTTGCTCTGCTTCTGCACATTGGTCAGAGGCATTTTGGAAGGGTCTCCGGAAATTGCTGTTGTTACTCAGCAAAGCAAGTGTGCTCACCTGAGACAAAGCAAATCACTAACGTAAAAGCTGATATGTGAAATGTGCGTATCCTTGAGCCACAAGTTAGTGTCTGGTTGAGTTGCTCACTTTGCTAAGTTGTGCGCATGAATCGCAGGGCCCCACTGTGAGGTGATAGAAACGAATCCTCTCACAAACATTTTCCTGACACTCTGCTCTTTTCCTGGTTTTAGTCAGGGACTTGAAATCAGGTAGAGAAGCAATTCTTGTGTTAGGGATATATCCTTTTTCCTTCTCCTTCCTTTATATTTCTTCCCATTTGTGAGATGAGGTCCAACATGACTTCTGTGTACGGTGCGTGAATAGTAAAGTCTCCAGTGTGTCTGTCTACAGTGAATATGATCCAGCATTCTACTTTATAGTTTGGGTGCTAATAATAAGGGTAATAATAATAGTGAATGCTGAGGACCACACCTAACTAGAGGAACGTGACTCTGATGCCTTTGAACAGTGCAAACATCCCCATGCACTGTGCGTATGCAGAATCAGAAACTAATTGTTGTTATGTGCCAAATAGCATATTGGCAAGATTTATATAGCAAAGCCCCTGGCATCATGAAAACCCTAACCCCAAATGCTCTTCTTTGGCAGAAAGAAAGAAATTGGGACTCTGGGCTACTCTTGCTATTAGATAACTGGCAGATCAAATATTTACAGGGACCATATTGTTTAGATTTTTCTTCATCCTGTTACTCTCAGCCAATCTGAACACAGAGCAGCTGGGGTTTGTTTACCCACCAAGAACTGAATCTCAGGCAGGTTATGCAGCTTTTATGTTCTGACTGGCAAATGAGAATGTATAGGAAGTTAGTGATACCCAAGGCAGTACAGATCAACATGTCTGTTTCTGTGTCGGTTTTCAAAGTTTGGTATAGTTCACCTCCCCCAACACTACTTTGTTTTTCTTGACAATTGAACGAAGAGTTGAAAGTGTTAAGGGACTTGAGAGTGTTTCAGTCTGTGGTCTTTGTAGTTAGCAATCTTGGACTAATTTATGTCCCTCGGGAATAAAAACTCAAACCCAGGATTCCCGAGTAGATATCCCCTGTAGCTTTCATATGCAAATAATTGTCTCATTGGTGTGACTTTGTCCTATCATGCTAACAATAAATCAAATCCATGTGCCCCCCTCCCCATTTTCCTGGTTAGGTTTACTAACAAAAAGATCTTATGGCTAGAAATTAATTGCAACAGTATTTTGAAAAGCTGGTGGAATGTGGAAAGTGCAGAGGTGCTGTGAGATGCCCTGACCAGGCGTATGTGCTACAGCCATCTCTGCCAGCTGTTGGAAGGCAATAGCAACCAGCTGGGTGGTTGCAGGTCTGGTGATGTGATGAAGAATAAAAGAGAAATAAGGCCTTAGACAGAAAATCTGAAACGATCACCATCTGTGTAGGAAACATCATACCTGTTAAAATACGGATTTTTATTTTGTTCTCCTTGACTGGTTTGGTTCATTGGAAGGGCTGGACCCAGAGATTATGAAGCATTTCACCCTGGTTCAATCTGTTGAACAGAAATGTGCTAATTTTGTTGAACCATTTGAAAAGAAGCTCACTGCAGGGGACCTTCTTTAGAAAGCCAAAAGGGAAAGAAAACTGCCACATAACGTGGCGTGCACCTCCCAAACACATCACAGCTACTTCTAACAAATACTGATCTGGCTTCGGGATCGTCTTGTGAGAATGTGGCAAAGCCCAAATCATTCTGGCTTTGACCTGACATAGCGACGACCTGCTCTGTCCCATATAGGTACAGGACCTCGAAAGCAGCTAAACACATTCTTGACTCAGACTTCTGCCTTTGGAAAACATGTTGGATGCTCCCGTGTAGGCCTCTTGACTGCGCATAGTCTTGCCCATGTGTTAGGATGGCAGTGTGCCTGTGCACAAAGTGTTATGCCAGTTTCACAGAGGTAGAAGTGCCAAGCAAAATGGACTTGGCTGGGCAGGCTGCATAGCTCTCGGAGTGTGCTGAGAGGCTGCAGTAAGTCTTTTTTGGTAACAAGAATGTCAGAGGAGTAGGACGAGTCTGTTCTCATGTTTGTTGACATCCGTATGCTGAAGGAGGTTGTTCAGGAAGGAAAGGCAGGTTTCTCTGCGCAAGTCTGCTGATGCTTGGCATATTTGTTGAGGCAAGACTGTGGTATTAAATTGTAGGCTGTAAGGATCTCTAGGCAGTCTATATGGAGAAAGAGCTATGGCAGAGAATGCCTTTAGCTTCACGGCTGGATTGCTGCTACACCCTTCCTCGGCCCCCCAGTAGGCTAATCAAGGCAAGTGTCTGATGCCTTTCATATGTAAAAAGTTAAAGAGGAAGAGAAAGAGACTTTAATGAGGTCTTGGTGGTTGCCTATGGTTTCCATGAAGTGCCAAAGAGGAGTCCTGCACAGTCTGTTGCAGGAGAGAGCTACAGCCAGGCTGTGGGTAAGTCTACCTGACCATCATGTGTCAGTGACTGGAAAGAACCGTTAGCTAAATAAATTAACATGAATGTCCATTTAATGGCATCACCACTCCAGAAAACCCTTTCCTCAGGTAGCAAGAGTAGTTAGCCCTCAGCATCTTGTAGTGGCATACATGGTGCTTTTCTAATGTACATGTTAAATCCCTCAAACCAAGGGAGAGCAGGATGGAAATGCTGGACCTCTGATGCTAATATCCTTACAGGACTTTGGGACTATAGAAAATATTATTCCTTCTGCCCTGTGTAGCCTAAATATACTGTAAATATGGATCATGATAAATCATCATCTGAAACAGGGAATGGTTAAGAGAGGTGGGTGTCTTTGCTTGACAGCTCTCTGCATGTATAGCCACAGGTGGGCAAGAATCAAAGGTCAGGTAAGTGACAGGGCCTCTTGTATTTAGGCCCAGAGCTGGAGAAGGTCATCCCTGTAATGTGTAGGTTTATTTTTAGCAGACAGTCTCAACATTTCATCTTACCTGTGCAGAAGTGCCTGACCACACCTGCAGAGGATCCTGAGAGCTCCATCCCATCCACTGGATGAAATTAATTTAGAATAATTGATTTATTTTTTTTTAACATTTTAATGTTTTTCACAATGCAATGTGTTCCTTTCTAGATGACACCACTAATAAACCAGGCCTGTGATGTCCTGCTGTGTAACTTGAAAGTCTATGCAGATTCTGGCAAAGCGTTTGATATCCAGAGGTATGTTCAACATGCCAGAAATCAGTAGCAGATTTAAATAAAAAGAAGTCAATAGCAGCAGTTATTCTAAATATGCACTTACTGTATAAAAGAAGATTTTTTTTTCCTTCCTTGCTTTTATAAGTGGAGATCATAGTTTAATAGAGGATGTGTCTGATAGATGCCTTTTCTTCCTGGGGGCAGCCATTGCATACTTGAAAAGTAATTTTGGAAAAGCATCTAATGTATTTCTAGCTGTTGTTTAATGAAGTTTTAACAGCTGGAAGCAGAAAGGAAAGCTGCATCAGTCCCTGTCCAGTCTGCTCTCTACAGTCTGCCAATAATGTGCAAATATAGGAATTGATCTAGTATCAAATCCCTTTAGTCAATCACCCTCTTTCTTTTTTTATATGAGGGTTTTTGAGCACTTAATCATTCTTCCCACATTCTTCCTAATCCTGTCTAATGGCACACTAGCCTTTTGTGAAACAATGGATTGGTACTCCAGATAAGAATGCACCATTGATTTATAAAATGACACTTTAACATTTTCCATACTGTGCTTTCTCCCATTTGTTATGCATTTAATATCCTATTATCATTTTTTGTTACTCTTTCATCAGAGGTCTTCACTGAACTGTTCACACACTGTCTATCCCCGTCTCTGAGCAGATGCATTTCTTCTAGTATGGCATATGAGTAGTTTAAATGCATTCTTTCTAATAGGCACTATTTTGCATACATTTCATTTGCTGAGTTGGTCAGCACCCTCTGAAGTTCCTAATGATTTATGCCAGACTGGAGCAGCACAAATAATTTTGTTTCATCTAAAGAAATGGATATCTTGCCACAATTCATCCAGCTCTTTCAAGTGTATGTATATATACGCGTGCAAGTGTATGTGTGTGCACAGGGATCTCTTCATTAAACATCTGAAAAGAAGCTATGAAACCTTGAGATGCACTACACTTAGCCTAGTGCTCTGGTGAAAATTGACCTTTTGAGTCTTTCCAGGCTTTTCCCTTTTTTCCATTTGTCCTTTTTCTATGCCTGGTCTTTTAGCTATTGATTCATGATATGGTTTCACCTCTCAAGAGGCACTTTGGAAAAGACCTTCTGAAAGTACAAATGAATGACATTGACCATATAAGAATATGATCTTCTAGATGTTTTATCATACTATCATTTCAGCAGATGTGGCATATATAAATGTGATTCTCATTGCGCTACGATTTCCCAGAATTGCCTTGGGACCTATTTTTTGTATGTAAATACCCTATCTGCAACCTCCTGTTGTCTTGTATGTTAGTTGTCTTTAGCCATTTTGTGTTTCACCAACAACTCAAAATTCAGTTTTTAAGCTTTTTCAGTACCTTGGAGTGATAGATGACCGATTGCTTCTGAAGTTTTTGTTTTATTGCAATGCCCCCTCTTTTAACACGTCAGCTTTTAATAATGCTTTGTGTGTGTGAGTTGAAAATGCAAAGAAGTTACTTAGGTTTGCAGTATTGTTGTTATCTTCAAAATCTGCTCTGGTGTCATCAGAATGACAGTGGCCAAAGATCATAGTGTGGAAATGCTGCTTCAAAATATATATACATGATACACTGGGCCGCAGTCCTGTCCTTCTCTTAATACATGCTCACTCAGGTTAAAACACTGCAGTATTTTATATTAGCCTTTTGTAAGGGAACATAAGAGACCAGTCATTGCAGACTTGACCACAGATCAGAAGAATCAAATTTCAAGGATATTTTACATTCTCTGTCCGTTTATCTCAAAACTAAATATAGCTGCTAATGGCCAGTAGAAGTAAAGATGGTGAGACAACTGGGTAAATGGTCAGATATATGGGGAGAGATTCAGTTAAATTCTGAAGTTTCTAGATCATGGTCCACAGATCATTTGTAATTCTCAAAGCATTTGCTGCTCCTCTGCAGAGATACAGATTTCACATGGTGTCAGTCCCTCTTGTTCTTGACGGCAATTTTACATTACAGAGGAGCTATCAAGAAGGAAATCCTTTAAAAAATTTTACTTAAGCACCTCGTGTAACTGAGAGTGTAGACTGGACTGGTAGTAGAAGTGCTTGCTGCAGTTTCAAATGAGAAAGGAATGATGTCTTTTATTAAGATGCATGCTAAGAAAATGCTTATGAATCTCTGACCTGTTGTGTTTGATTTCTAGGAAATAGCAAGTGAAATTGTTTGTATTTTACAAATTTTTAGTGTAATTATTGAGCTATATGAAAATATGTTCACTTTGCAGACAGAGAGAAGGTGACCATTACTAAGCACCAGCATTTGTCAGAATGACGGAAACATGTCTTGTTGGCAAAGCTCAAATCTAAGAACAAAAAGAAAATCAGAGATAAAAAATAATGTTATGTGATGTTTGTAGAATCTAGATACTAATGGATATGTAATTCGTAGCTAATGATTTATCATTCAACTCAATGCAGGTGTTACAACTGCTTTACCTTGGATGTCGTTGGTAGCGTAGCTTTTGGTACTGAGGTGGATTCTCAGAAGAATCCTGACGATCCCTTTGTTAAAAACTGCAGAACATTCTTTGAAATGTCTTTGTTTAAGCCTCTCCTCATTCTAATACGTGAGTATACTCTACCTTTGTCTACTTCCTTATGGCAACTTTCTAATAGTCATTCTCAAATTGCAAAACATACTGAAGCAGGAGCAAGAAGGTGTATAGCAGACTTAAGTTCAGAGGTATTCAGAATGCAACCGACAGGGCAAGTATACCCTCAAGATTCCCACCCTGTGCTCTACAACTCTTGTCATGATTAACCTAACTTCCTTCAGAAACTGAGGTTCTGGGAAGGCAATGCTCCAGGGTGATCTGAGTGGAAGGTTTCTGGGACCTGTAGTTGCCACAATATCTCTTTCAATACACTTCTGCATTAAAACAGAGTAACTGCCCTTCAGAGCCTGAGAATGAAGGTTTTCTGCACTTGGTTGCAGTCCCACCCGTAAACAACAGTGGGCTAATAACCCTCTAAAAAGAGGTGGAGGAGCATAAGCAGATAGTATTAAGTCCTCCAAATTCTTATTTGAATAGCAGCAGCAGCCTGGTTGATGGCTACAAAGGATAAAGATTATAAGTGCCAGCACAGGCTGTCATTAAGAGACTGCATTTATTTTCAGATTAATAGACAGGGAATGCAAAAATGGCATATAAAGCTATTCAGATCTAGGGCATGGAAGCTAAGGCTTCACGGTGACGTTGGCCTGGTTAATGCAGGGCAGTAAGAATTGTAGCTGAGGAAGCCACAGCATAATCAAGGTGGTTGAGGTTTTGCCATCTTGCTATTTAAACCTGCACAACAGTGTCAGGTGGCACAGTGGCAGAGTTTCCTGTGCCCATCTGATCCTGCTGGCATTACAGATTGCACCTGTACTAGCAGCACATGAACTGTTTCCTTCTGGAGCTGTGTATCCAAAATGTCCTGGGGTTAATGTTTAACCTGATTGCAAAGTGTGGTTTGTGACTAATTTCTGAAAGGACCGAAATGTCCCCTTATGTGTTTAAGAGAGTGTCCTTCATTAAAGTTTCTGTAGCATTTGTGGTTGGATGCCTTGGTTGATGTGTTTCTGCTGGTGCATTATGTGGTCTGAAATTCCATACTGTGTTGCCCTGTTGGCAGCACAGGAGTTTTCCGATGACTGATTTGTTAGTCTTAAGCTGTTCCTAAGTTAACAAGAGGTTTATCAAGGTGCAAGACTTCACTCAGGTTTCTGATTATAAAGGCCAAGGACTGGAGACCATTCTTGTGATAATATCCCACTTTCAGAGTCTGTGGCCTGTTTAGAGAAGCAAAATAAAACAGAAAACCAATATCCTAATATTGGAGAACTGTAAACGAGAATGACTACTACACAATTTCATTGACCAGTGCCATGAGCTGCTAGGCTAGTCCAAGATCCTCCAACTTCTGTATGTAACTGTTTGAGTAGGCAGGGAAAATAATTCTTCTCTTTGTTGTGGAGGCTCTGTGGCATCAAGAAGCTGAACTGAAATTCTGAAGCGTTGTGGAAGCAAGCTCAGAAGGCATCTGTCTGACAGGGGAGTCCTGGCCAACTTGGAATTTCTAAAAGGAAATGCTTTACCAGCCTATGGGGGTGGAATAAAAGGAGGGAGAAGGAGAGAGAAGGAATAAAAAACAGGTTTCACAAAAGTAACACATCCCACTTGATGAGTTTTATAATATTAATGAATGGAGGGGGATATTGTATGCCTTTACAGTCCGATTCAGTGTTTTCTTCTTTAAAATCTCTTACAGTTTCTTTCCCATTCATAATGATACCATTGCTACGGATTTTGCCAAACAAGAAACAAAAGGAACTGAATGGATTTTTTATTCAAACCGTAAAAAATGCAATTGTCTTCAGACACCAGCAAGATGCAGCTGAGGTAAGGCTATTTCTGTGATAAATGTATGGATAAGCAAATGTTTTGAGGAAAACCTGGAAGTGACAAAAGCCTCAGTTGCAAAAGCAAACTCAGTCTGTTTGAACATTCAAAGCAATTTAGTGAAGATTTTATTCATTTTTAGCTTTATGTACCACCAACCAGCTTGGTTGTTGATGCAGAATTGTTAACATATTACAAGAAAGGTTGCTTCTCTTTGTATTTCTGTTCAAATAATGATGCAGAAAACACTACCTCTGGGATGACTTTTCAGCCCAGTTTCCAGACCCAGAAGGAAGGATTCACCCTGTAGAATTTTTTCTCAACTTAGTCAGGTGTTTTGTCTATGTTACTTTTCCCTAACAACCAGAGGAAAGGGAGCCCCCACTAAGTGTTTCAACCCAGTCATTACCTAGGAGCTGAGGCAGGTTTTATATAGTCCTGTGACACTGCCTACTGCTTTTGAAAATGGAGAGGACCTGAATGTCTGGTTAAGAGCAGACACTTGCTATTGAGATGGCTAAAGAGAAAGGTAGTAAATTCTACCTGAAGTATGCAATGGGTATGCATTATTAGCAAATCGTTGGTTAGCCATGTATTCCTCTTTCATCGGAACATAAGGTAGTTCTGGAGATTTTTTTTTTATTTTAATCACTGTTGTTTTATGGAGTATCTGAAGGCACGTACGTTTTTATGAAAGTCTCTCTGTTTTTGATATATGAAGTATTTGGAACATAGGCATGTACTTCAGTTCTGTGATACAAAAGTTCTTTAGGTCTACTTGTCCTTTTGGGTCATTCTTTGCTGCAGACTGCGCATAATACCCCTAAAAACAAGTTAACTACTTAATTATGGATGTGTAGTGAGAAACAAAGAATATCAATGAGAATTCCATTTTAAAGGTAACTGAGACAAGTTTTGCATATCAATTGACATGAAACATGCTACAACACACACATTAAAAAGCTGTTAATATTGAAACGTAAGAGATGTTACCACTTTGAGATGAAGAGCAATTCTGATGGGGTTACAGCACAGGTGAGAATGTGTCCTCACAGCTTTGTCTCACAGCTTAGCCCCACAGCTACCGCTTTTCAGAAAAAAATGGATTTTAGTTAACCCTACATTACATCCAGGACACATTTAAAAATCAAATTGATTTTCAAAGGTATTGCTGCTCTTTGCTGTGTTATGTGTTCTGCTCCTTGACTGTTTTTACAGTGAAGTCTCACTTCTGTATTGGTTGCACTTTATCACCACGTGCTTCTTGTCTTTCTTCCAGCCCACCTTTATGAGTCTTTGCTCCCACTAGCCTTTAGGTCTTTGTCTGTCCTTTATATTCAGAAGATTGTAAGTACCATTGACCAGCCACAAACAATTCATGATTCATAAACTTGGTTCCTGGCCCAGTCTGAGTGCTGGAGGAATATTTTCTAACAGGGATGGTGTATCTAACACCTCATTTCTAGTGTACAGATCCAGTGTGAATGTTTAATGGCATTCTGGTGTGGCTCTGTGTATGGAGAGTTTTGAATCAAAGATTCATGCTGAAGGGGTCTGAATGAAAACTCTGTTCTGTGTATCAAATATAAAAGGATAAAAGGGACAATGAAACAATCTAATGTGGATTAAAAATTAATAAAATCCAATGCATTTCTGTGGCAGTAGCACTAAGGGCATCGATCATGGACTACATCCTTTGCTATACTATAGATGGTCATTCCCTCAAACTGCAGACTAAGATAAAGGACAGCAGGGTGGGTATGGTTAGGAGAAAACACAAAGAAAAGCAAGATTGTATTGATAAGAGCAGGAGGCAGCATTCTCTGCATATGCAGCCTATTTGCAGGTTTCAGTGGTTGATGGAGCAGAGGTTTAAGGTTATATTGGAAGGGATGTTGGGAGGTGCTGTAAGAGATAACACATGGCAGTAGCTGCCTAGTATCAGGGCAGTGTGGAGGAAAGTACAAGGTCCATGTTTGCCTTAACAGTGTATGCACAAGTCCATGACTGGCTGTGGTCCTGCCTGTGCCTGGAGTTTTGCCTAGTTTGCAGAATTGGCATATGGGAACTATTTCCAATCCTGGGAGTTAGACACTTAGGACCAGATTTCTGCGAGTGCATTAAGTCCCCTTTGCAGTTCAGGATCATTAGTGTGGCTTTCAAAAGCCAAAAAAACCCTGGAAATTTTGGAGCTTCCTTTTTTCCCCTTTTCACTGCCAGTCTTGTTACATGCCCTTAGAATTTTGACTGTATTAGGTTGGTGGCACATGAGTCGTACTCCAAGTATAGGCAGCTTAATAATTTGCTAGGAACGTAAAAATGGTATGTGAAACAGATCAAAATGCAGCTGTGCCCAATTCAATGCAGAAACATAATCTGTAGAGATTAGGTGTCCCAGAGCACCCTGCATTTGAAGGACAATTATGTCCTGTATCGTAGGTCTCAAATGATGAAATGTACCCACTGAAGTCAGTCAGAGTTTTGGCACTGAATTTTAATGAGGCCAAGATCTAACTGGTAGATACTGGTTCTTTGTGCTCATAATGGGAGCTGTAAGCAAAGCCCTACTGTCTCCCTGTGCTGCATTAGAGCAATGGGCATTCCTTAAGTTGCCACATTCCTAGATGTTACATTATGTGCATCTTTTATTTCTCATTGATTCCATCACCATTAAAAATGCTTTCTGGTTCTTTTCTTGAGGGCGGGGAGAAGGGAAAAAAAAAAACCAACCAAAAAAACCAACCAAAACCTACCTTTGGAACAAACTGTAAAACAATGAAAAGCTCCACAAAAGTGATTCAGCTGAAGCTTGTCTTCCTCTCATCTGTGGCTAATGTGAACAAAGAATAAAGAAAGGCCAAAAAACAATGTGACAAGCAAAGTCAGCCTGTTATCATCCCTGTTCTATCAGTAAATGAAACAATGCTTCTGAATGCCTAAAGATAATCCCATGGGCAGATAGTAATTTTACAGCCAGGTTTAGATCTAATAATACGCTTGCAGCTTATATGAGATCTGTGATGTCACTTTCTCTCATCCCATCGGCTAGTGCTGCAGATGTCATTTTAATTATATATTATCTTTCTGTGGTCAGTCAAATAATTTAAGTCCTGGATATTCCACTCATTTGGCTTATGTACAAAAACATTTAAAGGTTGTACTTTAGAAATTTTGATATATTACATTTATTCATGGATTCAAATTATTGTAAAATGCTGTTCCCACTATTTACAGAAGAGCAAATTCACCCTGCTCAGAAGAAACAGCACAAATTTAATGCACCACTTAACACCTACTTTGAAGACTCCAGCAGGATTTAAGTGTTCAAATACCTTATCCTGATTATCTGCCCAGGTTTAAATTTTTCCCTGAGGCAAAATGTTTCCAGAAACAGGGCAGATAGATGTTTGTTTATTTCAATAAATGATGGTTTGATAGATTTTCATTTAATAATCTGCTATGCAAATCATTATTCATGTAAAAGTTGTTTTTCTGTCATGTTATAGCCAAGTTCTTAACCTACCAGTATTTTTGAGACTCCTTTCTAAAACTGTGGGTGGAAACTAAGCCCCCCCAGCAGATGAAAGGCCAGAATTTCATTTTTAATCCATAGTAATAACAACAATTGTAATGTAACAATTTAAAGATATTGCAAAACATTATTTTTGGATAATCACAACAGATCTGTGGGGAAATCTAGTTTTCAAAATATGCGCCCTTTAACAAGGAGAACTGGAGAGTTCATAGAGGCTGCAACACAGTCTTCTGGCACCTCCGGGTTTTTCCAGTTCTACTGTCTACTGTGAATGCATGATTCAAGGTCACTGATCACATGCCAGGCAGGTAGTGACCTGATGGTGTTTCTGATGATGATTAGCTGTTTCTTGGTGGTCTCAAGCCGATTTGAAATGAGAGAGTGACAAAGCACAATGGCGTATCACCAGAACTGTGTTCATCGGCATCTTGGTTGGCAGTTTACTCAGTCTGGCTGGAGACCTGCAGACTACCTGAATGCGTTTGGGGTAAGCGCAGAGCAGGCAGAAGGAACAACGGGAGAAGAGTGTGAAGGCTGTGCTGCTCTGAACCATGCTGCCTGTGAGCCACGTGGTGTAAAGCCACAAAGAAGCTGTACAGTACTGGCAGTCCTGGTGATGATCTGGCCACTTGTGAACTGGTATGGCCCTGGGATGCTCCGTGCTAGGTCTGGGTCAAAAGAGGCTGTCGTCTGGTCAGCAGTTGCCAGTGAACAATTGCAACTCCTTCCAGTTTTCCCCACTTCCCATCCTTGTTCGAGGCCAGTCCTTTCCCTGATCCCAGGCAGGTATAGCCAGTGGCTCTGCTGCCCCTGGGCTGCCGGTACACCTGGGCAGGCACAAGTGATTCCTGGTGAGTGGAGATCCTTTGGTTTTGCAGCATCAGCCATGGGAGCCTAAAATGGTCAGGAAACTGCATTTTGAGGAAGTCTGAAACTAAGGTATTTAAATGCTTGCAAAGGGGGGAGAACGACCCTTTCTTTCACCACGGACTAGCAATAGAAAAGTGTTATAAGGAAGCGGTATCTTTTAATATCTTTCTGGGAAATGATGGCCTGGTTACAACTTTAATCTCTGGAACACTGATTCCTAGGGAAAAACGTGCAATGAGCTCCCCTAAATGCTTTACCTAAGGGGAAGAGGGACGTGTGTGTGTGTGTACCTGCATTCTGGAGGATAAGGGACAATCTGAAAACCTAATTACTGTGGCACTCTGTTCTTTTCTCTTCCTTCCCCAGCAGTTCCCTGGAGTTTTTCCTTTTCGTGAACTAATGAACTATTTTATTCAAGAGCTGCTTGAAATGAGTTGAGCAGAGGTAATCCTCCTGAAAAAGTCTGATCCTTTCCTTGTCAAGGGAAAGCTATACAATTACTAAGAAAACTTAGTTAAAAATTTGCTAAATGCTATGTACATTCCAGGAGCTATGTGTGTGTTTGAACTGTGGAAATGCAGTACAGATGTTAAAAAGTAAATATTTTTCTAAGGAAACAGCAGATGGGAGGATTAGACACCTTCTAATAGTGTGCAGTTTTCTTGCCTTTGTAGAAAACCGAGCAAAGCTTGTTTATATTTGAAAGAAGGTGGTGTCCATTTAAGGATACACACTGTATGGCAATATTAAAAAATCCATTTTATTGAATACTAAAGTCAGTAAAACAAAGGATCAGTCTTGTTCTTTTGGTTTTCTAAGTCTATGGGAGGGATGCTGCAATTCTGTTCCACTGGGCGGTTCTCACGGTTTGATCATGTCATTATCCACCGCCTTTGTCAGGAGGAAATGTGAAGTGGGCTTTCCAGAAAGATAAATGTGTCTTAAAGTTATAAAGGGAATTTGTGCTAAACATGGGGTTTGAACCCAAATCTTAATTGTATCTCTGCTGTTTTAAGCAGAAGGGTGTCATTCCGCTGGACTATGTTAAAAACCTTTTGAATATTAAATCTGGTGTCTGTGCTTGGGCAGTGTACAGTGATTCTAAGAGGAAAAAAAGTGGCATTATGTTAAAAGGGATTTTAGTTATTCACCTTCTTTTAAAAATCAAGCCATTACTGCTTGCTTTTCAGAATGTGTTCCTTCCTTCCAACATTTGAAGAAAATTTCTTCTCTTTTTTTTCTTTTTTTTTTTCCCTTAAAGATGTAATTAATATTATAACTTCCTCAGGATTTCTTAAGTGGCCATTTAAACATAGCAAGGTCTTAAAACCTCAAATGGAATGAACTTGAAATTCCTATTACTTTTGGTCACCAGTTGAAATTTCTTGATCAGTCTGTTGTTATCTTTCCAACGATGAATTGCAGGCCTATGAAATGTGATCTTTTGGTTTCAGGCCTGGGCTGAAGTGTCTGACTGAGGTACTTTCATCATGAAATGCAGCTCTGCAGTCTCTCTGCTCAAAAGAGATCAAGGACAGAATAAGCAACGAGAACGGTGACTTTCTCACCTCCCTGAGGCGTGTTGATGGGCACGCAGGAAGCGTTTTGCATTACTGCTGCATCTGTCCCAGTTCTGCAGCCCAGCACACCTGTGAGCCCAGCACTTTACTAGCACTGTAGTCACGAGAAGACAGCAAATGTCTGCTTGGTTACCTGCTGCCAGCAAGCACATACCAGGTCTGCTTGGTATCACTCACCCATTGCTCCTACTGAACCATTTCTACTGCTTCCTTGGTTATGGATCAGAGTACTTACGGATCCTAGAGAAGGGACAGGCAGGTGGTATCATGTATATATTATCTACTCTACTCCAGCAAACCCTGCAGCGACTGTGACAATATAATCTTGGCATCTGCGACTCTTTCTCCAATACCTCCATCTCTCCCCGCTCCCTTTTATCTTTTTCAGCCCCTGCTGTGTATCTTCCTTTCTTCTTCAGGGGGTGACAGGAGCAGTGTCCCTATCTCATATTTCACATGTTCCACATGAGCCATCTCACTGACTTCTTGGAGCACCGCTCACGTGCTTCAGTTTGCAAGAACATAGGCTTGTACCAAAGGGCAGAAATGAAAGCAAAGAACCAGGGTGTTCATACTGATTAGGCTGGTGAAAGTTTTTGCATATCCAGAGTTGCCAAGAATGATCTTGCAAACAGTACTGGGAAATTGTATCTGTGTAAGAAAAGCTAACCTCACTTTCTAAGAGGTGTGCGGTGGAGCTCCTTCAGAGTGCCTTAAAAAAAATGGTAACTTTTCCCCTTCCTGAGCAGAACAAGAGGTTCAGATGCTCCCTATAGCAGCATTAACCCACAGGGAGTCATTAGACCAACAGGATGCCTTCAAAGTTACAGGGAGTAAGGACTTAAATGCTTCTGTTAGTAAGGTTTGCATGCATTTTCCTCCTGTTTTCCCCAGCCGGTGCAGGAAGTGAAGACGGACATTTGGCTTGGCTGATCTACACCGTATGAGAAGCATTTTTTAATTGAGAAGGGCAGGGTTTTTTGTGTTGAAAAAAGGCTTTTTTATCCAGAGTAAAAATAAACAAACTCACATGCTCGGTTGTTGGTAATGTCAAGGGGTTTAGTGACTTAAAAATTGTGTTTATGTGATAAAACCAGTCACTTAAAATAGTGTTTATCAAAAATCCAGGCCAAAAGATAGCTTAAGGACTCTTCCAAATAATGTTTGCTGTGGAAAAACTGGAGAGGGAAAGAACTGAAAGGCAAATCTGTCTTTTTCAAAGAGAACACCTCATCGTTGAAGGGGAGATCAGAAGTCTCTCTCTCTCTCTCTTTTTTTTTTTTTTTTTTTTTTTTAATTGGTGTGGCCAGCCTTCGTTACACCTCCTTCTAAGTGCTGGCTGTTGTAGCTATACTCTTTTTTTTCTGTTCTTGATACTGAAGGGGAGGGAGTGGTCACATCTTCGTTTTGTGTGTCCATAAAAATAAGAAGAGCAAGAGCTCATTGTGCTTTGAAGGTGAGATCCAGCAAACACAGCTCTTGTGGTGACTTGACCAGCACAGGCAAAAATCGGAGGAAGAAGGAGCCAAAAAAAAAAAGGTGGTTGTTCCTTATAAATGCCTGGGTCTCTTGCTTCTCCTCTGCAACCTAGTCGTGGCCCAACCTATCATGAATTTCTTGCTTTACCCTCCCTTATGATGGCAAGGGGACTCTGTGCTTGTTATCCAGAGAGAAGTTCAAACGTTGAAAATCCTGTTTATGCCTGTGGTAATTCCCTGTAGGCAATAACGTCAGTGCTGGCCACTTGTCCCAGCCTGATCCTGTGCTAGTAATGAGTATTCGCAGCATGCATTTCAATGTCTGATTAAATCTTTCTGAAAGGCCATCTGTTTGAGGAGGATGTGGCATAGGCTTTAATACTTTTTATACCTAGTACTCAATACTGCCGTTTCATGACCTTAGATATAAAGTTTGTCCCCTGGTTAGTTAGCATCCCTCCTTATACTCCAATCAGAGAGAATAATTGGATCAAGGCTGTTGCAACCTGTTGGGTCACTGTGTATCTTTGGGGAAATGTTCCTGGGTGTTGGGTCACAGAAGTTACACGTACCCAAAGAGACTTTGCTGTGTTGGGGGCTGAGAAAAAGGTTTCTGTTTTCTGGGAAGGGAGTAAAGCATCTCCAGCTGCCTTTCTTTTATAGCACTTGGAGCAGAATCTGATGTAGTCATATATCTGTTGATACATGCCAAATCAGTAAGTAATCTGGCCTTTCTGCTGCATGTTCTCATCTGTGCAAAATATCCAGCATAAGCAGTGTTACATCTGTCTTTCAGTGTCATTCTCCTATAGGCTTGGAAGCAGTTTCCCTTTGCGATTCCGTTAGCATAAAGTAAATCTTCTCCAAGATGCCTTTTCCCATTCCCTGTCATTTGCTTTCCTTCATGGTAGTCTGGGTATTCATCCCTTTGGCTGAAAGGAAAAAATGTCACCCTGAGGTTGTGCACATTCCCTTTCTTTTGTAACATCTCTCTCTTACAGTTCCTCATCTCTTCTGTACGTTACCCTTGTGGTCTGTCCCTCCCAAGTTTCTCAGAAGATCCTACTTTAGGTCACTGAAGCCCTTACTTTTTCCTACTTAATCTGTGATCTGTTCTTCAACCAGGGTGTGGGGTTTTCAAATCAGCAAACAAAGGGAAACATGCCATAAAATGAAATCATCTGGAGATTAATTTTCTGCATAACAAGGTGGTGGCCTTTAATGCCAAGGTAGGATATAAGATGGGATGTAAAATCTAATCTTCATTTACTTCACCTATTTTTTTTTTTTTGTTACTTGCTCTTGATCTGAATCTGCAAGGGATCTGTTTACTGGGACTGGGAGTTTTATGTATTTATTTTACCTTGCTGTTCAGAGCAATAGTATGTTTGGGTACTTTCCCTCTACAAACAGAGTTTCTTCTGACATATGTAACTAGAGCATAGCATCTAAATTCTTAATTTAGAAAAAAATGACAAATTTACTGACCTAATTGCAATAACAGAGCTTTCCCTTTCTCTGTCAGTTTTAACATTTTCAGTTTTGTCTTATATTTTATCCTTTTATTTTTTTTTCCTTTATCTGTTACGGGTTCACCATCCTTCCTCCCTGAGTTGCCCCCAGAACTAGGAGGGGAGTTGCAACACTTGTGGTATTTAGTGGATGATCTTTGAGTTTGTCTCTGTTAGCCTCTCCGTGTCTCTATTTGCCTACAGTGACCTCTCACAGCCCCACGCTCTGCCTTCTTTTTGCAATACAGTATGACCTTTTCTGAAGCAGTTATGAAAAAGCGTTGCATGATATTTCATTCTGGTTCAACTGTCTTGTCCATCTGTTGGCATGTTTTGATCTCTGGAGGTTTTTCCCTTGATCTGTCTCAACTGTTGGGTATCTACTTTGCACTCCTTTGATACTTCTCCCTTTTCTCTTGTGTCTACTTACCTTGGCAGATCCATACTCCTACTTATAAGAGGCACTGACAGCCTGTCTTGCAAACAGGAGAACCATTTATGTGGCCTGCATTTGGATGCCAAGTGAATGAAGTTGCTTTTCTTTTGAACCTGGTGGCAAGTCAGTCTGACCATCTCAATACACAAAGGTGACCAACTTTGTTTTCTGAGGCAATTCACTTCTTGCCACCATGCCCAGGCTGCCCCAGGGGATGCCTCTCCCTGCCCCAGCCTGCTGGAGCCAGCAGAGTGGAGACCTTTACTAGACCCCATCCGGATGCTCATGACCGTAGCTGGAGTTTGAGGATAATTTAACATTAGAGTTACTTATTACGGAAAACGACAGATTGTCTGTCACTGGAAACCTTGAGGAGAGGCTTTCTAAAATGTGCCCTCGATGTCAGCTGGCTGCGAGGCAGGAATCCCTGCATGGCATTCCTCCGTCTGCCTCTTGCTAAAGAGCAGCCTGAACAATTGCAGCGATTCCTCTCCCTCCCTGAAAATCCACCTAGGAAATCCTGCATCCACGGCAGTCAATGGCAGCCTTGCCTTGGCTTCATCGACTGTGTCTGTGCGGGGCTTTCTCCACTTTCTTTGCAGTGACTATCCTTCATTTTTCCCTCCCGCTGGGATAAGCAGGCTATATCTAAGAGAGACAGAGACTAGAGGGGAGCGGAATACCTCCTTTCTCTCTTCAACAGAAATGTACACTTTTTAATAATGTAATCTCAATTAAAAACATGCCAATTAAAATGGGCTTTTTAGTAGGTCTCTGGGGAGAGGAAGCCATAATTCACATTAAAATGTAAAGCTTCAGAAGCAGGGAGAGCTAGGTGCATTGCAAGTGCCCAAATATTCAGTGATTTTAATTACAGTGGAAACTTGATAAATTGCTTTGTGCCACAATCCATTATTAACAGCTTAATGAATATCACTGCTGCCTGTTTTAAACTGCTCCACAGTGAAAATTATTGTCAGTATTTCAGTTGTGAACTCTGATTTTTAGTGTGTTTGTAACTTGCCCCCTTAAAAAGGGGAGGAGGGTGGAAGTCTGCAGGCTTGGCTTTGGGTCTGGGTAAGTTCTGCCGGCTGCAGCATCCCGAGAGAGAGACAAGAGGAAAGATGGAGCTTTTGTGTTTCACCAGTACTGGGACTGGCCAGGGGTTACATCTGCTCCTTGCATGGTTTAAGAGCAATGTCACGGCGGTTCCCTGGGCATGCAGAGGGCTCTTACGCCAGCGGAGGGGTCACCAGAGCATGGGGCTGCCTTTGCGTGTGTGTTTCTCTGCACGGTACCCATTAGGCTGGAGGACTGTTTGGGGTGTCTGCTCAGGAGTAAAGGGAAGCAGTAGTGTAACAGTCCATGATCAAGCATCTTGATGAGCTTAATTTGGAGTGAGCAAAGTGCAAGTTGGTTTGAATGTTCCAAGTTTTAGCTAGCAAAAAGCTGATTTGAGTTACGGAATTAAGCAAGTCCTTCTGGAGCACTGAAATGTAAACAGTGATTGTGCTCAGCTTTGAACAGAGACGAAACATTTACTTTTTTTCTTGACAGTTACTATGGCTGTAATTGTGGTAATACTAAGATGCTATATATTTTTATATATAGTTATAGTAAACTGGTATGTTTCTCCCTCTTTTTAAAGCAGCTTAATATTTCTAGGATAAAGGTTGTTATTAGGAATGTTATTATTTTAGATGCTAACAGCAGGTATAGTGGGCTTATAGTTGTGCCCCACTGAAGTGTTAAGCCGTAGGTATTTAAATAGCCATGGTCTGGCTTCTACGAGATTTATTATGGGTGTTCTGTTTTCACTTTTCACTTGATCATGTGGTCTGACCACAGGGTCACAATTCCCAAAGTGGGGTTACTGCCAGGTGTTTGACAAGATCTGAGTGAGATACAAGGTAGATTTCAGAACAGAAATTACTAGGAACTCTCTTCTGATTCAGAGAAGTCACAAGTGTCTATATGGGATAAACATGATTTGTCTGAATGTAATTAATGTCTCGGGTTTTGCTATTATTATTCTGATTATGTTTTTCTGGAAAACAACAAAAGCATATTCACTTTCGCCATCTCAGAAGTGGCAGCGTTGCTCATAATGATGTTAACTTGCACCCTGCCAATTATACAGAGCTCTCCTGGTTCATTATATTGATAATTACACATAGGACTTTTTTTTCCTTGTGAAAAATCTTTTGCTGACAGAGGAATAATGATGCCTGTAAGTTGCTTAAGTATTGCTCAGTCAGGGATATGTAAGATGTGGGAGATGTCCTCATATTTTTGGGGAGAAAGACAGCTGGTATTCTGACATGCTGTTAATATTCATGTGTTTCTGAAGTTGTATTTTTTTTTTTTTTCCAGTTTGACTTTAGGAAGCATTCCAGACCACAGGGCTGCCTGATTGTCATTTTTCATGCATCCCTGTACTGGCAGAGGACAAAGTGGCATGAAATATATAAAATGCCATCTAATTTTTCTTTTGTTCTTTAATTCATGCACACATGCTTCTTCCGTGTGTTTATCAGTGTGCACAAAATGCCTATATTTGCAAGATAATAGCTGTGCAAATATTAGAAAGTCGTATGGAAACTCTGTGAAGGAAAGGAGAGCAGGGGGAGAATCCTTCCTGCTACTGAGGAGCCATCTATTGGATAAAACCCATAACTGAACCCAGCATCCATGAAACTGCGGAGGATAACACAATTTGTTATTGGTCACTGGGTAGCTGAACATAATCCTTTCCTTCCCAATGCCCCTTTCACCCGCTGTGTTAGAAACCCGTACCCCTTCATGCACCCAAGTGGAGAGTCAGATACAGAGGCAATTTACGTGCTATAGGTAAAAGCCAATTTAATATAGCTGAAGATCCAGGATAAATCCTAATGCAGGGTGCAGGCGTGATCATGAATGGATAAGCCAGCAGTAGGATTGCCCACCAGCAATGGAGAGCAGTTGCTCAAAGGAGTAATAAAAAAGACAAGTGTTTTGTCCATATTGTTAATAAAGAACATAAATAACATTAACTTTACTTTTTTGTAACAGTACATGTAATTTATATCAGTCTTACAGCCATAATAAGTTTAGTTAAATAAAAGACACTTTTTTAGTTACCCAGAATTACTTAAGGCCATCACAAAACCAAATAATGAGGTGTTCCTTCTCTCAAAACGTATGCAATCTGTGTGTAATGTGATGCAGAAAGAAAGGATCATGAACAAACCATGGGGACAGAGGAGGGAGGACAGGATGTGAACAGTAAATTCCCAGGATGACCCCAACACGTTCTGACAGCTCTTCGGAGTGAGTGGTGGGGCTTTGCAAGCATGGGGCAGGAAGAACAAATAACAAAGAAGCAATAATGAGATTCCTGTGCATTTTCTTGAATGTCAGGCAACTGCTAAACCCAGAACTGATTATTAATCAGGAATTCAATTTAAGCAAATACAATTATAATCTGTGGCAAATAGAAAAGGGACAGAGGGCTGCCTGCAGCATCAGCCTTTAGTCAGCAATTTGAATCAGCAGAGGGTCAAGCTTCTGGGTGTCAGACACTTATCCTAAACACTCCCTTCCTGCATCCTCCCTTCCTCCTGCAAAGAGTGGAGGGGAGGAGTGTCAGATGGTTTACTGGGAGGCCAGATAAACTCTGGGAGAGGAGGTATGCATACAGTGTGCAGCAGTGTGGTCAGCTCACTGCTGAGTTGGGAGTCAGTGCCTGTTCCACGCGCTGGCATGCGTGGCCGGGGAGCAGGGCGCACGGTGGCAGCCCAAGCTGTTCTTCTTCCCCAGCACCCAGTTATTTCTTCTTTTGCTGTATTTGCCTGCTGTGTATTCTGATAGCCTCACTCCTCCACCTCCAAGTGGCGAAACGTGCGTGGGGCAGGAGAAGCTCAGCTACTGCACACACAAATCCAGTGTTTGTTGTTTGTACACTGATAATGCCAGGAGTCGTTATTGGAGTGTTGTTATCCTGAATGTTTTGCAAATACAGAATAAGGAGGTTGCAGTCCACTGTTAATTTGCTGCCAGTTACTCTTGCTCACTGTGATGCAGGGATTGGGAAAACTGAATGAGACTCCCTAGACATTGCATTTTGGGCTGTATTCTGAGCCTTCCCCATGTGTGCATGCGATGGAGGGAGCTGGGGCGGTTGTACTCTTGTGCTGTGCTCTGGCTGAGGCTGCCAGCCCAATGCAGCAGAGATGCCAACCAGCTGCCACAAAGTGCATGACACTTGTTTGCCATTAGACTGAATTTCATGGAGAAACTTGGTGCTTATTGTAGACACCCAGCTCATTCTGCTCAGCCTCGCATTGAAGAGAAAGTCCCCAGAGTCAGAGACCATGGTCAGTTCATTAGGGGTGTAAATGGACCAGGCTGCAAGCAACCCCTTGGTTTTACACTGAAGAACTACTGGAAGGGTTTCCAGCTCTCTTGGCAAGCCATAAGTTTCTCTGTGGGCCCACAGAATTAATGAAACAATCACATAGGTGTATGCCTTGTTTTCTCTCTCCCAGAATTGTACTATCTTTTCATCCTACATATCACTTCAGCTAAGTTAGGCCTCCAGCTAGGATCTTTGCAGCTCACAGTCAACAGGTCCACACACTTAAGATTAAAAACAGCCTGCTTCTACAAGAGCCGAAGAGCTGTGTTAAGCTTGTCTCAGCTAGAAACAGTTCTTTGCTCTCTCTCCACTCGCTAACAATTAGATCTGAAATTCAAATCTATTTTCATCCCTGGACTGTGTGGGAACATCTCGAGGAGGTGCCTGTTGTCTTTCAAGATGTGAGCCCTCCAGTGCCACTTGCAGCGGTTTAAGCTGAAGGGAGATGGGTCCCTAACAAAATCTTGGTTTTGATAATTGCCCCAGCTTTATTATCAGGTCAAATGAGGCTTGCCCGTGCCTCTGTGGATTACTAAACCTCTTTAACTTTGCATTTTGAAGGTCAGAAAAGTGCAAAATTTTTGAGGAAGAAACCAACAGTACCTGAGCACTCTTCTCCCTCGCCTCATGAAAGGAGGCAGTACCACGTGAAAATAGTTTTGTATTTTTCAGCAGTATGATATTTCTGTTATCAGCATGCTTTGCTAAAGGCTTACTGAAATAATATATATATATATATGAGATACGTGTACAAGTACAGGTTGTGGAGCCTCAGATGTTACGGGTGTAGACGGGTGAAATCTAACTATCTGCAGTGACTCACTGGGGCAGGGGAATCCTCTCCAATGATGAAGATGGTTCAGTGCTGGGGGGCGGGGGCTGCCTGGGGGACCTGTGGGAAGCGGGAGTTTGGCTAGGTTTCAAAGAACAGGTTAGACAAACAGCTGTCAGTGTTGGTTTGGCTGATGCTGCCTCATGGCAAGGGGATGGTGTAGATAACTTGCTGAGATCCTTCCAGGCCTCTTTCCCCCATGTGATGGTGCTTTTGCCTTAAACTCTGAGTCTGTACAAATCTGTTTTCATCCTAGGTCTTAAAGGGTTTTCTGAGATCATCGTTAGCTTTTTCCTCACGGGGTTTTATAAAATTTGATGTGTTGTACCAATTTTACAGATGGAGAAGCTGCACCAGTTATAACTATGTTTTAAAGGCAAAAAAGGGAGCTCAGCTTGAAGTATCTCAGATCCTGTGGAGGTCAGTGCTTTAACCAGTAATTCGTACTGGCCACTCTGCAGATTTAGTGGCAAACTGAACCTATAAAATCCATGTCATACTTGAATTTACACTTACTTGCTGTTGGGGTATTTTTGTTGGGGTTTTTTTGTTTGTTTTGTTTTTAAATAATATTGGTCACACATTGAAGATATGTTTTGTTACCATGTTTAATGCTTTCCATGCTCAGGTGCTTTCATTGATTTGCTGACATACCTGTCCCATCTGGGCCTGCTCAGCATCTCATGTAGCCTTTTTGCAACACTATTGTAGGGACACTTCTTTTTTCTTTCAAGTAGAAAGCAAAGGTGTTGCTGTGGCTTCTGGCATCAAATGTGGTGTTCACTGAACACTCACAGTGCTCCCTCATTGCTGTGAACTACTGCCAGAAACTTGCATAAGAGTTTAGTGATGATAATGTATGAAAATATCAGAACAAGTCCAAAGTTATACAAAACCTTCTCAGTGTAGATCTTCACTACAAATGTTAAGATCAGGCCAGGCTGGCAAAAGACTGCTCCACTTTCCAAGTGGCCACTCAGTGAACATTTTTTCTTTTCCTTTAAATTTGCTCAGGTTTTTAATGCAAGTTATATTGCTTTGCAAGACGTGTCTGCCTTCAGACATTCAGCCTATTTACAATAAAAACATTACAGTGGTTTCACCAGCTGATGTTAACAAATGGAAACAAAAGGGGTTTTTTTCTGCCAGACCGAAAGCCTCCCAGCCACTCTTGAACAACAGCTGTACCCTGCAGTTCCACGGTCTCCAGGTCCTTCCAGAGCTGAGCATCACCCATGAGAGCACCATGACCTCAACCTTCAGACACACAAATTAGAGGTCGATCAGTTCTGGCCTCCCAGTTAATTCCAGCTTCTGGATTCATGCACAAGGCAAAAGAACAATCTCTCTGAAATGTTTTGGGGCTGTATGTATTGGCAGAGAGACTGGCTTTTTTGTGATTTCACTGAGAAACAAATCATACCTGCAAGTGTTAGGGCAGGGTTGAATTTGATCCTTTCAAAGCAGTTTGGCAAAATGATAGTTTTAGTGGGACTGCATTTTGTGCTTCTTTTTCAAAAGGGTCTGGGTAGCTATCACAGTGCTTTACTGATAATGTCAGGGTGACACAGGTTTGTCTCACCTAAAAGATGGTTGCTAATTCAGACTCACAAGAAGTGAGCTGGATATAAACTAATACAGCAAAGTTTGTACAGGTTTGTAGGAAATAGAAATAATACGAGATGTGAGTTTTCTACCTGTTAGATAAGGATTCTGAAGCTTAGTTTCTGCTTTTCTGAGCTGCCATCAGAGCATTTGAGAAAGGCTAGGAGGGTCTGCACAGTTCATTATGAGTGGCATTATATTAGCAGCATCACATTTGTATGACTTGCACCACAGCAAGTGCTTTACAGAATATCAACGGATTATGTCATCTAGTTTGATTCCTTGATGAATTTTTAAGTTGCTTTTTGTAGTTCTGGACTCTTTTGAACCCAAAATGGGGAGCTGAGCTATCAGAGTCATGAAAATCTGAGTATAGTTCGCAGAAGACACAACTGGAATCACAGCAATAAGAACAAAAATTTCGGCTGATAAGTATTTGGTATATTCCTTCAGCAATTTTTTACTTCGCCTTGCAGAGAAGTTGAATGGCTCAATCTCTCTACCAAAAGCATAACCCAAGGGTCCCCTGGATCCTCAAAGCAGCGATGAATTTGCCAAAACGTCATCTGGTCTGTCGATCTTAGATACGAAAACACAGTTCCCTGTTTAGGATGGAAAGAGCTGGAGATGTCCCCCGCCCCCCAGGACCCTTGCCTCCTGTGAGAAAAGTCATGATACATCATGCATGTGAGCGATATATCTCTCTTCTTCTGACAGTTGCAAAACTTAAAAGCAGTGATTTGAGGAGGGGTGATAGATACTGCCGAACTGGCCTTTCCTGGTATAGCACACATCTATTCTTCCAGTGTGTAGCACATAGCTCGTTACGGTTCTGTGCAGAATGATTTCTCTGCATGGCCAGGTGATGTTTAAGGAGACTAATGAGAGAAATGATACAACCCAGAACACTGGTGTCAGGAAATATATTGCAAGGTGTCTATCTTGGGGAAGCTGAAAGCGGGGCTTGTCTTATTATATATTTCAAGGGGGATGTCTGTGTCACCACTAAGTTAGATGTGCACCCTGTCCCATACTGCTTTCAAACTAGATTTTTTTCAAATAGTAGCTTTCCCTGCAATTTTCATTGGCTTAATGATAGGCTCTGTGTTGTTCAGGGGCAAAACAAGAGTCCGTCACATTGGCATGCCGTTCTTTTGAAGCGGGAACTTGTTTCTGAGGCCATTGTAACATAACTATGCAAGTGTCAGAGGACAGGATAGAGGCTATTACAGACTTCTGCTTTTTGTGAGGGAAATCAAACAAATATCCCCAATGGAAAAAGAAAGTCAGCAGGTGTATGTGATGACCAGAGAATGTTTTTGTGTAGTGACACTGTCAGTACCTGGTGTGTTGTCAAACTGAAAAAAACTGCCTTCCCCACCCCCCCACCCCACCCCACTGTCAACCAAGGTGGAGAAAAACCCCGTCAATTTTCACGGGATACCTTTTCCTCATTTCCAGCACTTAACAATCCAATTATATTCGGTTTTATGCTAGTGTTTGCCTCTATTGCCACTGTTAGGTTTTTGAGTCAGAGTGATTTTTCCATCCTGATGGTGTGGAAGAAAAATATGTTTCATTATGGCTGGTTATAACCCTGGAAATCTTTTCTCTCACTTGGGTTGATGACGATTTTTTATGTTGCATTCTATACTGATGCCTAAAGTGAAGTAGAATGAACCATAAGGAAGAGAAGCTTTGCTAAAATATAGCTCCTTCCACTGCGTAGAATTATCTTGAAAAAAGCTTGCATCCTTCTAATTTTATGCCTTTTTTCCCCCACTATTATTCAAGTAGTTTTTACTAATGAATGTTGTTTTTGTAAGGATGGTTTATGAATCCATTGCTCTTAGCAACCCCTGCTTACCTGTGAACAAATTACATGGCACAGATAAGGTATCTAGTTGTTTCTCGATAGGGTGACCTTATAAACAGATTCTGCAACAAGGCAAGCTTTTAAATTCCTAACCAAATATATTGTGTGAGTAATAAAAAGAGCTCCTCAAAATGGCCACAGAGGCATTTCAGAGCACATTCTTGGGAGTATGCACTTGTGCTAGCATTCATTAAGTTTGCTTTCAGCAAAAATTCTCATGAATGAAATTTTATTCACTAGTCATTATGATCATTACTTTACTATCATAGCAATAACCAGATGCTCTGTTTAAGGCCAGGACCTGATTTTGTTTAAGGCTAGAGAAACATCTTATAGGGTCTCTGGAGAGCGTATTGTCTAAATACAAGACCAGACCCAGCTAACAGCTCATGACTGGGAACTACAAACCCTCAGAGACCAATGGGTTTGTTTACAAGAAAATTCACAGCTAGAGAAGGATGAATGCAGAACCATACCAAATGTTACATACCATTTGAACTATAGTATGTTACGGTGTTACAGCTTCACTGAATATGACTGTAATTATACATTTTTATGCTATAAAGATAGTTTAGGTGATGATGACTAGTCTCACGGGTAAAAGGGAATACCTCTACAGTTGCAGTTCACTACTATACTGGACTAGTTTATCCTCACATTAATGAACACACTGGAACTGGACTGTTTTGTGGTTGTTTTTTTTAAAAAATTTTAAAAATGGCCTAACTCAAGTATACATACCAGGAAAATCCCTGAAGCATAGGCTATGTCAAAGAGTTGGACTCTGAGTTATGCAGTAGACGGACTCCCAAAGTGTGAATAAAGCCCTTCCTGGAAAAGTTGAATGAGATTTTTAGCTATGCACAGCTGAAGCACGCATGAAGTGCTGTTTCCTCCAGTTTAGAGGAACATAAAAGAGAGGTATCCCATCACACTGGAGGAGGGTGACTGTGGCAAGGCAGTTGCAACTTTTGGCTTGCTGTATTAGAAATGAGAGACCAAGGAAGCATGGCCAATTTGAATATGAAAATTGTACATAAGTCACTGAGCACAATATATATAATGTTGCTTTGTGTGCCTTCACTTACTGGGGGAAAAGCACGTATCCCGTCCCTTGGAGGTGATACCATTTGGCTGGCCAATTTGTAGAGTCCTTAAGCATGCTGTGAGTGGCACTGGCTGTTACCTGGAGCATTGATTCTTGGGTGCACCAGAGTGCAAGGTGTGCTATGGTCATGGGTACAAGGTGCGTAATGTATATCTGCAAAATGAAAAGGTTCTGTGGGGTGGAGGGAAGGAGCTGTTAAAGAGGCAGTGCCAATCCCTTGTATTACTGAAACCTCAAAATAATTAATTATTCCTCTCTGCCTGTAGACAGCTCCGAACAGTGTGTTGGCAGAAAAGCTAAGCACAGGACACTAAATATTTCTCCTCGTTTGTTGTCTCACTGCTCTTTTTTTCCATGTTGTGTGAAAAAAATAAATCTGATTAAGTTCTTTGACATTTATAATTAATTAGTCCTTCCTTACTCTTATCTTGTTTGCCTGTCCTTTTCTCTGGCTTTGTCTTTTTCTACTTTATCTCTCAATCATCAGATCCAGGAAATCATTCAAATGATTTGGTTTTAACAGATAAATGCTTTACAGCGTGTTTTTTTTTTCTTTTGAAGAAAGACTTCGTCCCTTCTTTTGTCCATTCCACTGTACATGTTGTCATGTTCTGGCACTGCAGTCACTTCTAAGTCCTTGAGCTATCATGTATTCTGTTGGTATTTGAGGAATTGAAAATCAATCACATAGCCTTATGGCTTAGGTTCAGCACAATTCTATTATGCCCACTCCCAAAAGTCAATTCGAACCTTTTGGGTTATACTTCAAAGACTAATCAAGCTTGCTGTCCAGACCGGTTTGGAGTCAACTCACTCTTGTCCATAGGTCTGTTTATTAGAGTTTTTCTGTCAGAAACTAACATGAATGAAAGCAGTTTTCACAACAGTAGAATCATTCAGTGAGCATTTTGCAAAGCTAAGCCACCCAAACAGGTTTTGTGGTAGAAGAAGGCTTACTGTTATAATGTGTTTCTGCAAATATGTTTAAAAAAAAATTTAAAAAATGCTACGTCGGTGCAAGTGTTCATAACTACTTTCTCATAAAATGATGCACCAATTTACTGAGATCGGTTTCTAGTCCTGTCTTGTTAAGCTGGCACAGAAATCATCGTAGATGCAACTCTAAACCTATGGGGTAACTTTTATGCTTTGGACCATGTGAACCAATAAGGATGGTGCCTCCCAGCAGATGGGTCCCAGCACAACAAGCATGAGTTGTGCCACCTCCACTTGACAGGTGCACATGGGACTGTACATTGACTATGTCAATCCCCTCATTTCCAGCAAGTGCCCAGAACTCACCCTGAGAATGAAAGAAGCTGTGCATGGGGCTGGCCATTAGCAGTCCTCTGGGAAAATATGTACCTGTTATGTATTGGGGGCAGATCAGTCTCATCCCACTGGGAAGAAAGCAGTGACAGGCTCTTAGTGACGGCATTTCCAGCTGATTTGTAGAAGTCTCATTGTTCAGTGAAAGGCTGGTGGCCATTCTGTGGGAGCCAAGTGGGCAGTGGGGCAGGTTTTATACTGTGGGCAGTATAAATAGGAAGCAGCTCTCTTCTTCCATCCTCCATGGGTAAAAGCATTGCCCTGTGACCCATTCTTTATGCTTCCTCTCATTCTGTATTCTGCAGAGGCGCAGAGATTTTCTCCAGTGGATGCTCGACTCCCGCGACTCAGCTGACGCCCTGGCAGCTGGGTGTTTGGATGTAATCAGTCCATCTGCCGCTTCCAGCCAGAATGAGGCACCTCTTACTGGCAGGGTCCCATCTGAAAAGGTTCAGAAGACGTTAACAGAGGATGAGATAGCAGGCCAAGCTTTCCTGTTCCTGATTGCTGGGTATGAGACCACCACTAGCACACTGTCCTTTGCCACGTACTTGCTAGCCACCAACCCAGAGTGCCAGGAGAAGGTGCTTCAGGAGGTTGATGAGTTCTCAGCAAAACATGTGAGTACAATGTGCTGATGTAGAGCTTCATGCAAGGAACAAGGCAATGTGAATGTTGTCGTGCCACTGTGGCACTTGCATGACCCCTATTTGTCTCAGTTATGTATGCATATATTAACATTTTATTAATATTTTCAGCAAAAAAAATCAAAATCAGTCTATATTGTGTAGGATTTTTTTGAAACTGTTAAATGATGTCACTTTACAGCAACTGAAGAGATGGCCCAGAAACTTTTGTCATACTGAAAGCTTACCCTTTACAAAATATTTTACATTATTGAAATAAACCAGCTGTTGCCAGACTCTAAAGCAAAACTTTTCTAATTTTTTCCTCTTGTCCGGATACTTTTATTGGTTTTGTGGTCAATTTTGTTTACTGATCTTGGTAAGAACATAAACAGTGTTCTTACAAACCAGAAACTGCAAAGTTTTGCTTTAAATGTTCATACCTCTATTTTTTTTCTTCAGCAGCAGAATATATGTGTATGCTTAAAAAAAAATAATCACAGTATCTAATTCTCTTATACTGTGTTCAAAATACTACTTCTTCACTATCTGTATTTACTGAGGGCATTTATGTTTCCTGGATAGCCATTGACAATATTTTGTATATCTAGCAGACCATGCAGTAGCCGTTCTTCCACCCTACACACTCCGCACAAGTTGTTAGTTACAAGAATTCAGATCCAGGGTCTTTTTCTTTTCACGAATGCTTTTATAGTGGATCACGAGGCTAACAGGAATAAAATGACACCAGGCATGGCTGTCTTGCAGGATTTTAGCTGCTGGATTTGCATGCTGAAAGCCTTAACTATACAGTTTGGGAAGTTTCATGCTTTTTATGCATTCCATCCTCTGTGTTGTACTTACAGAACAAGAAAAAAGTTGTATTATTTTCTGCTTTGCTGGTAAAAGAAAATTCTCGACTATGCAAAGTGTGCCCATTCAAAAGCTACTGTTTCCCTCCTTTTGCTTGTGCACACATAAAAGCCAGGATTTGGATACATGGTAAATGTCTTTTTTTCTCTTGCATGATGAGGTTCTGAGCACGGTGCTTCTCCATCTAAGATTGCTTTTGCTCTGAGGGTGCAGGTGGATGACAGCAGTGGAGGTTAGGACTGCACAATCCAATCCACAGAGCTTTTTCTTGGTGCATGCTTCATACCTCTGGTGTGAGTTAAGTCAGTACAATGAAACCGTTGATGTGTTGTGTTCTAACCTATAGGGCTTGGGTTATATTCTTAGGTTATTAGGTCTACAACACTCCAGCTGGAACGTATTTACTTGTTTCATGCAAATACAGCAGACCTTATTATGCCCTTGTATCTGGTTAGTTCAATTGACTTCCTTAAGGCCTGTAAAGATGTGAAGGTGCAACTTGGCCTGCAGTATGTGCAGTTTACTGGTTAATACCGGTGGCAGAGTTGCACACAGAAACTCCTATTATGCAGCCCCAAGGAAAATATAGTTCATCTCCTTGCCAGTTCCTGGAAACTGACAGCCTAAGAAACCAAAGTGAAATTGCTGGGAGAGGTGTCCAGTTTGATAGGTACATGATGCCATTCATATCTGTCTGTGGATGGGGATATGAATTAGTAAACTTTTCCATGTAAGTGCATAGAAAGCTGACTGCAAGCAGTCATTAACTGGCCAATTGCTTACAGATGTTTCACATAGGGAGACCATGTATATGGCTGTGTCTAAGTTAACAAGAGGTGTGATCCTGTAGGCACAGATCCATGATCTAGCACAGCTGGTAGTGGGAACTGTTGGGTGCACACTATACACACCTCAGGAGTTTATTTTGGGTTAGTTCGAGTCTGGTCCTGTGTACCAAATTCCCCTTAGCAGTTGGACTGATCTGGTTTAGTTCCAGTTAAAGGAGCCCTTGCTGTGCGCTTCACGACTGCAGTGTGAACCAGTGCGAGAGACTTGCATGTGAGTGTACTCCAGGTCTAAGCTAGAGAACTAAATGCACTCTGTGTTGTATATGGTCTGTCTGAGCTGCCACTCACTAATATCAATATTTCAATAATAATCCAATTCAAACACGTAATGCTTGACTCAGTTCTCTAACAGGAATATTTTGCTAATAATTTTAGCCTTTGCAGTATCTAGTGGAGGTTTTGGAGCTAGGGACACTCGTGGCAGAGAAGTCAAAACTTGGTGTAGAGATGTGGGACTCAAATTAAATGCATGATCTTTGCAGGTCAGCACTGTACACAGTCTGTGTGGTGCTTCATCCCAAACCATGCGGTCCCGTGTCATATATTGATTGGAAGAACCATTCAGATCTCTTCCTCATACTTTACTAGTTTTCAGGTTTAGCTTTAAATGATGCATATATGGCTGTATGGCCAGGAGAAGAGGGAGGGAAGGATAACTATTCATCTGCTGTCCTTGATACCAGGAAATTCATAGATCTAATCTGTGCAGCCCCATCCTTAGAAAGATTTCCTATTATAAACATTTCATGATTTGAGGGGGGGCATTGCACTGCTCAAGGAGCCCATCCCAGAATAAGGAAAAGAGTGCAGCAGTTCAGTCCCCTAAGTGCCTGTAATTAACTACTTTTAGCCTAGAAAGTAAGATCTGTGCAAACGGTTTGCAAGTTACGGGAGCAGAAGCTATTTTAAAACTGGGTATATATAGATGCTATGTTCAGTTGTCATGCAAGGGAGAGGAAGGGAGCGGGCAGAGCAGCTACAGGCTCACAGTTAGTTATCAAGTCAGTTGCTAAGAAATTTGATGAGGTTGTTGCTTATACTCAGCACATCAGCTTTGCTCAAGGTGCTTTGCAATTTTCAGAAAGGAAGGGCTTTAGAAGGCCAAAACATGGAGAACGGTACAGTCAGGTTGTTTTGACAGGTGGTGGAAGACTGCTTTGATTTGCAGATACACAAGTGTTGAACACAGTACCCCCTTCAGCCAAATTTATACTCAGGTAATTATAACTACAAAATGCTCTCCACCATGTCCCCCTTCCTTCCTCCTAACACTTCAGTTGCCTCATGCAGCATGTTTTATTGCCCTAATCTGTGGTGTAAAGCTGCGGTCTGATTTTACAGCAGCTGCTGTGTATCATCCCAGAGATGGCTGTACTTTGGTTGTAGACAGGGTGATTTATACACTCAATTTAGTAAAGTTTATAAAGACATGTGAGAGCCATCTGAGAAAGCGTGCTATAAGTGACAGGCACAGCTCCAGGTTTTTTGGCACACCAGTCAAAAACTCAAAGCACAGCGACCTTGTGATGGCCAGTAAGGAGAGCAAGGTTGGTCGATCTGGGCGTACAGCAGTATTTTGGTGGCTCTGGATGCTATACTTGAGGATACCCCTGAGTTTGCTCCGATCTTCATCTGTCTTGCTTGCACAGTGGGTACCTTAGCAGAATGGGACAGCATAAAGGGGAGGGAGAAAGCCAAGGCACTGCTGTGTTAGAGATCCCTGTGCTAGCTTGGTGCAAGCTGCTGTGGCGTGGTGTAGAAATACGAGGTTAGGCACTGGAAGTGGTCTAGCCCCAGTGCTGTGCTGGGAGTCAGGCTCCCAGGGGAGAGGCAGGTCTGACTGACCGTGTTGTACTGCTGTGTTGTGTCCAGCCGAGTTTGTCCCATAGCTGTCTTGGGAAACCTCTTCTGCCTCCCTGCACCACGCTGCCTCAGTACACTATAGAAATGGCACTTCCAGGCAAGCGTCCTCAGAAAACAGTGCCTGGAGCGAGTCACAGGTTGTAACCTTTTTTTGTTTTCCTCCAGAACCTTCCTCATCTGTTCACTAAAGGACTTTTAGGTCTTCTCTTGGGTGATAGCTCAGTGTGGAGGCTTGATGATATATCTTTCCCTGAAAGTGAGAAGAGGCACCTGGCCCATTTCAGAGGCTGGCAAGCAGGAGAAACCTCTATCTTCGGTTATTGTAGAGGGCAGGACACACCGGTTATTGCCCTCCTCACCTCTGTCCGGATCTTTGGGTTGTAGGGAAAGTGAGTGCACAGCTTTTCATTGTCTCTGAGGAAGGAGAGAGACAGGGTACTGAGTAGTGACTACTGCCACCGCACTGCATCTTCCCATTCCACCTGTAAATCCCTGTATCTGCTCCAGCTGCACTGGGAAACACAAGTCTGAGTACAATTCCTTTAACAAATGAAATGAATTGTAAAGACTCTGACCCAGCTCTAGCTATGAATCCCTTAGGGGTGTCGTATATGCCCTGTGAAGGACCATTCACTGAAAATAAGATGCACCTATTTGCTGCAAGCTTGCTGCTGGGTGTGCAGCTTGCTTTGATACCATGAAGACAAAATAAACAAGATGAAAACAGAGTTAAATATGAGCTAGTGGGGGCAGGACGCCTACACCTGTTTGTGTGTAAAAGAATATTAGTTTCTGCAGAGACCACAGATCTGTTTCCAGAACAACAGAGAAGGGTCAGATCTTCAGAAGGTTGTAAACTGACACGTTTGGTGTTAGTACAGGTATGGTGATATGCATCAGCTGAGAAGCTAGCCTGGTATATACCAGTAAAAGAGGACAGAGGGAAAAAAAAAAGGTTGCTATTTCAAAACCAGATTATTTTTATAGGGTTTGTGGCTAACCATCCCTAAACTGTTAGAGGCTATACAGTTGTGAGAGAGATGTTTCTATCCACATTAACCAGGTGAGAAGGAATACACACATGTTCTTCACCCTCTGCATTTCACTCAAAAACTATCCATGTGTGTTGCTAAAGAGTCTTTCAGAAGACATGTATTTATAAACAGTTTTTGCACTTGTGACTGATTATTTTGTTGTAAAAGCAAGTTGATTGTTACTTATTTGTGTGTGTGTGTGTGTGCGCGCTTAGCAAAAGCATAGCAAGACTGCAGCACACATTTGTTCGGGGCAGATAGGTACTTGCTCTCAGCCCCACTGCACTATGAGCTGCTCTGCGTGTTTTGTCTAAGCCACAGTGCTTAGGGCTTGAAAAATTGCTGCATCTTCCACACTGGGGATTCCCTTAATATGAGGTCTCTCTTTTTTACCTCTCTTCCAACTTTAACATATTGATGTCTCCCTCCCTGCCTCCCTCCCTCCTTTCTCCTTCCTCTCAAGCCTGAATCATTCACAATTATAAATTACACTTTGTTGTTGTTTTACTGAACTGCACAGTTTTAGACAGGAGGAGTAGTGGCACAAAATAGATTGCAAACACATAGGTGATCAAGTTAACTTCTCAGAAGAAGTTATTTGTTGCCCTTAGGTAAAATGTGGTAAGTGGCTATGTATGTGCTCATGATCAGTTGCAAAGTAAACAGATCAGGTTAAACCACTGAAATGAGGTGCTTTTGTTGAGGGAGGGAAAGCAAGTATGCTTTGTGGCAGCTAAGGAGAACAAAAGAGGTATAAGAATGAAGGGCTCTGCCTCCATGTAATAAAGAAATGCATACTTGAAGGTGCTGAGCATATAGAAATCTGGAGCAAGAAGCACCCTGAATTCTAATCTCAGCTTCAGGAATAATTTACTGCACATTCTCAGTAATAGACAGCTGTGTCTTGCATTAACGAATGGGAAGACTTGGTACTTACAAGTTTTGGTTTTTAGCTCGTGTCTACATAAATGTCTCATTACTAAAAGAAGATTACCACAAGAAAAAGTTGCATTAAAGCCCTCGTGCTAGTTTGAGAACCTGAGACATGCTGCTGCACTGATATGCAAGGCTTCAGGGGCTCTGTGCTGGCCAGAAGAGGTCTGGTGAAGGACAGAGTAGCAACTCTCTCCTCCTCGTTGCTGATGCCTAGGAATGCTTTCAGGACGCCTGTCAAAGGTGAAGAAAAGCACAAGAGTCAGTAAATAAAAGTAAATAGATGAAAGGGCACTTATTACTGTAAAACAT
Source organism: Ibycter americanus (assembly GCA_035590275.1). Classification (NCBI taxonomy): domain Eukaryota; kingdom Metazoa; phylum Chordata; class Aves; order Falconiformes; family Falconidae; genus Ibycter; species Ibycter americanus. The sequence goes on from JAVJGI010000060.1 coordinate 30,102,242, forward strand.
TCATTAGAGACTGCAAGACCGACTGCGTTTTCCATTCTATTTTTGAAATGCCGTGTACAGCTCTTACTTATCGCTGCTTGATATGATACTTAGACACATCAGCGTGGAGAGGTTTTGAAGAGCAGGATAAGCCCGAGCATGTCTCTACTCCATCCAATTTCCCATCCACACAAAGCACTAGTGTAACTGTTCAGTGCTAGTGTGATTTACCCACATTTTCACCATTGGCTAGAGCCCATAAAGTTTAAAGAAACTTCAAAGTCCTGCCATATTCTCTCACTATTTAACTAGAGGTTTGGAGGTTTTTCTTTATGGAAAGAAATCTTTCGGTTCCATAAATATTTGCTTTTCTATTGATCGCTCTAGGGCCTAGGAATATTTTCAATATGTCCAATTGAATATGTTGACCAGACCATGTTTCAACTGTATTCCTTCATGTCAATAATATTGAATGATGCCAGCCCAAAGTCATTGCAATCCATAGTTTCATTTATTAAAAGGTACGGTTTAATTCCATTTTAACTGCTGTGTGTGGTCAGTTGTGAACAGGCCAGGCTGAACTGGACTGGTACATAAGCGCCTCCTTTATGATTTATGACTTTGGCGCTATAATTTATCAGACATACTGGGTGTGGCAGTTGCTGGTCTGGGGTAACTTGGCACATCATCATTGACTTGAGTGGAGTCACACTATTTCACACTGACTTATGATCCTGTTCTTTGCACTGAAGAGCTCCTTCAGTAATGTCTCTGCAGTGTAGTGGAGATGTCTTATTGTAAAGAGGTTTTGCCATTTCAAAATTGTCTCTTCCCATAAAATTCCCAGAGAGTAGTGAGAGGTAGGACCATTTTTATGGTGTCTCTGTGCCTGATTGAGTACTTTACATTTTTAAGCTGTTTATGCAGAGAATCTCCTTGGTAGCACAGACTGCTTTCTCTGAGCATTAGTGAAAGTGAGAGGTGAAAGTCAGAGAGATGGCACTGTCAGGGAATTACCACAAGAATTTGCATGAGTTTGGTCCCTTTCATGCAGTATCTCAAGGCACTATGCTCTCAGAAGCTTGCAACTACAGAGACTAAGCTTCACTAAGCAAATATTGCTGATGGTGGAGGCTTGCATTTATCAAGGGAGACTGAATTCTAAATAGTTTGCAGAAAAAAGTCCGCAGAAGAGAGTGACTGTTACACAGGCAGACACATACACCCACAAAGCATACAAAACCAGTAAGCACAAGCAATATTGTAGGCTGTTGCTGTTTATTGTGTTGAAGGAAATGGCCCTCTTTGATTTCTTTATTTGTTTAAGAAGATGTTGCAGAGCCTCACATCATTCACGAGTGTCAGCTGTCAGCAAACATTTTTGTTGTTAACAAATAAAAAGATGCTTTAAAACATGTGGAGACCAAACACTGTTAGGTTATGTTTTTGCAGTTCTTCATACAATTGCGCAGTGTCTGAAATCAGTTCATTATCTTTGTGTCATGGTGCTTCTGTACATACAGGTTGAAGATTGCTAGGTTAGGAGAGGACAATAAGCCTTTCCCTGCATTTCCACCCTTCTCTTACTATCTAGATTCTACTGTTTAGAATGCAGGCTTTGGACTCAAGAGACTCAAAGTCACTTTTCTTCAGCAGAAGTTATTTTGGTTCCTAACTTTTCCTAACTTTCAGCCACTTTAAGGATTTCTGAAACTCTGCCCTTTGGTGTCTTTACTGACTTGTGTCTCCACTGTATAAGGAAAGGTAGCATGAGAAATCTCTTGAGCTCAAGCCCACCTTGTGTTCACCTGCTTTGCCACAAGCCTGTTCCTGGACTCAAACGCGGAGACAAAGCACCCAGGGGGGAAAGCTTGGGCTCAGTTTGCCCACTCTGCAAGCCTTAACAGGTATCTCTTTGCACAGTTGCCTTCTGTACCAGGCACCCTCAGAGCACCAGCCAGAGAAGCTGTCCTGGAGGCCTTTCTAGAAGATCCCTGTTGCTTGCTCCAGCTTTACAGAGGCGGTGGTCTGTAGGCAGCCACAGTCGTCCTTTGGCAGAAGCATGGGTGAGCAGGAAGAGTGTGACCAGCCAGGAGCCACAGGAGGGCAATTTCTTTTGCTTACCATGTATTTGTAGTTATTACACTGTATCTACAGGTCTCTGCTCTCCACAGGTACCTCTTACAAAGACAAAGCACTTCCTGAAGAGTCAGGTTATTTATAATATGGCAAGAGTTGAGTCAATCAGCTGCTAAGTTCAGGGTGTCCTTTAGGAATGTTTTGGCTTTGTTTTTTCGAAAAGACTACTGTTAGCTTGTGGGAACACAGTCAGTGTTTTAAACCCCAGTGGTATCTTGGCATTGTCTCCCTTCCTTGACTTTTCCAAGAACCCTACCAAAAAGACAAACTTGGTATGAAAAAACTTATTTCTTTCCTGGGGAAATCCTTTCAACAGCTGAGAATTGGTAGTTCTGTGTGACCTGGAATGAGGTGGTGTTGAGATGATTAATGTGCTCATATTTTCAAGGAACTTTTTGTTGTTGTTCTTGACATTGCAGGGTTAATTTACCCCTCTTCACCAAAGTAAAAAAAAAAATACTACACAACAAAAAACCACCCCAAAAAACCAAACACCTTTTATTTTCCCATTTGTTCAGTTCAAGATTTATCAGTCTCTTGCCCATGAAGCCTAATTTATCTTCTGCTTGCAATGTCACATGTTGCCCAGTGACTCTGTCTTATTGCTGTTCTTGAGCAAAACTGAGTCTCAGGTAATGTATGTTTGACAGATACTCATTTTCACCCCTGAATTTTCCTGGTATTTTGCCATCCTTGTAATAATTGACCCACTATTGCTGCTACAGGGTTCATGTTAAAGAATAAATTTTTCTAGTGACATGGAACATTTAATGGAGAAGATGCTAAATAATACAGTACTTTAAATGCGATTACATAGATTTGTTTAAAGAGGAAGTAAAGGGAAGGGTGCATCTTCCCCATGTTTCTATTCCTCCCCTCCATCTGAGGCTTTTATGGAAGAAAGAGCATATTTGCTTTTAATCTAAAGAAAAATGTCACTGCTAATTAAGAAAGTGGTTACAGTTTTCTTCAGGATTCATATACTAACTGCTCCTGTGTACCGCTCTGGACGTTATATGGCAATCAACATGCTTCCCCTGGGGACAGAGAAATCCAGATTCATACCAATATCAATGTTTAATCAGTGCTAACTACCAATATCAGTGTTAACTTTTTAGCTACAGATAGTTAACATTATTTGCAGGGTGGAGCATAGTTCCGGGTAGAATTGGTAGATCAAGTTTTGTACTAGGCAGTTGAGCCTTGCAGAAGTGAGTAAGGAGGTAATCTCAAACCACATTAAATGACACCACCCCACGACTTTGGGAGTGACATACTCTTACCAGTCTAGCCAGAGGAGTTGCATAGGGCAGGGAGAGAGGTGCACATAGCATGACTTCTCAGGAATGGGGATGCACTTCATGGATGTAAGTACCTGATCTTTGGATGGCAGTCTGACTAGCACTCAGGAATTTTTTCTGTGTGAAGTAGAGGTCAAGTCCAGAAAAATATTGGACTGATACATATATTGGGGTTTTTTTTCATGGAAGTTAGGCACCAAAAGGTTTTCTATAAGGTATGTGCTGCTGAATTGTAAATACAATACCTAACAATGAAAGGGAGGACAGCCAACCATAGACACAACCTCAAATGCAAGAAATCAGAGAAACCAAACCATCTGGCCCTGAAAGAACTTACAAATGAGGGAGGGTGGCCTTGGACATCTGTGTCAGGACCCGACACTGCGTCTCAGTGTTAGCAACCAATCGCATTCATTGGGCAGGAACTTTTCTCCTGGGGAATATTAAGCGCTAAACTAAACAAAGAAGCATTTTCAAGCTCTATGTGACTTAGCATCCATTTGGAATGAAATCCCTCCGTATCCTCAGACTGACAGGCAGATTCTTCGGGGGATGAAGACATTGGTCCAGCCCTGGCATCATCATCAGCTATGGGGATCTCCACTGACCTGTCTACTTCTGAGATGCCTTCAAGATAAAGTCTTGCCTTCATAGCACTTTACCAAGTCAGGACAACAGCAGCTCTTGAGATTTGTGAAAACAGGTACCACTTTCTTGGTAAGGACTTTTCATGGGCAGAGGAAGAGAAGAAGTATTGGGGAACCACTCATTAAACGAAAACAACTAACAAGTCGCTTGCCTGTGTGCACACATGCTTGCGTATGAGAGAGAGGAGGAGGGAGAGAATGAATCACAGATGAAGAAAAGAAAGTCTTTCATCTGAAAGTTCAACACAGATTCCTGAATTGCACATATTATATGCATAAGGTGCGAAAGCTGAGCTGAGGAGAACACATGCTTAATTTGTTAAGAAACAGCAAATCCCCAGCAGCAACTAAGAAGAAATTAAACTTGTATTCAGCGTATTCATAGCTAAAAAATGATCTTAGCTTGTATGAATGTGAGGTCAAAATGGAATTTTTCCTCCAGGTATGTACATAAATTAGGTAATATTAATAGGAAGTAACCAGTCCATTTATTTGTCAATAAGCATTCAAAGTGAAGGCTGAATGAGCCTGTGCCAGAAGGAATGGAAACTAGTTTGCATTTCATGATTATGTAAAGCAGTTCTTGGTAGAATGAACTCCTTGTGACCTCCTCCCTGCCCCCCCCCTCCTTTTTTTTCCCCCTTCTCTATCACCCTGGCAGCACATATGTATTTAAATAATTTCCATTTCTAACAATGTGTTTGTGTGCTACTTTTAATCAGCATGAGATGGCTTTTGTATTGTTTGTCCTGCTTCGTCTTATGCTTCCCTTTTAATATGGAAGGAAAGAAAAAGTGGTATTTCTGGGTGTGCCTTTGCTCTAGAAATGTAATGGTCTTCCAGTGATATGAGTGAACATTTCCTTACTTAACCAGATAGCAAGACCGGTGCAGAGGGAGTAGTCAGGAAAACACAAAGAAAAGTAGGAAACGCATGCTATTTGAGGACTGTTCCATTTCACACCAGGTAATAGATTGTACTGTCTCAGAGAACTGGATGATACCAATTTTTCAGTAGTATTGCCAACTAATTTGATGTCTGGTTTTCAAAACACAGGTTGCAGGTCTTTTCCAAAAAGCAAATCTTTAAAGGAACCAAAAAACTTGTAACTCAGTGTCACTAGTCACATTTTAAATGTTTTGGTCAGTGCACCAGAAATGCTTTCTATGGAAGTGGGCTGGTCGGAAGTGGAATTTCACCACTGTAGCAGCTGCTGAGATAGGCATTCGGGGCCTCAGTCAGGGGAGACTGAGAACTTTTATATGCTAGAAACACCAATAGCTTGTATGGACTGCACTGTTAGTTTCCAGCCAACACTGAGTGGATAAATAGGTGCTCGAATGAAGACTCGTTTAATAACTGGTACCAAATTTTGCAGTTTCCTTAGTCAGGTCTCGGATGTAATGAGACTGGAAACTCAGTCACTTTCTCAGTGCTCGAAATTATCCTTCCTGGCTGTCACTGAGGCATAACGCATTAGGGCATGTTGTGCAAGCAAAGGAATTCATTCCTTAGTACTGTTGACTAAATACTTTCCACCTGTGTGAAATCTATGCTTTCAAAATTCAACAAAATAGTCATATTATTTTATATGTAAACCATCTTGATTTCACATGCATTTTAAACAAAATCTGAATTTCAGAAAAGTTTCTGTTAATAAGTGCGAGAAAAAAAATATGTAATGCTTGTATTATTGATTTATTTAAATTTTTATGCTTAACACACCCCACCCTCAGGTCAAAAGAAAGTATGTGTTAAAATGATTTTGACTCTCTGGTGCAATAGAAATTGTAAATAAACTTTAATATCGTTCTCAATACTCCTAGTTGCACTTCAAATTTAAAGGAAAAAATTGAGAAGTGAAAAAGTTCAGAATGTTGAGCAATTAGCCACAGACCCTTACTGCTGTTGTTGATCTAAATGAAGGAACAAGGAAGTAACAAGATGTCAGAAAGTCATTGCATTGTGAGCTGGAACAAAACACTTTTAAGAGCTCTTGCTTTTTGGAATTTGTTTTCAAGATGCGTCAAGTTCATATGCACTCAGGATATGATATGACAAAGATTTTGTGCAATCAGGAGTGAAGATTTAATAGCCTGATAAGTAGAGAACCTTTACAGATAATTTCAAGGTGTTAATCTAACCTTGCTGTGCCTTTAATCTTTTGGTATGCTGGAGAATGTAAAAAACAAACACTGACTATTTTAATATCATAAAGTAGTCATGGAGAAAAAATTTCTTCCAGCAGAGCAGCTTTTAAATAAATTATTACTTTTTTTTCCGTGATGGGAAAAAATAACTGTAAGATGGATTTAAAGGGAAGTGAATTTACTAAATGTCCTGCATCTTTCTCTCTTGCTAATTAGTAACAGTCAAATGCTCTTGTTCTGCAGACAGTGACTACAAAGAAAAGGATAAAGAACTTGGGAAAGACTCTAGAGCCAAAATAATTAGGCAATTTATCATTTAGGGTAATTGGACTTGTGCAAAGCAGCATTATTTACCACAGGTTTCCATTTCTTCTAACCGGGTGTGAAAAATACGGCTATGTTGATTGGGAAATGCTCTTAGTGCTTTTTCCAATATGCATTGTGCCAGGGACGTTCAGTTCAAAGTGTGGTGTTCCTCCCAGTGATTTCTTTTCCCCCAGTGATCTTCAGAAGCAGCCTTCAGCTTCTAAAACCTCAAACCAAAATTAGATTAAAGTGCCCAATATGGGGTCAGAAATGGGAGGGAAAGAGAGAGGGGTTTCCACCAGGGATTTTTCACTTAACAAATGAAAGCCTTTGCTTTGTTTCAAAGGAAAAATTGCCAAGTGGAGGCACATCTTAATCACATCGGTAGCCAGCTGAGATGTTTATGCTAATTTCCAAAGGTATGTAAGTATAGGAATCAGGGGGTCCAAAACTCCTGCCACTGTGATGTGAAAAACACAAGCATTTAAGCACCACCGGCAGATAGCTCTGATGTTTCAGCATAAGGGGCAGGGTGGGGCGGGGGAGTAGCTGTGAGGGGTTTACTTGAATTCCACTTCACAGTTTGCCAGCAGTATGAATGCCCCTTCACTCAAAGGTGATTTTTTCCGTTGTTTTTCCAAGGAGGAGAGCCTAGCTACCCCTTTGCTGTTTGTCAGATTATGGCATTCCCCCAGCGTTGTGCTGTTGCCCTCCACTCTTGCAGATTACGTCTTCACAAGCAGCTTTGCTTGTCATGGATGCGTCAGAAACCAACTTAAACTCCCCATATTTCACCACCAAAGTCTCTGGTACGTGGGGACCCCATGTCTGACTTTCTGCCAGACCCCGGGTGTGGCCCGGGGTGTCACATCCCGCTCCAGCATATGCGGCTTTGCACTGCGGGTGCTTTGAGGTGCTGGCACCCCAGTGCTCAGATACGTGTCCCCAGGCTTTGGGGCGAGGATATCAAGTAGTGGGAGAAATTGTTATTTAAAAAGTGATCTTGCTCTGCCTGCCTGGTAGAAACCAGCCAGCAGAGATCCCTGCTGGGAGGAGAGAAGTAGAGGGGAATAAGGTGATGTTTAAAAGCATTTTATTCCATGCCTGTGAGAAATTCACAAATATGCACTGCTGGGCTGTCATAGGTGGGTGCCGCAGAAGTGCTTTTAAGTGGCACAGTTTGACACCAGTTGAATGTGTGTCTTCAGATAGTGTCACAGGTTGTGGGTTTTTCCTCCAACGGCTTGTTATTTTAAAACATTTGTATGTGTTTGATACCTTCTTTAGTACGAAAGTCATGACTACCAGCAATTTCCTATGGAGATACGAGGAGCAAGGAGTAGTAGGTTGTTACCTAAAATACTGCCTGTCGCCTGAGCAAGCTCAATGTGAGATAAAATGCACAATTTGGATGCAAACTGGGAGTGCTTGATCCCTCGCCAGAGGACCGTGTGAGCTCCGGTACTGGAAGGCATACCTCGGTGGATGTGGCCACATTGTAAACCGAGAAAGATTCCAACATTTGCCAGGTTTTGTGCCATATTGTAATTTTTGGGCTGTTTACATTGATTACCTGTGTTGAGCAGAGTAGCCAGCTGGAATTCTGGGACCTTTGGGTTGTTTGGCTTAGGGTTAGGATCCGAATGTCTTTGAAGTGACCCTACTTATTTACAAGGAATGTGCAAACTCTCTTTCTGGCCAGCCCAGCAGGAACTGAGCCGCGGGACGTGGCTCCTGTGCTCACAGCTCCGTGAAGCAGCGTGGACGGTGGCAGACCCTCAGCAAGCCGAGTTTGCTGTACTTCTGAGATGGTGCCTGGTGCTTCCTCCCTTGCTTTTCTTTTCTGATCCTTTTCCTTCTTTCCTGAACACACTGGTCTGTGCAGAGAACTACCAGAAGAAACCACTCTGCCCACAGGCGCCTCGCACATAACCTTGCTCGTCGTTTTGCATTGCGACAGTCGCCTGCACGACTTTGCACAGGGCCTGTAATCCTCCTTGCTTGATTCTGTCACGGAGCTTATCTGTTTCTTCTGTTTATCCAGAGAGACAAGTGGTTGCTTTACCTGCAGGTCTCACCAATGTTTAACCCGAACAGTAACTATCAGGCAAATGACTCTTTTCTTTAGGTTTGGTACACTGCCACTTCAGCACAGCAGCCTTCTGTCACGGGGAGCAAGATACCGTATCTTTTCTAAATATTTTAGCTTATTTTAACACTTTTCATATGATAGCACCCAAATGATACATAAATGCTAACCTCTTAAATGTACCTGCAAGGCTTGTAATATTGATGATCCTGTTATTGCAGGATGAGGCACAGAGAAATTAAAAGTTTTGGCATATGAAACAAAGAACTTATCAAGCAATATTGGCATGTTCTGCTTAACTTACATCCTACAAGGATTCTTTTGTAAAATGTCCTGGTGTTTTCCCCAGGGGTTTAAAGTGAAGACACAGTGATGTTCATCAGAGATCCAAATCACTGAAGTCAATAGGTCTACTGGTGTGCAGAAATTAAAGGATGAACACATGTCGGGCTATGCAAGGATGGAAATGCAAATTGTGTTTTCGCCAGTGTTTTGAATATTCCCTACAAAGCACACTCCATTCTGCAGGTGAAAAAAGAGAGGTATTGCCTATGAAATTCATTAAACCATAAATTCTAAGTTTAGAAGTTTGTTACTGTGCAGTCTAATCTTGTGTACAACCAAGGGCATAGGACTTCACTGAATTAATTCTGTTTAAATTAGTATATCTGTTTAAAAAAAAACATCCTCCCAGTTGTTTTAATTGGATGGCATAAAGTGTCTTTCCTGACTTTGAAAATGAAGGATCCCAAGAAGAACAAGCAAAACAAAAGTGCTTTCTTTTAAAAATTATCCTTGTTCCACTGTTGCAAGTTTTGCTCTTCCAGAAATGTTGGGCAAAAGTGTCTTTAACTTGTTGCCTTCAGAGGATTGTGGAAGCTTCTGCCTTTTGCGTTAATTAAACATATAAATCCTACAAATGGTATACAGGGTAACTGCAAACCGAGAGTCTGATTCTCAGTTTGCGTTTATGCCCTCTTTCACCACTCCTGCAATGGGAATGGACTGTCAAGGTGTGCATATATCATCCTAACACTTTATCTGCAGCAGTATTATCATCACCTCATTCCTGCGTGATACTATCTTGTTAACATATAAACAAGGGCTTGCAGCTGTGGTAAGGCCTGTTTATGCTGCCGTAGCAGGACCTTAGTGCAACTGAGAATCAGGCTCCAAAGACGCATCTTGTGTTCTTACAAGCCAGTTATTTAAAGGAAAGGAGCAATACGCATCTTGCTGGCAAGGAGCACAAAGCAAAACCAGTAATTCAGACAATGATAAGAGAAAGAAAAGACAAAACATAACACAACACACACCGTTGAGTTTTCCTTCTTTATTAGTGGGAAGAACATGGATGTTTTTGTCATGCTGTGTACCGACTTCGACATAGGAAGTATAGCCCATGCGAAATAATAGATTTTCTTAAAAAAGTTAAAGATGGAGTGAAACAATTTTTTAATTCTTTTTTGTCCACACCACCTTATTGTATATTCTCTGCCGGACTGACGTATGAACGTTGATACAGGAATGCAGGTAATTTGATTAAATTTTGCATCTTAGTGGAGGTGAAGTTCACCTTGTACAGTAGTGACATAGAGATGCCTGTCATTTAGGAAATCTGCAAGGACTTGACCCAAAGCCTTGGAAGGGTGTTGCTTTGGTTTGGATCCTAAGTGAGATCAGTGCTGTGCTTTTATAATCAAGAGTCTGCTGGGCTTATGTTGCAGTTGCACACTCGGCCCCAGAGGACAAGCTGCTCTGCTGTAAATTGGGGCTGGTACTGAGGGGGAGTGAGAGATACAGTAAACACTCAGAGCAGCAGTAAATGACAAGAGGATATGATATGTAACATTAACCAGGCTCAGTGTTTTCTTAGGCTGTAGAACGGTCTTTTAAATCAATCTTTTATTATCAGTGGAGCCTTAGCAGTGCACTTAAATTGAGAACAATGCAAGGACAGAGAGACTTGGTGCAAAGCGAACATCCTGCTTTCTTTCCTAGCTCTGATTTTACAAGAAAAACCACAGATAGATCCAGATCATAATATTTGAATGTGAACTTTTTCCACATTTGGCAGCTTTTGGAATTGGGCTCTGATTCTATCCCCATTCCTGCTGTAAGGATTTGTCTCACTACCGGTCCTGTCATCCTGCATAAATGTAGCTGGGAATGTGATGCAAGCTGTCCTCTGGCTTCTACCCTAACCTTTCTGGCAAGAGTGACTTTAACACAACTTTGGTTCATCTCTTCCCATTGTTAATTATCCTTCTACTAAATAAAGATCAGGTTTGTTTCCGCTTCCCATTTACTGCCCTCAGATTCCTCTGAACTTCCATCATTCTTGGACTGTTGTACAAAAGACCCTTTGCATAAGAAAGGTATTTCCTCCTCATTGTGCAACTATAATTGTAAATTACAGAGATATCACCTGTTAGTGTTTTCTTGTCTTAAAACTGTAAGTTCCTAAAATGATTTCTTTCTATTTCTTTTTTTTTTTTTGCTTTTTTTTTTTTAGTTGGACAGTATGTGTGCCTGTTTTCAGAGGTTCATCTATGGGTTTTTAACGTGCTTTGGAAAATGTGGGTATTAGAACTGGATAGAGTATTCTAAAAGCAGTCTCCACCAGTGTGAAATCTTACCAAGTTTATCTCACAGACCTGATTTTGCTCAGTGTGCCCTTGTTTCAAGTGTTGTAGTTGCTGGTGAAGTTAAGTGTTTCTAAGTGTTGTTAGATCTTTTTGTCAATGTATTCTTTTCCTGTTTTTATAGTTCTATAAATACACAAAGAGAAATTAGATGGGAAGGCTCACAAGTTGGGGGTTAAGGTTTTGTTTTGTAGGAAGACAGCGTTACCAGATCTCTTAACTCCCACCAAGTTGAAACTAATTGTGGAACGGTTGCCTGAAACTGAATTGAAATCTGAATACCGTCTTTTATATTTTTAGCATTTCAGATTAAGGAAGTAATAATTTTAATTTCACTAACGCTCATACTTTGCAGAGAAAGGTGGCAGCCACAAGACACTTTCTGTGCACAGGCAGATATGCAAATTCTAAGCAGTGCATTCGCAAATGCTACCAGGCCCTCATGTGCATCTTTATGCATCTAAATATGTGTATGCTTATATATGCTTCAGCACTGGTCTATACTATGGGATGGAAATTATAGACCAGGTCATTCTCAGTAGCAGATTTTTTTTAAAAAAAGCTCTTGGGAGATCTTTCTTTTCCAAGCCATCGAGGTGGAAAAACGGTTTAATGTCAATGCATTATCCAATGCAGGTGCAGTACACCTCATCTCCTGGTCCAGCTCTGCACTTCTGTCAGCAAGGTAGTAATCAAACCAAACTGTGTGATTTTAACCCTCTTCATTTCTGGACTGCAAAAGGCAAACAATCAAATGAGCCCACATTACCAGCTGGAGCTAGATGGTTCCTCCACTGTGCTGAGAGACAGTAGACTGAATGCTGGTCCACCCACTGAACACTGGAGATGTTAACTGGAGCTGTTTGGGGCTGCTGCAGGAGGCAAAGCTGTAGGAAATGGATTTACATTGTTCTTCAGAGCAAGGTAGGAGACAGATCTCCAGGTTAAAAATCCAACAGGGCTTGTGGATGAATTCTGTCTGGATTCAGAGTGGGGAGAAGCAGAGCTACCAAAGGAACACTCAGGGATGTAATGTGCAGTTAAACCCACAGCACTGGCAGGACTGGACAATCACTAGTTATAGCTAGTTAATTATTTAAGAAAAAAATTATGAAGTATAAAATATTCAAACTGCCTGTGCCTGATGCATGCCATTGCCACAAAGGCACACGCACCGGGGTTTTAAATTCTTGCCTGTTTCTTGCATTTTTAAAAAGTAAAGGTATTTTAATACTAATGATGGAGTAATATGATTTGTGAAACATTAATAATAAACAAAATATGGGGGAGAAACGTTGCTATTTGTTTCTTCCAGAGGATATGCCTGCTTTCTTTAAAATGAAAATAATTTACAACATTTCTTAGCTCTCTTGGAAATGAATAACTTACTAAGTGTTGTGATAATTGTGCAGAGAACCCGTTATGGTAACACAGTGTAGCTACAAACTGACTGGGAAATTGGTGCCTTGAGTCTGAAATTAGATGTTGCAGTTACCAGGCGTCGTTTCAGATTAGCCGTACCTGTCTCGTGGGCAGCTCGTCAGGAGCCACACTGGGGAGTCAGGGAGGCCTACCATTTTCCTCACTTAGGAGTTGGCCTGGTGCAGGCAGCTTAACTTAGCAACAAAGACGAAATAAAAATCAGGCTATGCGGAGCTGTTGAGCCCAGAGACAGGGTCTGCTAGAGAAGCAGTTCATTGGAAACCTCAGCAAAAAATAAAACCTGCTTCCTGCAAAAGCTTGGAGATGGTGTTAGGCAGCTTATATACCCAGTGACAACTCTCGAGTACCTGGCACTCGCCTGAACTTGCTGTCGACATCTGTACACCTGCTCTTAGCAGGCAGAAGGCAACATTTCTCTGACTGTACCTAAAAATGGCACTTCTCACAAAAAAAAGGAAAAAAAAAAAAAAAGGAAAGAAGAAAAAAGGGCTGTTAGTCGTGGTATCTTTGCCAAGCTCCATTTACATGTTGGCTGCTTAAAGACCCATCTGCAGTGTAGCTTGCCTGACACCGGTTCACTTCCTGTCCTAAATTGCTGAAAAACCCCAGCGCATAAAATGCTGGCGCTGTGGCTTTTCCGCAAATCCATGACCTTCTCCCTCCCTGCGTCTGCTCTGTGTGCTCTCAGCTCACCTTCCCATGGCCTGCTCTTCTGCGTCTCCGTGATAAAGCTGGGTTGGGGGAGACCTCAGGACCTGGCCCCACAGACATCAAAGCTGGCACTTCCCAGCCTCTCTGCAGCATCGTATATAATTGCACTTCTGCTGCTGTCATCTGAAGCCCTTGTCCCTCATCTGGGGACCATTGCTGGGTGTGCATGAGTAGTCTGAGTCACCTTGGGGAGCAGGACTATCTGGATGTGGGAGCACACATTTTGAAAGTTCACCAAGATCCTTCAGGGTATAAGTTTTATAAATGACAGATATTATAAATCCTGACTGCCTGATGGCAGGCACTGGAGTGGAACATTTTGTCATCAGTGCTTATTATCTCAAGATTCTTAATTAGTTTCATTGATAATTTTGTCGCACTTGAATGTTTCAAATGATTAAATATTTCAGTGCTTGTTTGGTGGAAAGTCTCTCCGTTGTGTAGAGCAGGACATAATACTGACTCCAGATAGTCAGTGGAGAAGTGGTGTTCACCATCCCCTTTGTAGCCCTCCATGGGAGCGGCTCTCTGAGCACTGAGGTTGGGTCTCATCGCAGCCGGTTGTACAACACCGAGGTGACTGATTTAGGAGTACCAGAAAGGGGAACGGTGAAAAAGCCTAGTTTTCCCTCTCGGCTTTGAATGCAGTATTTTTCTTCCACTGTCTATCCCACCATTCAGGTGTCCCAGCTGAACGCACAGGAGTCATTTGCCCGATTCCTGCAGAGCAAGATATTTCAGCTAGATGGGTTTTCCAGATTTAAAGAATTATACCTGGAGGAGGCTGCCTGCAGTTTTCTTTCAGTCTCCTTCATACTTGTGCTGAGGGCAGCAGGTTCCCATGTCTTGGCTGTGGATCGGTGAGTCCCTTTTGCGTTTGCTGTGCACGTCTTCGACTCCTGCCCGCCCTCCTGGCTGAGGTGAGGTGTGCCTCCAGCATCTCCTGGGGCCACGTGCGCCCCAGCCAGCAGAGCACAGGGCCTGTTTTAATCCCTTGAAACACTAACAATAGTTCATGTCTAAGCTAAAACCTGTCCTGAATCACAAGGGTTTTCACCGCAGCACATGGCATGTCTAGTTTATAGAAAAAAGAAAAGAAAAAAGAAAGAAAAAAAAAAAGAAAAAAGAAAAATCAAAGCACCAAAACCCTTTAAAATGCCACTTTTCATAACTATTTACTTAAGTCATAGGCCTGAACGCTGAACGTTTGTTGCAAATTGATGGCATAAATTCCCTGTTTGCTTCAGCAGAGAATTTGGCTCTTTGCCTTGAGACTTGTAAGAAGAGAATGTTTTAAAGCTATGGCTAGGAGACACAGCACATTCATATCATTGCTTTAATCAGATTACTTCTTTCCTCTTTTTTTTTTCTCTCTCTTTTTTTTTTTTTTTTTTTTTTTTTAGACCAAGTTTTTGGGGTTTTTTCAGACCCCTGTTCCTTGAATGTTCCCCATAGGTGGAATGTAATTAAACTCTACTGGCATCTCCTCCTGCTGGGATTTAGACTAGGGACAGATCTTTAGGAAGCATAAAACAAATACTGTGAAAAAAGAAACCTTGTTAGAAGAGTTGCCAGAGAATCAGCTCTGCTCCATTTACAAGCTGATAGTTTAGAAAATCTGCCCTCTCTCCTTTTGTGAATTGGTTTCTATAAATTGTTAATTAATCATTTAAACACCGAGGGCAGGGGGGAACCCACAAATCTTTTGCAGCTCCCACTCTATTCACAGACTGAGAGTCCACATGTCAAGAGGCACTTTCTGCCTCAAACCCTGGCTTTTGCTTAAAATAATTCCGTGGGGCAGGCACTGCCCTGATGGTGCTGAGGAGGGAAGGCTCCAACAGCAATGGCAAGTACAATGGATGCTCGAGCCCTCAGTGTGCTGGTGTGACAGTGACCTATCTCCTGGGAAGCCCCCATCACTGAGGATGTGGG
This sequence comes from Ibycter americanus, assembly GCA_035590275.1. Taxonomy (NCBI): domain Eukaryota; kingdom Metazoa; phylum Chordata; class Aves; order Falconiformes; family Falconidae; genus Ibycter; species Ibycter americanus. Next base: position 30,117,587 of record JAVJGI010000060.1, read on the forward strand.
GCAGCTCCTTCCCTGGCCAGGTCAGAGCCAGTTCCCCTCCATGTGGCCCTGAAAGCATGGATGGCCTTGTGCTACTCCTGTCTGTGAGGGGTTACCCCTGTGTTGTACCACAGCTACCTCCGGCTGCAAAAAAATAAAATACAAGACCTGCTTCTCAGTTCCAGGGGTATAAGTTTGGAATAACCTAGTCCGCTCGTGGGGTTACTGTGCTGTAAACGGGAGGAGAATCTCTCCCTAGATATCGCTTGACTAATGGGTATCAAAGGCAAAAGCGAAGTGATAATAGTTTGGGATCAGGTCCTAGTGAGCTAGTGTCTATATCGCAAAACAAACCCTACCGTAACTGGGGCTGCCTTTGGTGGTCCTCCTGCCTCGGGATTTAAGATGTTCTCTTCAGAATCAGGAAAAGACCTAATGCTGGGAATGATGTCTTTCTCACCTGCCTGATACAAGACTGCTTCCACTTTTCTACATATTCTTGCAACAATGAAATGAGAGTCCCTATTTCTTGGTTGGCAAAGTCCGTCGCTGTGGATGGTGGAGCAGAGCTCTCAGCCCAGTAGAGAAGGGCGTTGTGCTGCTCTCCTCACAGGGCAGCGATTGCAGTTGCTGAGACCCAAGGTGGGTGCAACCCCATCTCAGGTGGAAAGTAAGTTGTTTTGTAATAGTCTTTTACTAGATGATGATAGGAGAAGCAGTATTCAGAGATTTTTTTAAAACCAGATGGGGAAAAGCATACAGTATGCAATGCAATGTCTAGGAATGTTAATCGCTTATAGTCCAGTCAAAAGCAGTTTTTAGTGTTTTATGTATTAACTCTATTAATTTTCTGGTTTTCCACCATCTTTTTGTCTATGCCAATTGCTTTAGCATCTGAATGCCGGATATACAGGTGATTACCACACATAAATGGAGTACAGGTCACCGCAAAGTCATTGCCCCTGCTTTCTCCCATCCATTATCTGTCCCCTCTTCCACGCTCTGTACTTCCTTCTTGCTCTCCTTTGTGTTGTTGGTCTCACCATGGCCCCTCGTGCATGAGGGTGCTGGGCTCTGAACTACTCCCTGCTTGGTGAGGGAGCTTTCTTTGTGTCAGTCAGGTGTAGCATCAGAGTGACCATATAGAAACAGGACGTTCCCATAAGTGTTGTGATCTGAAATCATGCTTGCTCCAGGCTGCGCATAATTTACAAAAAATAAGTACCCAAGTTCACTGTGGAAAAAACAACCCAGTCTGTGCATCTGTTCACTGCTATTAGGAGTATTAGTTTTCAAGAGCAATCCATTATACTGTGAAGTACCTTACTTTGTTAGACAAACAAAAAAATCCACACTTCTAATCTCCTGAAGCTTTTAATGGCATCACAGGATGCAGGTACTTGAGACACTGATACCTACAGCAGCGGGATGAAATGGCCTTAGCTTCTCCTTACTGCTGGCCTGAAACAAGCAGAAAACAGAGCTGTGCCATTTTAAGAGCATTTTGCCAGCAAGGACATTTTTTGTAAGCACATCAGGTGCATGCACTTGGGCAATAAAGACTATAGACGAGAGAGGGGAGAGAGGTCTGTGCTTCGAGCACTCTGAATTTTCTGTGGCTGTACATTAAATTCAAAATAGCAGTCTAAAAGCGCACCTTCATCAGCTGAGACTGCTGATGGGGGGAATAATGGTGGGGTGGGAATTAGCTGAGGCTCTGTCACCTCATAGGTGCAGGGTTTCGGGGGCCAGGGAGGCTTGAGCATTGGCTGCTGATGTACGGCAGGAGGAAGAGCAGCAGCAAGCTGGGGAGCAGGCTGCTCAACTCTCTGTGCAGCCAGAGATAAATTGCTGCAGCAAAATTGCAAGCAGTATCTTGTAAAGAAAACGGAGGAGCTGCTCTAGGGGTTGATGGAGACGAGCTGTTTTTTTGGGGTTGTCCGGAGCAGAGTAAGTTCAGGGTGTTCTGACATGTTCCAGCCACAGCAAAAATACTAAATGGGGGCAAGGAGGCTTGCCCACAGCCGGGCATACTGTTGTATTATAATTGTATTGTAACTGGCTATACTTTATGAATCATTTCTTCCTGTTTCTGTACGTTCCATTTGTGTGGCCTGTGCACGGTGTGAGGATGTTTCTGTGCACATGAAGTGGTGAAGCTGGTATTTGCTACCATGCTTCTGCCTTTTCTCTAATGATTATTGTAAATTTGCCTCTTCCCTTTTTGAACTACACAGCCAGCACTGTAATACAATGATCTTTGTGAAGAGAATATTGAAGAAGGGGAAAAAAGAGGGCATGGGTGTGCTTAATAAAAAAGAATTCTCTGCACTATCGCAGGTGCAGTTGATGCTGTTTAGAGCAGTCACTCATCTCGCTCCAAATAAATAGTAATGACTGTTTCCTGTGACTGTGCTGTGAATCATATTCAGTCCATGCAGGGGAGTAGAAAATAAAGCTGCATGCAATCCACACGAGATGATGGCTCTTGTAATATTCAGCAGTTGGGCCTGGTTAGAAGCGTTTCATTATCTCAGAATTAAGAGAGAGCTTCCTGCTGTCACAAAAGCTTGTTTATTCTTCTGCCTTCCCTCCCCCTCCCTCCGTTCTTTCTTTCTTTAACGTTTATCCCTCCTCCCTTTCACCCATCTCTGAAATGTTGGCTTAACATTTTTGAGCAGAGCTGCAAGGTCAAATTAGGGACAGTGGCCCTGGAAGTACATTAGTAGTTTATTACATGGGTTTTGGCTTAATAGGAGGGCGCCTGAATTTTCTTTTATCTTTTGCCCTCTGCTTCTTTTCTTAGCTCATACTCAAAATTTATCAGGAAGCAGCAGAAGAAGCTGACCTTCTTCCCCATTTCTCACTGAACTTCAGAGTTTACTCCTTATTCTTGGCTTGGTCCAAAGTTAATCAGTGGGAGGCTTTTGTTCAACTCCAGTTGCTGTTGCCATCTTGTGACGATACAGTCACCTCTAGCAAATGGCTGCTTTGTGGGTACAGGTCTGTTTGTGCCTAAGCTGGATGCTAGAGGTCAAATGGATAATAAACCCCATCAGATTCCCTCCTTGACTGCAGGGCTGAGCCAGAGCTTCTTGCCTAGACCCTTAAGGAGGAGGCCCAGAGCCAGAGCCTGCTTTTCAGGCTCCACCTTCTCTGCAGAATAGCAGCATGGGGTGAGTAAACCTATGTGAGGCTCATGTGGACCCATGTCATGGGCTGCCTTTATAGTTGGTGGGGAAGAACACATGTAGAGGGAAATGTGTCCTGTCCTAAGGTCTGAATGATCCCCTGTGGACTTTTCTTTCCCTGTGGGTGAGGGAAAAAGGGAGCCTAATGTAGCTGCATTTCTAACATAGGTGCCAAAATAAGATGCAGTGAAGCTGCATGTGCCTTGCTGCTTCAGAGGCTGTGGAGGATGAGACACACACAAGTTCTCAAACTCATTGTATATCCTGTTTAGAGTAAGTGTGGATAACATGTCCCTGTGTGCTGTGCCTCACTGTAGTCAGATTGCCGGGGAATCCCACTTGCGTATCAGTCAAAGCCAGCAGAAGCACACAGCTGGAAAGCTGGAGGACCACCTCAAGCCAGATGTGATTTAGAAAGCATCTCATCTCAAGAAGAGCTGTGATTCAGGTTTCCACAAGTGGATGATCGCTTTGATTCTTACATGTGAAGGAGGACAGGCTGGGCTGTGCATCCCTTGAACATGGCCCTGCTATGTTTGGTGGCCAGCCCATCTGACACTAACTGGGTGCAGCCAGGGGTTTTATGCGGTATCTGATTTCAGCTCATAGCTGAAGTGATGGAGGGACCTGTGTGATCCTTCCTGGCTCCTCTCCAGCAAGTTCTGAAACTAGAGGAAGCATACTGCCCAAAGGACACTGGCTTACGTGGACGGTGCCCTCCTGGAGGGTGAATCCATGAATAGTAATGAATTCATTAAACTTCCTAAAGCATCTCTGTTTCAGTAGTGTTTGCCTCAGCAGCAGTCAAGATGGTTAAAAGGCAATTGCAGCCACTGAAATACATAGAAAAACTATTATCAGAAGATGTCATTTTTCGTAAATGTCAGTACGTAGATTTTTTATGGGGATGTGGTGACAGGTAGTGAATAATTTAACATAAATTTACATCATATAGTGCAGCTGTTAATTTATGGCCGTATTAGACTACAAGGTTATGTATCTAATGGCTTTTGGTCTCTTCTTCTTTTTTTTTTTTTTAAGTTAAAACTTTCCCTAAATTGTCCCACTTTACTCACAATTCATGAGACACCTGTCTTCCCTCCCTTGTGCCATACAGAAGGCTGTGCATGTCATACCCTTTTTGTAGCCATATGATTCATAGTGAACTCATTCCCATCTCCAACCTCAATCATTTCAATTCACTGTATCCATGTTTTTATTCAAAGCATGCATGTGAGGGACAAGAAGTCTGTTACTACTGGTTGACTTGTATTCCTTAAGGCTGAGATTTTGAACATAGCTAGAAACATGCACTGCTTCTCCCTTGTTTGAAAAGCTGGAGATGTGCAGCTGAAACTAGCTGTTCAGTGATTCAGGGTCTCCACCTGCTTACCCTTTCCAAAATAGTCAGTGGAGGTGGATTTAACTGAGTGCTTTGCACCTGCAATTGAGGATAGATATTTTCCAAACATTTCCTTGGTGGCTTTCCATAGTACAAATATTTGCCTAAGTGTCAGAGAGGTGTCCCTGAATTGATCCTTGCTGGACACTAGTACAGAGGTGGAGCTTTGTATTGAGTTTGCATGGCAAGGTTTTGGTAGCAGGGGGCTACAGGGGTGGCTTCTGTGAGAAGCTGCCAGAAGCTTCCCCCAT
>JAVJGI010000060.1:30131238-30169426 GCA_035590275.1 Ibycter americanus
CGGCCCCCACGGCCCCGGGGACTCGGTGAAGAGAGCTGTCCGGGGCGGGGGGGAACGAACGTGAGGAGAAATTGCCGCTGACACGGCTGCGTGCCGTCCCTCGTTGGCAGCGGCTGGAGAGCAGGTGTATTGCCTTCTCTTTGCCGTGCGGAAGGGAGAATGTTCTGCAGCTGCGGCGGGAAAAGGCGATTTGTGGGTGTGCGAGCAGCTCCCCGGTGTCGTGAGGACACAGCAGGGGTGCGCTTGCTTTTTCTGTTGGCCAGACTAAAAACCGGCTGCAACAGGTGGCGGGTTCATCGCCCGGTGGGAGCAGTACCTTTTGTCTCCAAGCCACTTCAGGTGACATCCAGTGTGGCAGCATGTCTTTGCTCAAGGTGAAAAAGGCAGGACGTCTGAGGCAGAAGCACATTAAAGTGAAGGGTATTTGGTAGCTTTTGGTCGAAGACTTTCAATTCCCATGTGTCATGAGGATTTTTATGTCTAATATGAGGTGTAGCCTACATTCTGTACAGTTGATGCTGTCGATGAATGCAGAAGTTACTGGAAAACTGACTTGAATTCACCATGAGTAATAGATTATTTCTTTCTGATAGAAAGATGGAACTGTCTTCTGGAAAACTTGCGAGGTTTGCTGATGGATCTGCGGTTGTTCAGGTGAAAAAAAAAATATTTGTACAACTTAACAATTTCTGCATCTGCACAGTCATTGATGGGACATCAGAGCCTATTAAAAGGATATAGAGCCTCAGGTGGCAATTTAATCCCTAATGAATGTACAGCTGTGTTTTGTAGGAATTTTTTTTTTTTTTTTTAAAGAAAAAATATCATGGTGTGAAGCATGGATTTATGTGGTGGTTTCCTGCAAAGAATATTCCAGAGTTCTAGTTTCTGAATAAGTTTAAGACTTCAGACAATATTTTGTTTGCAGGCAATTTCAGTTTTGGTGTTTTTTTCTTAATCCAGCTAGGTGACACGGCAGTGATGGTCACAGCAGTCAGTAAAACTAAGCCTTCTGCATCTCAGTTTATGCCGTTAGTGGTAAGTGCTAATGACAAAATTAGTTTTGTAATAATCAGCGGTAGCCTTAGCTGTAGTAATCATTAAATGGTGGAGTTCAAGATGGTGGGGGGAGTGAGGAGCACAAATAGCAGACCACAAACCCCCAACATCAGAATGGCAGTATATGATAAAATGACGAGACCTGTGGATGAGGCGTGAGCACAGGGTGTTGTCCACCTTGACTTTAGCAAGGCCTTCCACAAAAGCCTTGCGAACTTTGGCTACCACAGCATCCAAGTTCAGGCAGTGTATTTTAGATGTGGGGAAAACTGGTTGGATTATGAGTCTCAAAGGGCTGTGATTATTAAGCTTTGATGATTCATGTTCAAGCTGAATAACAGTGAGTTCCTCAGGGGTCTATCCTGGAACACAGCCTGTTTCATACTTGTAGCAGTGACCTGGAATTCCTGCTCATCAAGTTTGCAGATGACACCACACTGGGGGGGTGCAGATGACCTGCTCAGAAGCAGGGCTGCCATCTGGAGGGACCAGGGGCAGGAGGAATGGGCTGATGGGAACCTTATGAAATTCTGTAAGGCCAAAGCAAGCCCTGAACTTGGGGTGCAGTAGTGCCCTGCAATAGTTCAGGCTGGGGCTGACTGGCGGGGCAGTCCATATATGACATAGAACAGAGGGGCCATTTGGGCATCAAGACAGCCTTGAATAATGTCATCTGAATTCATACTTGACCTTGCTCTGAGCAGGGGACTGGATTATAGACTTTTGGAGGTGTCCCTTCTAGCCCGAATGATTCTGTGGCTCTGAAATGAGTAATCTGTTGTGTTTAGAAGTCACTGTTCTGTTTTTAAAAGGTTGACTACCGTCAGAAAGCTGCTGCAGCAGGAAGAATTCCTACAAACTATTTAAGAAGAGAACTTGGTTCCACTGATAAAGAAATTCTTACAAGCAGAGTAATAGGTAGACTGAAATATTCTATTTACAATGTCTTTTAAATAATTTGTAATATCCTCATGAATGTTTGAAAAGATGGTAATTTATAACTGCTGTTTGCAGAGTTGTTTCTGCAGTAATGTCAAAAGAAAACAGATTTTTAGTTTCTTGTTTATTGGTACTGATTTTTAAAATGATGCATCACCTGGGCCTGTGTGCGTATTCGTTTATATATAAGCCTGGATCTCGAGAAATCTTGTCACCTCTGCTCATATCAAGCTCTCATCCTAACTGCAGAGATGTTACCTCCGCAGCTGGATGTCTCTCTGAACAGGTGGAAGAGACAACCAAGCTAAACTCTGAAATACAGAGAAGCAGACTTACTGATTGATATATACTGATTCTTTCCCTCTTGGTCCTGCTTGAAAAGCGATCTCCATTTATGAATAAGATAATATCTTGAAATTCAACATTTAGACAAAACTGATGTCAGATACATCAGCATCTTAAGACAGTGATGAAAAGAATTAGGACAGGGAATAGCCTATCAGGCCTAGGCTGTTACAGTCCTGTGCACTTCGAACTGAAATAAGTAGGAAATCTGTTCATCGTGGAAATAATGCAATATTTGGAACATACATGCTTTTGTTGCTTTTATTTGTTGGAGGACTATGTCTCTTCATTGAAGATATTTCTGGTGAAATACTATTTAATAGATTATTTCTATCCTAAAGCACAGAAGACTTTTTTTTTTTTTTTTTTCCCCCAATGTTTTTACCTGTGTTACCTGACAGTGGGTATGCTCACCCAAATAACTTTTATTTCACTCCAAGTGCTGTTGACGTTTTAGAATTGATTATATGTTATGCTAAATTTACTTCTGGGTTCTCTGCCTTTTTTGTTTGTTTGGGTCTTCCGTTTAAACCATTTTAGGTTTTGTGTGGGGTTATCACACAAGACAAACTGAATACTAACTACTGAAAGTTGAATACTTCTTAGATTTTGAATATTTCTTTTCCAGATCGGTCAATCAGACCGCTCTTTCCAGTGGGCTACTTTTACGATACACAGGTAGGTCATGCTTGCTGTCCTTAACTATAGCTACCTTCAGAATGGAAAACTTGGGTATGTCAAATGAAAATTTCACATGATACAGGCACTGTTTTAAGATAAACAATTTTCATTAGCTTCCAGGAGGGGTTTACACTTTGAAAAACAGTCTAATATTCTAATGCTGCTTTTTAGTTTGTCATCTCCTTGCCTTAAATTATTTTTCTTCCATGCTAGTTTCCAAATTCTATTGTAGAGGTACAGGAACAAAATTCAAATATCCTCTGTACAATAGAGGAAAGAAAGGCTAATAGTATATGTTACATGATATGATACTCTACACTTTGTGAGCTTTCTAGTTTATGATACTTTACACTTTGTGAGCTTTCTAGTTTAAATACCTGAACAAATTTTCATTTGCAGTATAGACGTGTACAAATACATGGAATGTTTTGTTACATTGTCCTTACCTTTGTAGTGACAGCTAATAAAAATGTATAGGTCAAAATTATTCATTGTCTTTTATCTTATGCCAGATCCTTTGTAATCTTTTAGCAGTAGATGGTGTCAATGATCCTGATGTTCTGGCAATTAATGGAGGTAAGACGACTGATGAGAATTACTGTTTATGTGTGATTTAATGTGATTCATTTTTTTTCTAACACAGATTTTTATCTCCTCATTGTAGCTTCTGCAGCACTTGCATTATCTGATATCCCATGGAATGGTCCTATTGGTAAGTAAATATTTTCAAGTGACGGATGATTTGAATAATGGAAGACTTAGACCACAGTTCATGCTTTCTTTTTTAACAAGAATCTGAATCTAAAATCCACTATCTTTTGTTTCAAGTATTGAATGTAATTTTACAATGGATAGGATTGTTGCACTTCAAAGCATTATTTTTTTCTGGACTAAATATACTTCTGGAAGGATTTATAATCCAGAAGTAGTATGGTGTACAGACCAGTAACTTAATTTTTTCTTTAGAGAAACTTAGTTTTGAAAAGCATTGTTCAGAAAATAGCCGGATAAGAATACTTTTTCTCCAGGAAGTCAGGAAGAGCTTTATTTCATTGTGAATATTTTTGGGAAAGAGAAGTGATGTAGCCAAGAACAAATATTGAGCTGTATTTGTCCTTTCACCTGTCTTCCTTGTAGAAAATATGTGCTCAAATGACTAAACAAAAACCCAATAGATTTATAGCCTTGTGTATAATGCTACATAGCATTATATGTCCTACCCTGAAACACTACCCAAAAGAAATTCAAGAATAGCTAATTTTGCGTTACAGATTTGTTCTTAATATATAGCTGATGTGCTAATATTTTAAAATGAATCCATAGCTTTAATTATTGGTTTTACATGTATAATTTTTAAAGTAAAATGATGCTTTAAAGAACTTCCTTATTATAATAATAATTCTCTGGAGTTTCTTTGTAGGTGCAGTAAGGGTAGGACTGGTTGATGGAGAAACTATCATCAATCCAACTCGAAAACAGATGTCTTCTAGTACTTTAAATTTAGTTGTTGCTGGAGCTCCGCAAAATCAAGTTGGTAAGTAGGTTAATAGTATCTGTTGAGTGGTTGAAAATCAGCTAGGTGCCTCTTTGCAGATATTTTCCTAATTTTTGAAACTTGTATTTTCACACAGTAGTAAGAATAAACAATGATAGGTTAGGTAACTTTTGTTAGGTAAATTCTATTATGCTTATGCAGTTTAATGTTATTCTGTATTTCCTCACCTGAGTTAGATTGCTATTGAACAATAAAATAGTAATTTACTTAATTTTTAACTTTTCTTTGATAGTTATGTTGGAAGCAACTGCCGAGAATATATTGCAACAAGACTTCTGTCATGCCATCAAAGTAGGGGTGAAGCATACCCAGCAAATAATCCAGGGAATTCAACAACTAGCGAAAGAACGGGGTGTTGTCAAGAGAACTGTTCAGAAGTTATTTGTTGCTCCTGAAGAGATTGTGGAATGTGCAAAAAAGTAAGTTCAGAACAAATTATTTTGATCTAAACTCTCTTAAATGACTCAAATGCTTATTTAACAATTATTTAATTTGATGAGCTCTGGGCAGATAGTTTGGGGGGTTTGTTTAACAAAAGAGCATGTTTTGAATGGTCAGATTCAAAATGCATTAGTTGCTGCATTTTTCATAGAAACTTAGGAACATGGCCTTCAGCTCTCCTGTTTTTATACTTGGTAAGAAAGATAGGGCAAAACAAATACCGTGAAAAACCCAGTGAAAGTAGTGTAAGTTAATATGCCATTCTTGTGGCGTGGTGACAAGAGGAGTCAGGATGTTAGTGTGTATGAGCCTTGCTGTGGAAGAGATAACTCCTTTCAGAGAGGTGGTGGGAGAGCAGGGAGGCAGGACAGACAGCTGGAGCTACTAATGTTTATAAATGTCAGTCCGGTGCTTTCATACTGCTGATGAAAACAAACATTTAGTCCTCAAAATATACAAGCAGTTTTTAAGCTCTGTTTTCAAAAATTCTTTCTTTTCTTCCAAAAGACTTGCTTCTAACAAGATCTATGCGGTGTTCACAGATTCTAGCCATGATAAAGTAAGTAATCAGTTCAAACATGATGTAATTATTTTTTAATTAATATATTCATGAAACTGTAGTAAGATTTAGGTCTTTCTGATATTGTTAACAAAAACTCTTCTCCTTCTCTGCATATATTTGCAATAGTAATAATAAATTGTTCTGTAAATTCTTACCTGCCGGAATATTTGTTTGCAGTACATTGAGATGGAGACTCCCCTTTTCCAAGGAGTCACATGGAAAAGAACCAGGGGCAATGGCCACTAATTACACCTGGGGAGATTCTGTTTGGACACAAGAGGAAAATTCTTCACAATGAGACAATCGGCCATTGGAATAATCTCCCCAGGGAAGCAGTGGATTCCCCAACACTGAGCACCTTTAAGATTCAGCTGGACAGGATGCTGGACCATCTTTAGACAGTATTTTTGTCAGAAAGGGTTTGACTAGATAACCCTTGAGGTCCCTTCCACTCTGGTATTCTATGATAATGGATCTTTGAATTTGTGTGACAATCCTGTTCCTTATTGCTTGAGTTTTACAGAATTTTAAAACAAACAGAAACCCAACAATCCAAACCTCTTGTTATTCTGCCCTGGAGAGTTAACTGGTTGCAAATCCTGTGTTCTAGATTTCTAGAGACGAAGCAATTAACAAAATAAGGCTTGAAACAGAAGAACAGCTGAAAGGTATTTCTGCTTTCTTAATATGTAGAGAATGCTTGAATGGAGCAGCACTACTTAGTGTGCTCTTTGTTGGTCAAGCTATTTTAGTAAAAGTTCTATAAAATTAATTTTCCAACTTCAGATGCATTTTTATTTTTTTTTAATACCCAGAAAAATTTCCAGAGGCTGAGCCTTATGAAATCATGGAATCTTTCAATGTGGTTTCAAAGGATATTTTTAGAAATCTTGCTCTGACTGAATATAGAAGGTAAGTATATCAAACTCCTACTGAATAATATTTCTGTCAACTTTTAATCCTAACTGTAGTTCCACTGATCTCATAATTTCTGCTTGTAACTTTAGGTGTGACGGGAGAGATTTGACTTCGCTCAGAGATATTAAATGTGAAGTGAACATGTTTAAAATGCTTCATGGATCAGCCTTATTTCAGAGAGGTCAAACACAGGTAGTATCTTTAAACATTAGAAATTATAAATTTATTAAAAGCTGAAGGTTTTGTATATTTCATTTAAATGCAAAGTTTCAGTTTTTTTCACATTGAAATAGTAATAACTAGAAAACAGCTTAGATTCAATTAAAATACATCCAAGTCCGTTAAGACAATAGATAAAGCTTAGCTCCTTGCTACGTTAACAGTACAGCTATTCAGATAACTTTCTAAGCATGTGTGCCCGGAAAGAGTCTGGTAAACATTACTGCATCAACAGAGCTTCTGAAGAACATCTAGTAACCAAAGGTAGAAGCTGTAAGGCTTCTGCTTGTTCAGCTCAGGTTGACACATTTGGGGCATTTTTGGTTGGTTGGGTTTTGTCTTGGGGGCAGGTGGTTTGAGAAGAGAGTTTTACAATTCAGGATGGCTTAAAGTAAAATTGCTTGTTCATAAGATAAGTCCAAACTCATCTCTCTTTCATCCTTCTATGTAGACTTTTATGTTAAAGATATTTGTTGAAAGAAAAGGATTTCATGTAAAATACAATCCTGTTCATTTTTAGAAAAATGGGTGACTCATTTAACGGGTATGTAGGGCAGTGCTAAATTGCGCATGTCTTGAGAAGTCTTTTAGAAACTTCATACGTAACCTGGAATAAATAGGGAAATCGTACAAAAAAAAAAATCACAATAATGAGATTTAATTTTTTCCCTTCTTTGCTAGAAGTGTCACGTGTGTTGGGTGGATTGAATTAAGAATGTATGTAAGATTTGGTCTCCTGTATTTTTATAGCTGATTTTCCTGGAAGACTGTCAGCCATTGATCTGACTTATTACAGGATACATGGGTAGTTGCAAACGGTGATTTACTCCTCGGTGTTGTCCCCTCTTATCCCCCTAAAAATAATACAAGCTGCAAGTCCATGTGATAAACAGGCTTGCTTTTTTACACAACATTGTGGCTGCATCTAGCCCAGGCTCTTAAATGAAGCAGTTTGGTTTCCTAATGAACACACTGTTCTATGCTCCTACCAGGTTAAGAAGCTTTAAATTAGTATTTTTAAATGTGATCGCTTGTAAGACCATATAATCTTTACAGATCATGAATAAGTTTGTGCAATGAAGGGGAAAAAAAAAAAGTTTGCAGAAGTTGTAGGTGATGGTGTAATATTTGTTGCTGAAATCGTTCTTTTTGATTCTTCATAAGCAGCAAATTGTGAAAGGTGGAAGTGTTTTAACAGCAGTTTATTTACCCTCTTTGTTTTAGGTTCTCTGTACAGTTACATTTGACTCTATAGAATCAAGTGTAAAATCAGATGTTATCTCAACAGCAGTGAGGTATGTATATCTTTTTGGTGTTTTCTCAGTGGTAATAAAAGAGGGTGAGAGCACTTAAGCGCGTCTGATAAAAGTTCCTTGAACTTTGACATATGTGTGTGTATATATATATATTCATTAGAACTGAAAAAATGTGTAAAGTTAGACTTTGAAGTGGTCTGTTTTCAAGACATCTTGGCAGTTGTTTTTTGTTAAGGTGACATTAATTCCACAGACATACACTTGAAATTGGAGAGTATTACAAGTAACATCCAGTTTGGTTTTGAGAGAAAAAAAATAGCAAATCACTCTTGAATCTGTAAAACTGCGTCCATATATTAAGTCTCTTTAAATAGAACAATTGATGAAAGTTGGTTCTCTCTCTGTTCCACGTATTTATCAGCATACTTGGAACTTGATATGTATTCTGCTCATTTAATCCATTTCTCACAAGTTTTGAAGTTTTGCTCGATAGGCTGGGTGCATATAGCCCATGAAGCACTGTTCTGTTTGTCAAGTATGGTTCAAATGGAGAAAAAATTGAGAAGCAAGTAATTGTGCGGTATTGTTTTTTCCCCAGCTGAATCAGCCTATTTAAATATTCTCATTATGTCTCAGAACAAAAATGTTCAGAGGGTGAAAATATGTGTTCTTGTTTTAATGGAGTAAGGAAAGTTCAGTTTGATGTGGCAAGCAACTCTGTGTGCCGTTAACATTTTATTGCTGAAGGCTGACTTGTTGAGGAGGGGAAACTCCTTCCCTTTAAAGCTGCAGTTCAGTGTTCTTATCCCACCAATGTGGGAGCGTTTACATTTTAGTGTATCAGCTTTGCTTTAGTTAAATTTTTTGGCCTAGAGATGTTTGTCCATATTCTGTAATTTTGGTATTCTTGAAAATTAGTTTTGATGTTAAATAATGAGTGTTAATTAGCGGTCGGTAGGTTGCTTCATGAATGAGAGGTTGCCTTCGTATAAAACTGTGTGCAAGTCTCAATGCAACTTTCTTTATAGATTAGCTTTTATGTGTTTATTGCTGAGAGTCAAGTCTTGTGGTACTTCCGTAGCTTCTTTGAGCACACTTTTTTTTTTTGTTTCATCAAGAGCTATTTTGTAGTTACAGAGACTTTCAATTTGCCTTCTGAGTGCCTACCTTTCTGAGTCCTTGCCACATTGTGTACAGTAAGATGCTGATGTTCTTGAAGTTTCATCATGATTATTTTTTTTCCTTCAGACACACCAAAACTGGCATGAAGAACTGATAGGGCCCATTCTATTCAAGATGGCTAGGGAAACTGTTTAAATGATTAATACATGAGGTTTTTTCTTTGTAGACTATGCTTTCTGATTTGTTTACTATGTAGAAAAACCTTAGGAAAAATGTGGGTGATCAGTAAATCTATTGGTTTGTTGTTTTGGCTGGGTATATTTGTAAGCATAACTGAATATAATCTTATGTATTACCTATTGTATGTAAGACTTGTTTGGTTGCTCTTTGTTGACATGGTCTTATTTTTAATTAATAGTGGAATAAAAGATAAAAACTTCATGCTGCATTATGAGGTGAGTTTTGCTGTGTCACAGCTTTCTGCATCATTCACAGAAGGACTTCATGTTTTGCTTTTAAAGGTGAAATTGATCACTTCCCAGGATAATACATTTTAGCAAATCTAGAGATAATTCATAATTGTATAATTCGTATGTGAATTTATACTGCAGTATATGAACAAAAGTGCTGATTTCTTAAGAAAGCACTAGATAATTTGTAAATTGCCATTTTGTACAGCCTTTTTAATATCTTAACATTAGGTTAGCCCCTTAAGAATGGGTAATTACTAAAAATAATAGAGCAGGTTAATGCTGCTTTCAGTAAACTCTATTAATATGTTTAGCTGACACAATACACCAGTAGTAAATAAGTGCTTTTACATCTCGGGTCTCTCTCAGCCTTTGGAACTTGCCCGCAGTATTTCATATACCGGCAACAGGCATATCTTGTTCCATTACCTGCATGACAGAAACAAGATTTCTGATATGTTGTTTGACAAGTTTAATTGGAGTTAGCTTGTTCGTTGTTTCTCAACTACCTTGCAACTGCTTTATTCTCTTTTGTTCCATGGAAGTAGAAATAAACACTACCTAAACTGGTCCTGGTTTGCAAACTAAGTGACTGATACAAGTCATGTGGTGGTTTGATTGATTTACTATTATTTGGTTTTTACCTTGACATGCACCAAAACTTCAAAAATTTTTTTTTAAGTCTATGTTTTAAAATGGAAAAAAAACCACACACTAGTGAATTTTCTGTGTACACTTTTTTTTACTTCATAGTTTCCACCTTATGCAACTAATGAGATTGGCAAAGTTACTGGTGTGAACAGAAGAGAACTTGGACATGGTAAGTTCAGACTAGAGAAGTCCTATGCTGTAAGTTTTAATATGTTATCTGATTATTTTTATTTATGGGTCACTTGGTGTCGTGGTTTTCTGTTGGTTTTTTTTTGAACAGGTGCACTGGCAGAAAGAGCTTTGAAACCAATTATTCCCCAGGATTTCCCATTCACAATACGAGTTACATCTGAAGTCTTAGAGTCAAATGGTATGACGATTTTTTTCTTTTTTTTTAACCTAGTGCTAGAGACTAAACTTGGTTCTTTACAAAAGCTAGAGTTTGACAAACTTGAGTTGTAGGTATTTTAGGTAATAGATTTCATTTTTAACGTTCTTAATCTTGATAACTGTATTACCTGAAGTACTTAAAATAAAAAGGATGTATATGGTCGTGAACATGGACCTTTCTTTCAATTTCTGTAACAGTACATTATCAGTATGAGATGTTAACATTTTGAATTTGAGTTTAATAAAATGGTATTTGGGGGCATTTTTATGCTACAGAGTAAGGAAGATAAATCAGCATGTATTGAGACCCATTCTTCGGTGTTTAATAGCAGCTGGTACCCTCACTGACTTAGAGGTAACTTCTCCTGGCTGGCTGTATTTGTTCTTTCCCATCTCCCCAGTTTGGGAGAGAGCTATCCGTTTCACCTTTCTGCAGACTTCCCTGTGTGGCAAGAAGCTCCCTGAGGTCCATCTCCTATTTCCTAGCACTGTAGTGAGATTAGGTGGCTGGGAGAAGGTGTTAGTGGAAAAGGGGATGGAGTCCCGTTTGTGAACTTCCTGTGAAACTCACAGATTTCTTGTCTAGAATATCTAATATTAAACATAATGCTTGTTGAGCCTTTTTTGTGTCAGTATTATGAAAGATTCAAACTAATTACCCTTTTCTTGTTAAAAATACTTCTGCTACACAAAATTTCTAATTGCGGTTATTTATTGTAGTATGTATGTTGCTGCACAGTATTTTCTAGCTAGCAGCAAGTTCAATTTCAGACTGTCACTAAAGAATATCACTTGCAAATTTTGTTTCGGATACTTCTGACAAATGTTTAATGCTTTCTTTTTCCCTGTATTCTAACTCTGTAGGGTCCTCTTCGATGGCTTCTGCATGTGGTGGAAGTTTGGCATTAATGGATGCAGGTACAAAATATGACACTTGTGAGAAAAAACTACATATGATAATGTGTTACAGGATTTGAAAATGACCAAAGGTTTTTAAAATGTGGGTTTATTTACCACAATTAGGAGTTCCAGTATCAAGTGCAGTGGCAGGTGTAGCAATAGGTCTCATTACCAAATGCAGTCTGGAAAAAGGAGATATTGAGGACTATCGTTTGCTGACAGACATCCTGGTGAGTGTTTCTAGCATTGTTGCTGCTGCTTCTTAATTCTGTAAAATGTCCTCTACGGCCTTCTTTTGTAATGTTTCTACCCGGTTAATTCTGGAATATATGCTACTGAAAATATTGAATAGTTTTATCTTCTCTGCTTTGTCTCCCAAATTCCTCCCTTATTTCAAAAAATCTCTATGAAACGTCCAGTCGTGTTTCTTCTTTTTTTTTTTTTTTTTTTTTTTGTAAATTATGCTCCGGGGAGGAGAGGGGAGGGAAAGGGCAAGACACGCCTCTGAATTAGGGTTTAGGGGGTGGGGGAAAAAAAGGAGCATACTGAAATCCTTTCAATCCAAATGTAGGGGATAGAGAAGCTCCATAGGGAGAAAGTGTCTTGCAGAGACTTGGAGAATGAAATAATTTTAGGAGGGGTCTTGGATCAACTGCATTGGGATTATTTTTGTCAGCCAGGTTGAGTGCTTCTGGAAACCTATAGTGTTTGCACCTTTATTTTTCATCTAGTTGATCCTTTCTTATATTCCTGGGAGGGATCCCATCACCCATTGCATTATTGAATACAATCAGAAAACCAGTGGTGCTTTGTGCTAAAATGATTTGATCCACCTTGGAACTGCTTTGCTGTCAGTGGTGAAATCTGTGTGGTGATGAATCTGTCATTCCTCCTCCGCTCTCATGAAAACATGCTGAGGTCTTTGAGGTGGTCGAGAGCTATTAAGACTGGGGACACTGATTATCAAGCCAAAGTGAAGGAATGAATGCCTTAAGTAAGAAAGTGCTTGTAGCATCTGTAAGCCTGAAAACATTTCTTAGCAGCTTCTTTAGCCAGTATTGGAGCCCCTTCATACTCCCTTTTGCAAGCAGGAATGAAAGCAACAGGACTAAAAACCCAGTCAGTGTTTTAGCCACATCTGTCTTCATAAGATGTTTAACTTGCATAAACGTGGTCACTTCCTTATGCCCTTCCTGGATACTATTAACATAGCTGTGATACTGTGATGTAATGTCATATAAATCAATCCTTATGCATCCACTGTTGATAGATTACATGATAGCTGTTAACTTTTTATCTGATATTTTTCAATTGATCCCAAAATTTCAGCATCCATGTTCTTTACAAAGTGTAAATAATGTCAGTGACCTATACAAATACCCAATTAAATTGAAATTTTTTACTATTTGTGTCACTAGCTTCAAAGGAGCTATGCTGATTTACACCAGTTGACACTGGCCCAAAGCCTCAGGCTCAGATCCAGAGGGTTCACGGTGGAGAGCAACGTGTAGCCCAGAGGCAGAGGGCAGTCATCTCTGCTGAGGCAGGTTTTGATTTTAATGTGTTAGGAAGGTTTTTCAGGTCTTTTAACTGCTTTTAGTAACCATAATGTTGAAATTGTGACATTGAACAGTTGCAGCTTCTCCTTATTTATTTCTTCATTGTCATTGAAAATCATGAATACTGGATCTTTAAAATCCTGCTAAGGCAGGTAAATTGTAATTAATCATGATCCCTTCATCAATAACTAGTTATTCAATTACGTTAAAGATAATCTTGTTTTCAGTGAATATCAATCATTAAATGAACTATTGTTTATTTCTAATTCCTAACATCAACACTATTAATTCAGTAATTGCAAGTGTCATGAAATTGCCACAGCATAATAAACCATACATGCCCTATAACCTCCATATTAAATCAGAATGTCATACTGACAGATACTGTAGCGTTGCAGATAAGTCACCCTCTTTGCAGCCACCTTTTCCCAATTGAAATAGCTGGGATTAAATGAGAAATAAATACTGTCTGTGTCATAGTTAAGCCCATTTGGAAAGGTCTAAAGAATCAAACTAATAGTTAGCAGACTGATAATTACAGACGTTTAAAAATAGATATGTAGCTATTTATGCTGTCTGGACCATTAATAACTTTATTTACAACTGGAATAAAGCTCAGCTGGGAGAGCCAACCCCTATATGACATTTCCTTGTTCAATGTGGGAGCAGAGGTAGCTCTCATATTTTTAACTATTGGAGATTGCACCAGAAAATTTTGTAGCAGATGTTGTATCTGTACGCATCTACAAATAAAGCAATGGAGGTTTGAGACAGCATAACTGTGCAAAACAAAAATGGTACAGGCTATTCATTATCCAAACAGTGCAAACAAGATGAGAATATTTTGTTGTAATACACTGGCAAACAGGGAAAAAAAATGCCTATTGCCTTGTAAAGGACCTTGTAACGTTTTGCAATGTGCCATGTCCACACTCAGCCCGTGTTGCTGTATGCTTGTCTTTATGAGCTTGGGAATGGCCAGGGAAATACCTGCTGTGGGCTGCTGCACAGGTCCTGTATCCTTCCTGCTCCAATATGCTGTGGTGCCAGGCTGGGTGATACCAGGAACACCATCTCCACTCAGTGCAAGGTGGAAAACGGGGCTCACAAAGATTTTACTGAAGGTTGTAAAGTTCTGGTGAGGCTGGACCTCACCTTCCTCAAAGTAAGAGCCACCCCAGGGTAGGAGTAAGGAAAAGGATGCATTGATGCAGCATTCTCAGCATTTAATAATCTGGGGGGTGATTCAGGTGAGGTGGGCTTGCAGGTGGAGCGGTGTCTGCCTGGGTCTGAGCCCCCAGAGCTCAGTCCCAGCTGCTTGGTGCCCACAGTACCAGCCCCAGCAGCACAGATCAGGAGGCGGTCATCTGTTCAGAGGCTGGTGCCAGTGATCTTTTAATTCCTCTGTGAAATAGAAGTAGACATAGCCATCAATGCCCAGCTTTGCTGCTTCAGCAAGGCAAGCTGTTTATATTATTAAGACGGGTATTTGAATTTGCAAAAGCAGTTTTTCCCTGTCTCATTCAATCTTTCTGCTGCAGCAGTTTCGGTCACTGAGCAGGGTCTCGGTGTGTTGTTAATGGGCTGTCGTGGAGAAGGTTGGTGGAGCAGAAAGGAGGTGAGGGGAAAGGGAAGGGCTAACCCTTTTCCATCCACAATCCCCATCACCTCAAGCTGCCCTGCCAGATGCCATGTGGAGCAGCCCTGTGCTTGCCAAGAGCCGTCGGGGCCGGTGTGCAGCCGCCCCCCGTGCTGCTTGGGGCACCTGCGCGGCTTGTGGAGTTCAGAGCCTCCCTTTCTGTCAGGGGCAGTGGGCCTGCTCAGCAGCAGCACAACCACTGGCCAAAGCAGGGGTGTGAGGAGGTAGTCTCTTGCGTTTATCGTGCTGCTGGTCTCCCAGGGGAGATGGTGTTCATCAATCTGTTAATGAGGGCTTAATGCTTTCTCTGGCCTGCGCTGCTGTAGTGACAGGTGTCTGTCCCGGCCCCTGGGTGCAGGGGGTGCGTTGCCTCTGTCTCCAGCATCAGCTTTGTACCTGTTCAGATCCTGTGTGGTGAACAGGCTGAATGAAACTCACGGGTCTGCTTTCTCACTCCCTGAACTAGCCAGGGCTAAAGCTCCCGTGGGAAGAGCCCAGGTGGTTTGCAATGGAGAAAGGCTGCCTGCTGGGGCTGCAGCTATCCCCCAGTTGACCTGGGGACAGCCCTGGAGACCTCAGGCAGGAGACCCATCACACCCAGCCCTTCCTCCTGGCAGGAGAAAGGTGCCAGCAACGACCTTGAGCAGAAGCCTGCATGCAGCTTTGGCTGTTGACTCCTGGCAGGCAGACTCTGGTTGTGCTGCTCCAAGGAGAAGATGGTGTAAAGGGGTTTCAAGGGGTGTAAATCTCTGCCCCTCAGGTTTCTGGAGTATGTGAGAAGTCACCTAGCTGTAAAGTTAATGATTGCTGAGACATTCCTTAATGCTCTCCTCTATCTGGTACATGCCACTTTGGTGCTGTTGGTGTATCAACAAACAAGGGCTTTGTTTATTAGATTGATAGAGCAGCATGTAGTTTAACTGCTTAATCAGCAGTACTGCTCGTGAAGCTGTAACAAGCTTGTCCTAATAGCTGCACCCTGCTAGAAGCTGAACAGTTATTCCTGAGGAAGAGAGAGATGGCTGCACGGCAGAGTGGCAAGTCAAAAAGCAGCCCCACCATGCCATGACTTAGTTTTTATGTAGGACATAGAAGCTGGAGTGGGTGACAGAGATAACAGCATCTCCAGAGTCGTAAGATGATGTGGGCCAGCCTTTTTGTGCATGACTGCCTCTCCTACCCTGTTCCAGCTGGCACTTGGATCATCTGCAGAATCATATGTTTGACCAGCCTTCCTGCCAGGGGAAGGTGATAGCTTGGGCTGATTTAGGGAGATCAAATCAGTAAAGAGCACACTGAGCATTATAGTTGTTTCCTTTATCAGCATGGGGCAGGGGAGGGGCCTTAGCTGAAAATCTTGTTCCCTTTTGATTCAAATTTGGTGTGCACTAAGACCTGACCTGTGGCATCCATGATCATAGAATCATTTAGGCTGGAAAGACCTTTAAGATCATCAAGTCCAACCATAAACCTAACACTGCCAAGTCCATCGCTACGCCATGTCCCTAAGTGCCACATCTACATACACATCTTTTAAATGCCTCCAGGGGTGGTGACTCAATCACTTCCCTGGGCAGCTTGTTCCAATGCTTGATGTTGGGATTCTCAGAAGGACCATAGGAAACATGCTGAGAGGCTTGCTGTTCATCCTCCTCTGAACAGAGAGGGAAAGACTGGTTTCTTGTTTGGAGAGTGGATGCTGGCTAACATCAGTTGAACTCCTTGTTGCTGACTTTTCTTAATTTCTGACTTGCTCTAAGACCACAGCCTGTTCATGTGGTAAATGGAGCATGCTTATATTTCTTTTAATGGATGTTTGAGATTCTTGGCTGAAGGGCATTAGGGAAGAGAACATATTATTACAATTTTACTGTATCTCCTACTTTTTCATGACATTATGAAAAGTTCATAGTAGTATTTCAGCATCATCCTACACAAATAGTATTTAGCAGTGGTATTTTCACACATGGGTGCCTGAAGTTAGGCCCCTAACTCTATATTTAAGCACCTAAATAGGTGCCTAAGTTCATTAGAGGGACTAACCACCAGCAATCTCCACTAACAAGTATGAGAGCTTTAGGTGTTTAGTGCCCTTCAAGACTAAAATATTTATTTATGAGGGTTGTCCTAATCTGGCATCTCATTTTAAGCATCACATTTTGAATATGGTATGTCATTGCTGATTTTGTCATCCTGATTCTGCAATCAGCATCTAACTGCAAAAAAGCAGTAACTAAGTGTCAGTACAGTTTATGCAGTTATCAAAGACAGTTGGTGTCTCTTTGGGGCTTCTGCTTAAATCATCCACTCCAGGAAACACAGTTCACATGTTTAGCAGTGTTAATGTAAAAAATACCGTGTATTTTTGAATTAAACCAGGCCCTGAAGTGTTTTCTGGATCTAGCATCACTTATCTTCCCCATCAAGGTGCACAGCAGTGAGTGCGGCCAGGCTGTTATTGCTTTTACTGTATTCTAAACACGCACAAGCGTACACACACATCTGTATCATCAAAATCTGGCAAAAGTATTTGTTGTTGTCTCTGAAAAGGAGTAATACTCTCATACAATGTGCAATTTATAGGCACTAGTTTTTGCTGCCTCATAAAAACAATTCATCTCATTGCAGAATGTGTGCTTAATTATAATTTGCTAATGCCCTTGAGTTTTTTAAAGTAATTTATTGCTCATGTGTACTGTAGCCAATATTATCTGGTGACAAAGCAAGGGAATTAGCTTAAGGAACTGATTTTTCTAGCACTGAACTTGTGATCTGTGACCTTACACAAAACATTTTACCTTTTCCATGAGTCAGCTTCCCCATCTGTTTTTTAAAAAATGGCTGGAGATTACCAGGTGAAAGTTGCCGTATTTTCATTTTGTTAAGCATCAGAGCACTGGATATATTCAGTACATTATTTATAATGTACAGCTCTGCATTTGAAACACCTCATCATATTTATATGTTTAATTTGCTTTTACTTCTGCTGTTGTTACTAAACATAAACCACCACAGATTAAGGACGTTGATGTTCATAGTAGTGTAAGTTGTATCAGTGATTTAACTTAAACTTAATGGTATAACCAGTCAGTACTGCCAGTGGTCTTAGGGCTTGATCACAACAAAGCAGCATGAGGAGTGAAACCCATTTTTCTCTTGGCATCTGGTTTGGACCAAACCAACTTTAGCCTGCTTGTGCAGAGGATCATGGGCTGCATCCATGTGGTGTGTGGATCTTGTCTGCGCTCTTCAGCAGCTCCAGAGACCCTTTATTGGCTATGCCGAGGGAGAAGACGGGGGTGTTGTGGGTGATGGGAAGGAGAGAGAGGACAGCTTTTCTCTCCAAAGACATGAGCTTTCTCTAGTTTGTGGCAACTTCAGGTAGTCTGCTAATAAATCTGCACTGCTGCTTCTGTTGCAGAAGGCTATGGATGTCGTGTCAGTGACTGCTCTCAAAGCAACCCCAGGGGCTTTTGAGTGAAAGTTTTCTCCAACTGTTGACATCTTGGTGGCCTCAGAAAGCTGGCCCCCTGTGGCTCATAATGGATTGTTGGCTGGATGAGATGAAACAGGTTGTTTAAACAAACCACTGTTGTTTTTCAGTTCTTGCTTGCATTCCTGCTTAGCTGTGTATATAGCATATCACATAATGCATCTACATCCTGTGAGGCATATGTAGCTGATAGAAAAGTGTCTTTGATGGGAGTATGCAATAAAAATCCACTATTTTTTAGCCAAAACTACCCCCAAAACTTTGCTTTGCTGCCGATAGCACGGAGATGTTTTGTTTTACAGCTACGATATGAGTACCATCAGGGGAACACTGTGTGCCTTGGGGGTACAGATAAACTCCTGACCCTGCTTAAACTGTGTGGCACACGACACCGGGCACGTCAGCCACATTTGTATGTTTGGCACCACAGTACCAAACCATGTGTTATGATACATCATTCATATCCAGCTGACCATGGGTCCAGCAATAATGTTGCAATCACTGGTCCTGATCGCTTCCTGCCAAATAACAAACACAGCCTGTCCTCCCTAAAAATAGACATCTTTCTTACTGCACTGTAATCCCAGTGCCAGCACCAGAACCATACCTCTCCACAGTCTGCTTCAAGTCTTAAAATATTTTTCTCCTACTTTCTTTCTGGCATAAAGCACAGTTTGGGAAATCTATTAGAGCTATTCATTTTGTTTTGGGGAGCGCAGGGGTGCTAGTGTTTTATTAACACAGTAGCTCTGCTCAGTGGCAACGTCTGGTTTTCAGTGAGGTTTCAGGGTTTTTTTTTTTACTCCATTTTCCAGCTGTGTTGACTCAAGTCATAAGGCAGTCAGTCACTTGTGAGAGTGAAGTCTCCAAACACTTAAAGAGCTGAGATATTCTTTGAAACTCCTGAATCTTGGAAAATTAGGGCAGAATCTGACAATACCAATTTTTCCTCGGGAGGCTTCCAGCACTCACAGTTCTGGTTCCAGCCAGGACCAGGAAATTAAAAATCACATGGAAACTTTTGCAGCACTTTCAGGATGGCTGTAGGTTAGATCTGCATAAAGGCAGAAGGTGCAGGAGGGAGATTTAGTTTTCCCAGGTCATTTGCGTTGTGCTGTTCATGTATCCTGAAAGATGATTTACCCTGCTCGAGAAAACTTGTAAGTCAAAATAATAAAGTCTAGGTTGTCTAGAGCAAAGAATGAAAATGCAGCTTTGGTGTCAAGGCATTAACAATTCATTAAGCTTACCTGTGTCCCAGCGGTGGGGCCAGCCAAGAGACAGATACTCTTATAGCTAACACCGCTGCGTGTCTGATGTGCATTATAAATCCCATCCCTTTGAGACTTTTGTTAGCCAGGTGTAGGTATGCGCCTGTGGCTTGGGCTCCAACAGGGCAGGGAATGAGTGGCCAGAAGAATGCATAAAACATGCTTCTCCATGCTGCTCGCTGGCTCTCCCGCTCTCTGCTCCCCAGCACAGCCTGGCCCCCAGCCTTCCCCTGGCCCCAGACTGCTGGCACCCTGCTAAATCTCAGGGAACAGCTGAGGTACCTGAAAAGCTGTGACTGCTGGTGGGGTGGCTCCCCTGTCACCTTGTCCACCATTGCTTCTGTCCTTGCTACCTTTTCTCCATCCCATGGCACCCGCTTTTTATTCAGCTCTCTTGTTTCCTCTCCTTTCACTGCTCCTGCATTATTCAGCTTTCCTTCTCTGGCAGTGTTCTTCCCCCTCTTTTTCACCTCTCAGCTCACCACTCTCCCCGTTACAGGAGGAAAACATCAAGCCATGCGATGTGGCCTTGTAAGCCACGACTAATGGCAGAATGAAAGGAAGAGGAGGGAAGGCAGCTTTAATACTCAGCATCTGAAAATTAAATGTTTGCTTGTTCTGTGGTGGTCAGTTTTGTTAGAGGAACTCTGGGGTTCCTTGTTGCTGACCCAGTTACGTGATTGAAGTAGGGGACTGTGCCAGCTTGGGATGTGGACTTCGAGTCCAAACTCTACCACTTTGGCACTGCCCAAGCCCAGAGGAACTTCACTGATGCAGCAGAAATTTGCCCAAAATTAAACTGGCGTAGCTGGTGCCCATGGGCCATGACTCCTTATGTTCTCAGTTTTAAGTATGTTGCCCAACTTTTGCCCTATTCTCAACCCTCATTTTTTTTCTGAGAAAAAGCCTAGGCAAGCCTAGGAAAATCAGTCTGCGGAACAGGAACTGTTGAGTTGTTTTAGGGTTAAGTTACAACTGAGTTGGTTTTTTCCATGCATGGTTTTTCTTCTTTTTTTTTTTCCTTTCCCAGACTGCTTGAGTCCTAAATTCCCCCTGTAAATCTGCTTTCTGTACCATCAGTTCTCAGAACAATGAACCACTTGATATACCTGATAAGAGTTAACATGAAAAATGAATAAATCATTTGCTACTCCCTTTTCTTTTTTTGCTGTAACTGGGTGTTGGTCTATAAAATGAAGGAAGTTACACTGAACAGGAAGTTTAAAAATGCTTAGACAGATGTCATTAAAAAAAAATATCAAAATTGGCTTCCTGCCAAGTGACTGTAATTAAAATTATTCTTCTTAGTGAGAAAAAAGCAGATGCAAAGGGAGGTTTCCTGTCTCTCGAAGTAGGAAATATAAATAACTGTTAGTCTCTCCTTTGTGTGTACATGCGTGCATGTTTGTGTGAGTGTGCGTCTTAATGTAGGACTCTGTTGCTGATTTCTGAAGTGGCTTGTAATTGAAAACTTTAGTCAATACTGTGTGGATCGGTGCTTTATTAATCTATCCTTTTTTTGGTCTTGTTTTTAAATTAGACTTTTGTTGAAAAATAATGTATATAAATTGCAGTATATAAATTGCCCTTTCTGTATTACAGATTACTGAAATGGCTGCTCTTACAGAAAAGAACAGTAAACTTCTTTGTACGGTGTTGAAGGGAGAACAGGATGTGGGTGGGTGTACACGTGTATATAGCTGTACACGTTCATACGCATCTTATAGCTATAGCTGATAGCTATATTAATTTAGAAACCAATGCAGTTAATGCCATGCGACTTCCTAGCATAGATGGACTTATACAAGTATAAAACTGCTTCTATCAGCATAACTTCTTTTTCCCTCTACAAGCATCTTTAGTTTGATGTAATGCCTTTATATTATAATTTAATTTTGTTTTCATTACAAAGGTTTCTCATCTGATACAATTACACAAATTCTAAAACCGTCTATTAGCCAAATTAGGCAAGTCTACCATCAGGAGGTGTGCTCTACATCTCTTTTCTGTCACCACTGTTTAAAAGGGCACCAATTCCTTTTCCCTCCTATGCATAGATAGGTTAATGACTTGCACAGGTTGAAGAAATCCTATCAGTCCATTTACCATGGTTTTCTCAGATATTGCACTGAAATTTGTAGTTTTGTTTCTTTTTGAAAAGAAGTTCCTTTTGAAGAATATCAGACAAGGCATGGGCATGTGATTCAGTGTTGATCCATGAGAACTGCTAGATGGTTGTGGAGCAATACCCCTTGGCAGTAGGTAGGGCTCTTACCTAGCACACTAGTTTGTTTACGGTGGTCCATATACCTATCTGAATGGGACATTGTTTGTTGTTTTTAGCAGCCACATGTTTACACCGGTCAGATGTACCATGAGGTTCTTCAACTGTGTTGAGATGTATTATAGCACAGATACAGTTCCCTGGCAAAAGTGTCCTGGTAATACTGTTTCTTCTCCTCACTGTATTGGATAAATGGGTTCAGTGAAAGGAGTCAGTAAAAGTGCACTTGCACTGGAATGGGTTTTCCTGATTTATGATGCTGTCTAGTGTTTTTAAGTAGATTGTACTTGAATTTACCTCCCCTGTGAAAGTAAGGTTTAGCCCCAGCACCATTCTACCGATCAGTACATACCGCTCTAACTTATGTCAAATAGCATATCAACACAAATACGCTATATGCTATATAAATAACACAGAGTATAGATATGTGGGTGTGGGGCCTCGATTTGATATGAAGCACATGAAATGAGGAGTAGAAGACAGCAGATACGCCCCCACAGTGAGTTTTGGGAGTGATGACCACAGGCAGGCATACCCCTCCTTTTCCATGAGTGCACTACAATACAGAAGAACAGCTTGATTCTACCGCTGTTTTCTTCAGGACTTTGCAACTGCTCAGCTTCTGTTTGTGGGCTGACTGGTCTCAATGCAATAAGATGTCTGCAACAAGAACCACCACTTATATTGATAAACCTGAATATCAGAAGCTGGATGGCAGGCTGGTACAGTGTGTAGTGAACTTTATAAACAATTCCTCATGATTCTGGCATCTTTGAATGGTCCTGGAAAAACTTTCCTTGGAACAGATAGCAGAACTCGCTTCTGTATTTTGAGCTGCCAGATTATCTGGCAAGAGAGCTGCTAAAAAAGAGGTTACAAGAACAGCTGAAAAAGAGCAAGTACATGCCTGCTGCAATCTACAGAGCAACTGGCACCCGCTGAGCAGGAGTAGCAGTGATCTGAAAACATGCAAGAGAAATACGGACATGTACATCCTATGGGTGCTGCAGTGCTGTGAGCGCCGAAGAGAGTTCTTAATTGCTCAAAGAAATATAGAGGGACTAGTCCGAGTGGATGAGTAATGTAGGCTTTGGAGATGAGGTCAGGTTACAAAAGCTACCCCCAAGAACGCTGCTGGAAACTTCAGCAACAGCTAAGCTTATAGCTCTTTCAGAAAACAAAGCAGAAATATTTTAAACTCACAATCCACTTTACAGCACAGCCCAAGGCCATAGGTAATCCATCTCTGCCAATCCTAGGATGTCCCCTGTAAGCACATGTTTTAAGAACTGCATTGCAACAAACATCCTTGTGTCCTGAAAAGAGATTTCTGTCTCTGTTGAAATCCAGAGGCCCTGTGAAAAGGTAGGGAAGGTCAAATGTACAGCAGAAACCATGAGAAATCCCTTGCTGTTCCTCCATTCCTGACTCTATGCTCTTCTGGGGGGCAATTTGCCTAAATCTAATCCAGTTGTGTTTGCAGTTACATCTGCTACTGCTAGGAGATGTCTACCAAATGTGCCTTTCAGAGAGGTCCCAGGAAACCTGCTGGAGAGGTTTTATTGCTGCTTCCCAAGTGGGAAAGGGAGCCAAGGCAGGATTAAATGGCCACTTCTGTGGCAGCACCCACAGCTCCCAAGTTCTCGCCTGATGCCCTAGGCTCCGAATCAGCAAGTCCTTAAAACTCTTGCTTTACTTTAAGCTGCTGAGCCATTACATGGAAAAGGTAAGTCTCTGCCACTGGCAGCAAAGCCTTTGTCTCATGCTCCCCCTGTTAGTGGCATGGCATGTCTGCATTTGAGGGAATGTGCTGTGAGGGGAAGTGAATGGGGCAGTTTTATTTGGGGCAGGTAGAGGGAAGACTGATTCTTCTTCTACTAAGGGTGTCAGAAAATACACCCATGTTTTTCACTCTTATGATGCTCTGCTGCAGACATTTTCCAAGCAGAACCAAGGAAAGGAATCGCGGTTTTTGTTGGCATTTTGGCAAAGCATTTTCATGAGCATGGCTGCCCATTGAAGACATCTGTTTAAATTCCCAACCCTGGATAACAAGCAGATCGGGGCAAACATTTGGGGCTGTGCTTTTCATGCAGGTTCACTTACATTTCGTACACATGAATCCAGGGACGAGTCACAGATGCTCTGAGCAGGCCTGGCCAGTGCCGTCAGCTGAAACTCTTGTTTCGTGCACAGCACATGGGAAGGAGATTGCGTTCCTGAGGAGCTCTTTCAAGGCGTGCTAAGGAAAGAATAAATCTCTCCACAATGGAATTTATTCTGAGTGAATTATCAGGGTTAAAAAAATACTCCATTGCTTTCAGCTCTTATCTTTGTTTACCATATCGCCAAAGACTAGTGCCTTTGTGCCCTAATACTGAACTGTCAGCAAGAGGGACAGGAAGTGCTGCCTTCTCTATAGGCTCAGCATATAGGCTTAATGAGAAGAATAACATCTTAGCAGCAGTTGTTGGTTTTGCTCCATTTGGTTTATTCTCTTTTGTTGTCTTACTTCAGCAAATCTAGATAATCTTAAGAGAAAAGCCTTTGTGCCAAATTCATGCACTCTGTAATTTAGTGACCTTCAGATATTTAAACATTATTAAGACCAAGTCAAGCTGACAAAAAAGCCTATATCCTTTTCATTTCCCACCAAGCCAAGCATGCTGCATCCTGTCTGGAGCCTGGTCGCGCGCAGGATTCTCTGAACACGAGCTGTCTTTCATCTCAAGCAAGGAGGGAGCGTACCGACACCAAGCAGAGCACCGGCTCTGTCCCTTACTGTGGTAATGCCAGGTTTGCAGGAAGCCCCATCACTCCTAAGCCACCTGATTAATAACTCCCCTTAATGAAATAAGAAATACATGGTGGAAAAAATAACCAAATAGGGAAGCCCCGTCCAGGCTGCAGCAAAGGTGTGCTGGTAATGCTGCATCTAGTGGAGCGGCATTACCTTGTCCCGACAGCCTCCCCTCTGGATTTTGGGGAGCACAGGACATGAAAGTGGCATGAGCCTGGCTTCTGTACCCTGACATTGGCTGCAGGAGCCTGTCCAGGTGTCTGCTTGGGGAGCACTTTTGGTGCAGCTTCTCTTCCACAGATCCCATAGCAGCAGCAGTTTCCCTGAACAGTTCTGTCTTCATAACTTGAGGTGGCAGAGGTTCAGGGAGCAGGGAGGATCCCTGTGGATCTCAACCTCTGCTTGGGACTCAAGAGCATTGTAGATAGATAAACTCTGAAAGCAGATCCCTTAAAATTCAAATTACAGCTATTTTTTTTCCAAGCAAAGGTAGGCAAACAGTGAGTTTCTTTGCCTGTTTGTTGCTGGTGTGTGGGTGAGTGTATAACACCCATTACAACTTTTTTCCCCCAGCAATTGCACATCGTAAAGCAAAGCTTTAATGGCAGGTCAAGTTCACTTCTTTATTTACACAGAAGGAATGTGTAAAATTTCTGTTCTGGTAGTCTGTCCACAATTTTGTTGTTCATTCAGGATTTACCTTTATTTTGTATAATATCAGTATTAAATTCCAAGACTAACCTTAAAAATTTTACAAAAATAATAAAGCAAGGGAGTTACTGCTAGTACCATGTAATGATCAGGCTTTGAACAGGAGTATCATATGCTGCCTGCATCTGAGCATGCCAGCAGTATCCACACAATCTCATGATTAAGGTTTACCAGTCTTATTAAAACTGCTGGAGGAGAGGAAGAGACTTTCCCAAATTCACTTGGAAAGCTGCGTCAGGACTTGACCTTCTGACTGCAAGCCCTGTGGCTTCGCCACACAACAGCTACTCCCCGTGCTCCTCCTGCCCTCGCAATAATGTGCCTGGAATCTGACCCCGCATTTCCCGCTGTCACGTTGGTATCAGCTGGAGATAAATGAAGCCTTTTGTTAACTTGTTCCTTGCTTTGCAGGCTGCTTTTCTCTTCTGCTTTAAAGAAGAGCCAGTGGTGATGTGGCACTGAGGCAGAGCTATGTACACACACTGTCAGCACAGTGTTTGTAATCTACTGGCTGAAGCATCTCTTGTGGTAGAGATGAGACAAGACTCCATTATAAGGAACACAAAAGGGATTTTTCTATCAAGTTCACTGGAAGCAGGGAGCAAGTCGTCATCTTCCCTGGCTCTTCAGCTCCCAGCCTGCGTAGTACCAAGGAGCAAAAGTGGTGACGTGCATATGCAGAACACAAAAAAAAGTCTTCCCACATCCTGACCTAGATAAATAGGACCTGGGATGAATTTTCTGACTTCGCAGCACTGACACTTTGCATCTTCTGAGATTCAAAGATCGTGCTTTTTTTTCCAAGTCATTCTTATGCCATTTCAAATTGATGGATGTGTTACAGAAAATACACATGCATACATGTGTGCGCACATGAAAGAGAGGCCGAAAGTACTAATACCAATCTCTCTTACTGTGCCATAATGTGAAATGGGAAGTGAATGTGTTAGGAAAAGCAGTAGGTATGGACAGAAGTGCAAGATGCTCTGCTTTTCTGAGCTGCATCACAAATGCTTTGGGAGCGAAGGCAGGGAAAACCGTGAGGTTGCTCTAAGTTACGCTGGCAGAAGGCAGGTCTAAGTATGCAAGAGGTGCAAAAGGGAATCGCATCCACTTACAGTTTTTCCCAATGTGTTTCTTAGAAGAGGTGTAACTCGGGGAGGATACGATCCTAAGTAACCTGCTTTCCAAAGTCTTTTCCTTCAGAATTGATCCAAACCCCATTTTTTTTTTAGTGTATCATAGGTATTCTGCGACTGGGACCACCAAGATGTTGTGTGGTGTCATTTAAACTAAAGCAGCAAAGTTGGGAGAGCAGCAACGTGCCGTTGGCTTTGTGATTATCCTGCTTGTTCACTAGAAAGAACTGTAGGTTTCTTTACACACATGGAAGTCAAAGAAATAATAAGCACCCTTCATGAGTCAGATAGTCTCTATTTATATATCTGGGTACGTGTGGGAAGTCCTGGTTTTTTCTCTGTTTTTTTCTTGCTGATTTTCTTTTCTTTTCTTTTTTTTTTTCTTTTTAAATTAAATTTCTTCATTTAGAGTCACACAGCTGTCTGGGCTTCAGCCATAAGATAAGTGGATCTGTGTATGACAGCAGCAACCAAAATTTATCTTTCTTTTCCCTCTCTCCCCCTCACATCCTCCCTTCCCCACCCCCCCTCTAGTACCCAGCAGAAACAACATGCTATATATAGACTCAGCAGTTTCCCCCCCAATTACTTTGTCTGCATGTTTCAATTTCGTTCTGTGTCAAGCTTTGCCAAGGTACCAAGTTTGGCATTTTCAAGAGGAGGTTGGATTTAATCCCCCAGGCCCCTCTTGCAGTAACACACACACACACACACCCCCCAGAATGTGTGCTACAGAACCATGGGCACTCTGAGGGGCAGCTCACGCTTGTGTGATGTTTATTCACATGAGGTTCCTAGTCTTGTAGACTCTTTTCCTTTTTTAAAAGGTCTGTGTGGTTCTAGCTGAGTGCTAGCAGCAGATGGCCAAAGGGCAGGCAGGGATGGCCCATGGTGCTCTGTAAATGGAATATTACCAGCATCCTGCCATCACACTGCAAGTCTGTGGTATTTGTTTTGTATTCTCTCAAGTCACTCGACATTGAAGTCAGGTGCATAACCAGAATTTCATCTTTCATTATTAAAACAAAAAACAACCAATAAAAAAAAAAAAGGGAGGGAAAAAAGATTTCTAGTTGAAAAGGTAAGACTGGAAACATAAATCCCAGTTCAGAAGCCAGAAGCTAAATGAAGTTCAAAATATTATTATTTGTCATAAATCTTATGTGTTTTCCAGCCAGTTTCTAAGCATGTTGGGGCCTCACTCGTAATGTTTGAGCTGTTGGGGTTGGTAATATTCTGAGTATGCCTAGCTGCCTTCGTGTGTGTGACAGGCCCTTTACAGGAAAAGCCTACAGCTGTGCTCCATCTTTGTACTCTCAGAAAATCCCTCCCCACAAATTAGCCCATCTATAGATATCTACAGATCTTTGTGCCACAACTTGTGCTAAAAAGGGCAAAGGATACCATCTTTTATTAGGTATTTTATAAGGGCAAAATTGCTAGTGAACCCCCTGCAGAACGCTATGCAGTTTATGCACTTTTGTGGCTTAAAAGTGCTCTTATTTGCTGAATGATTCAGCAAATATGTCACTTTGTGGGTGCCACCTTTGTGTCTCAGTGGCATCTTAATCATGTGGCCTGTGTGTCAGGCTCAAATCCAGGTAGGTAGCACCATGTTGGCCAGGTTCCCCTGAGCCCCAGAGCTTTTCTGACTTGGTGCAGGATAGAGCTTTGAAAAAGAAGAAAAAACAATAAAATAATGGGTATTAAAATAGTGTGGCCATAAATGAAATGACAGCACAGAGCTGTGGTGTGGGGAATTGTAAAAATAAGGATATCCTTTGAAATACAGACAGGTAAATGAGTGAGGTGGCCAGGCATTGAGGTAGGAAAGGGTCAGGTTCAAGAAGCAAAAATATCTTTGGGAAGCAAGAGAAAAAGAACAGTGAATTCATCTTCACACCAGGATCATTGTGGGACTGTGAGGTAATAAATAAATAAAGGACAAAGCAGCTTACTCATAAAGCAGAAGAAATCATGAGCAATACTTTCCATTTGCCTTCCCTGTAAAGTCTTATATCATCCTAAAACATGCTAGAAATGACCTTGTTCAGATTACAAATGAATTCTGTATTTTCTCACTGCTGACCCTGTGACTTCATCCTGCAGCTTTTTGAGTTGTGCATTTTTTTTGCTTCACTCCCGTGTGCTGATGAGGGCCGACCATTCAGCAGGCACGGAGGGGCTTCCTACCCGTGGCAGTACTCAGTGCCCCCAGCCGCTGCGCTTCCCAGGCTCCGTCCATCCTCAGCTGATGCAAATCAGCACAGTGCCTCTGACAGATTCAGGTCTGTGCTAAAGGAGACCACGAAAGATGCGGCCTCCTGAGCTGAACACCATTCTTTAGCCATTCTTTATAACCTCTTCTCCAATATGCATCTTTAAATGTCCAAAAGACTCAGGTCTTGGTTTCTCATCTTGTCTTCTCTTCAGTTTTTGTCAATCACTTGGATACTGATAATAGCAGAAGAATTCCAGATAAAAAAATTACATTTCTGTTTTTACTTCCTGGTATTAAGGACAGGAAAGCTCTCCTGGAGGAGGTCCCGGTGGAGATTTTCCACTGGCCTTTTTTTTTGTTGGAAATGTTCCCATGATTTGGGTAGAGTTTGAGTGTCATTACAGAGGTCCAGTTGGCCCTCGAATAACCTACTGTGCCTATCAGTGTAATCAGGACCAAGTCATTGTGTGAAGTAAATCATAAACAGATGGACAGCCCTGCCATGGGGCTCTACAAAGGGTAGAGGAAAGCAAAGACACAAAACAGTGCCAGAACATGACACCATGATAGCTTCACTAAATCTAAGCGTGAACAGGCTTAGGGAAATTTCTGTGTTCCCAGATGGAGAAGAGATAGGGTAAGGGAAGAAAAGGAAAGAAATCCTTGAATAGGCATCTGCCAGGATTCGTCGCAGACAGCTTTATCTGAATATCTAGAGAGGTTTGTCATAGGATAGTGTCATGGTAGCAGACACCCCTGCTCGCAGGCAGCTCCCCACTGAGCTTGGGATGGTGGGTTTTGGACTGGCATGTAGGGTTTTTTTAAAGATACTCTTCATGCACTGGACGGAGAAAACACAAAAGCTGTTTCAAGTGCTATCAAGTTTTTTCACATATCAACTGTAAATTGCTTTGTTGTACCCAAGGCAGTCAGCACTTTCCAGAGGGAGCAGAAGAGGAAAAGGCATTGAATAGCTTTGGTCAGAAAAGAATTTTTTCCCCTTTCTTTCTCCATTTTTTCTTATTTTCAGCTAAAATGTGAGAAGTTTCAACAGGAACAAACTTTTCCCTCGTGCCTTGTAGAAAGGCCATATGCTAAAATTGGGAGCTAGGACTGGATGTGGCTTTTACCTGTAGATTTTACCTGTATTAGGTAGGAGGTGAAAAAGTCTACAGCAAGGAATTGGAGCTTTGACACCTGAAAAGCTTCTTTATTTCTTTCCTTTTAGTACCATCAGTTTCTCAAGACAGGCTGAGCCCTGAGTTATGATCTTGGCAGCTAAAAACAGACAAAGCTCCTTTTTGTTTAAGACATATTTAAATGCTATGCTACAGATTTCTTTCCTTTTTGGTCATTTTAAGTCTGTGCATTCAGAGCAGTATTTGCCTGTTTACTCGCTGGAGTCACGCAGAGGCTGAAAAAAAATCAGGCTGCTTAGGAAGGCTGGAATTAGTGGGTGCCCAACTCTTCAGGTTGTAAATTGTTGGCCTCAGTCTTCAGCACCTCTGCTGGCCCCTTGTGTACAGGGCGGGAGTATTTACCAGGAGCACCTCACACATACATTTGGAAGATGATCAACTAATTAATGTTTGCTAAACGCTTTGCAGGCCTCAGGGGAAAAACAACTATGGGAAGGCAAAGTTTTATTATTGTACTGCACCTAATGTACATAAAATGTTTTCAAGGCATCAGGCACTACATAAATGTTGTATGGTATTAAAACTGACCTGCCCTTGTTGGAGCAAATAATAATTATGCTGAGTGATGAGAGAATCTCGCAGTTTCTTTGCTGTGAATGTTTGCCTGTTTACTAATTCAGAAAAGGTCTCATCCAGCAGCTGCTGAAACCAATGACAAGCAGCCACTGGCTCAAGCCCATATTTAAGTATCTGCAGAGGGTGAATTACTGAAGTAATTTATTTTGTGTAAAGCTCTGCTCTCCTCATAGGTTGGACCGTGCTCTCTAGGGCATATTTCCCCAAACTGCATGCCTGGGGCTGAGGTACCTCTCAGTCTGTAAGGCTGCCGAGTGTATGAGGCCATGGAGATGAAGAACGACAAAAGAGGACCTCACTACATAGCCCATATGATGGCCTCTATTTGCAGCATGAAAATGCATGCTGATGCCTTTTAATATAAACGTAACGTGAGGAAATGAACATTTGATTAAACTAAACACACGGGCCTTTTATATGCAAGGCCCTAATTTAAAGCACTGTCACCTCCATACGGAAAATACCAGCTGGAGCAGGAATGATTAAATTAAATCATCTGGCTCTTATGTGATACCATGAATGTCTGCTGAAAGGGGAAAAAAAATCCTTCCTCTTTATTCCTGTAGATCTGCAGCAGCCACCAAGGGACACTTCCATAACAGGAAGGATTAAGTCTTGCATGAACTTCAGTGCTTAACATGCTTTGGACTGGTGACATGCCCTTCGGACAGACCTACCCCATTTTTATAATTCTCTTTCTCAGCCTTTTGGGCCTCTGGCAGTCCTTTCTCCTGTTTAATTTCCTCCTTGCCTCCCTCCCACTGGGATCCTTCACCATTCAGCATTTCTGCCACCCAAGTAGAAATTTTGATTGTGTCAGACAAGTGTAGAAAGAGAGACTTTTCGAGCCTCAGTGGGCTGAGGAGAGAACTGGGGGGGATTTCCTGGGGGCTGAGTGGTTTTTAAGGAGGCGATAAACAGGCAGTCTCTGCCTCTGACAGGCTTAGCCGGCTACAATGCATGGCCAGGGATTAGATCACATTCACAAATAGCTGGAGCAAGGCACACATTGCACACAGGTAGGGAGCGACTTCTGGAGAGCAGCTACTCTTCCCCACAAAACCTAAGTAAAACAAACAAACAAACAAACAAACAAACAAAAAAAACGGTGAGAGTACTTGTGTATTAAAAGATGCCTCGTCAGGCACTATCAGCACACTGGGGACCTGCCCCTTCTTTTATACAGCAGAGCACCCAAGGCGCCCAGTCTCGCTCCCAGCTATTTACTTGCTTTTTGTTTAGGAGCACCCATATCTCTTGGCAAAGAAATCCAGGACTAGGTGGAGTTAAAAAATTTACAAAACTGAGATTGAAACAGATATTTTTTTCTCCTTTCTTTTTGTTTGCAGCTTGCCTCTTAAAGGATTTCCTTAGTGATTTTCTTCTCTTTTCCTGCCTTTTTTCCCCCCCAGATCTTCTACCTGATGGCACTCATTCTGTTCTTGCTGATCACCATGTGTCAGTAGTAATGTAGGTGGAAGAGAATTTCTGACTGTTTTGGTTGCAGCTTTTGTGTTTATCTGTTTGGTTTTGGGACACTGTTCAGTTTCAGGAAGTATTTTTATCTCACAGAAGTTTCCTTGTGAACAGCGATGCTATGAAGACCTTGTTTTAGCACTGCGAAAGCTACTGGAGGTAGTGCAGGTCTGTCTTCTGTCAGGAGCTGAAGTCTTTGATTTGAGAAGCGAAGTAACGTTAAAGAGAGTCGACATTGGTGTAACCTTATACTTTCTGGCTCTTTCCCCAGCACTATTAGATACATACTTAGAACCGCATTTTCCTCTGCCTTACACTGATACAACCCCAGGGAGCTGCGTGGATTTGCACC
Source organism: Ibycter americanus (assembly GCA_035590275.1). Classification (NCBI taxonomy): domain Eukaryota; kingdom Metazoa; phylum Chordata; class Aves; order Falconiformes; family Falconidae; genus Ibycter; species Ibycter americanus. The sequence goes on from JAVJGI010000060.1 coordinate 30,163,467, forward strand.
GAAGTAACAGAAGGAATTTGGCTGCAAGGTCTGCGTGTAATGTGGTTATCAGCGCATAACTGGTGCACCAGCCTTTCCCACCACCTCTGAACTTGGCCTGCGCATCGGCACCTGCCTCTGCCTGTGCTCACACGGCTTACGTGGCGATGGACCCAGCGAGAGGGGAACGTGAAGGCTGGAGTTAGAGGAGGTGTGAGGGTGACCAGCAGGTGATTTGAACAAAAGCCTGTAATATGCCTGTAATACTAAATTTATTTGGCACACACGATCTTTAGGAGGAACCGGGAGGAGTTTGAGATGTCCGAAGCACTGAGTGCTACTGCAGCTTGGGAAGTGCCTCAGTGAGCAAAGTAACACTGCCAACCCCAGCGAGCATCCACCGAGGGTGCGGATGAGGGCTCCTGTGCTGCATTTCCATTTGAATGGCAACACAAAGCAGATGAGAAAGGTGGCAGGTAACCCATGTGGAATTAAAAAATAAAGGGAAAGCTTGGGAGTACATGGTTTGGATAGCCTTTTCTTGCTTCTGCAGAAAGAGGCATGAGGGCATGGAGCTGAGGACTTGCTTTAATGTTCATTTCTGAGAACATGTGAGAAGGCACAATGCTGCTGGTGAGGCTTTAGCGCTACCTACGTGCTGTAAGGATTCAAGAGGAGAGGTGCTAGGCAGCTCACGAAGCCTCTTGCTGCTGCATCTTAATCTGGGAATCAGGCTTCATGTCTTATTTTTCATTCCTGAAACTTGTTCTCAATTCTATAGTCAAGAACTTTGTATTTTTCTAGAAGATACCCTTCTATAGGCCTCTGTCACTGCAAATGGCCAACAGACACTTGGTGATTTTAGGCTGGTTCTTCTCTATCTTAAAGCAGTGTATCTTAAAGCAACACCTTCTGCCATGACCTGCCGCTTGGAACGAGTGGGACTCAGGATCTTCAGGGTCCTGTTTCCCCAGCAGCAAGGGCTGGCTCTGCCTGGTGCCATGCCTCAGAGAGACATCTCACTTGGCAGGTGCAGGCTGGACTGCAGGCAGCAAAAAGACTTTGCAGTAAGTATTGCATGAGGACTACTTTAAGTATTTCTTGTTTTGGTATTTGGTCCAAGTTCTGAGGATAAAGCCAAGATATTTTACTTCATCACCTTTGTCCCTTTTCCACTGCCTGACATCATAGGGAGGCTTTAGTTTGGTGCTTTACAGGTATTCCAGCATGTTGTTTTGGAAGCAGTAAAACATGAGGCAGGCTTTCTTTAAGCAAGTCACTGATAGGTGCCTGTTAAACCTTCCCACCCCTTTTTTCCATTGATCTGTATTTTGAGTGCTGTCCTGCCTGTAACCTTTCCTTTCTTGATATTGTTGTTAGCAAGGTTGTTGTGGGGCAACCCTAATGTGACATGGTATTCTTGCATTTCTTCTCCCCCTCCCAGACTGAGCATGACACACAAGCTCTGGTTCTGTTAGGAGACGGGCAGCTCCTAAAGGCGACCAACAAGAGGTCAAAACCTGAGGCAGATTCTTTGATCTATCAGCAGCTTTTGATCCATTTGCTCAAGAAACATTATTGACCTGTTTGTGAATCCTAGCTATGGCTACGGTGTGAATAGCTCTTCTGGCAATTTGGAAAGGGGGTGGGTGGGAGTCACTGGGAATGATGCTGGCTTCCTTGACTCACCACCTCATATCCTATTGCTAGCCAAAGTCTGGATTTCAGGGGGGAGCCGATGTGGGCTGTGTCGCTATGCATACACAGATAACTCATGGATCTGCATCTGCACTGAAGCAGATCTGCACGTCATCTCTCTGACATGGACTTTGTCACAGTCACACCTGCCCATGAGGCATTTGATTTGGATTGCAATTTCTCAGAAAATGCAGCCGGTAGAATCTCAGGCCATGACTCAGCAGCACTAGTTATGAGGAATGTGGTCTCTGCAGCCTTTACTGCTTCCAAATTGATTTCAGGTGCACGTCACACTCTGTCAGCTACACAAAATTTTCCCGTGATTTTTTTCATTTCTGGCTGCTGAGCACCACCAGACCATGACCAATAGGGTAAGTGGAATTCTCTTATTCACTGATGTGTACTTGGATTATGATTCCCAAAACAGAGGTGGTAGAGGAGGATCTGTGTCTCACTCATCAGCTACTTTCAGGAAAAGTTAGTATCTCATCTTAAACTCTCACTGAAGATGGGATCGTGCTGGACGTTGTATGGAAGCAACTGAGGTGCAGGCATATGTTCCGTTCTGCTGACTTGGCTGTGGTGATGCTAACCACAGCCAGCAAAGAGGAGCGAGCAACTGGGAACAGTAACATCTCAAACTGAAGCAGAAAGATTGGCCAGACCTCTCCTGTCAGCACTTGGATTCCCTTGGTGTTCATTGAGGAATTAAAAGTTAGCTGGGGGTGGTGGCAAAAAATAGGTTTGCCTGCCTAGAAAACGCTAAAGCCAATACTGAAAAGCAGAGGTGGATCTGAAGGCAGTTATCTCTCTTAAGGATTTATATGGGGATTAAAACACACATCATCCTTGTAGTGCATAGGCAATTTTATAATCACTGCTGGTATTTCACCTCAGGGTACTCTGTGAGGTGAAAAATTAATTTCCCACCTTTTTCTAGGGAACAGAGGCCTGGGATTTGCTGTCAGTCATAAAGGAGAGTTTCTAGCCAAACTAGATGCTTTCTGGACCTCAGAATTGATTGAACAGTCTGAGATAGGTGAGGGTGTACCACCACATCTCCAGAAATCATGCAGAGAAATGCAACAAGATGGTACGTGGCCATTTCACCTCCACATCAACAGGAAAGACGCTACAAGGCTGTGCAAAGTATAAGACAAACTGCTGTGCAAAGCAGTGGCTGCAAAATTAAAATATACATGCAGTGTGGTGCCTCCTTTCTCCCCCCACATCTCTACTTGTCACAGAAAGGAATCTCTTTCTTAATGAAAAAACACTAAATCTTCAGTAGGGGGCAATGTAGACTTTTTTTTTTTTTTTTGCAGGGTGTTAAAGTGGCATCTTTGCACACCACTACCACCCACCCCAGCAAACCTGCCAGCAGTTGAAAGATATAAACAGGGACATTTAGGGAGAAAAGCATATTTAAGTTCCTTTGAAATGTGCTTGGCTAAAGGAATATTTTGAAGAGAGGGAGTGGAAAAACAAATGGAAAATATTTTCTTTGAAAAGGGGAAAAAAATCAACAAACTGTCCTTCCTAAATAGAGATACTTGGCTGGTGTGTACTTTATTCAGCTGAAGGTCAGACCTTGCAAACAACTACTAAATTAGGTCCAGCTACTTTGATGCTAAAAGCATGGAAGTGCCAATAATTAAGTTGCATCAGATGTAGGAAATGACTGATGTGTCTGCCATGCTCACGATAGCAGAGTTCACTGTGCTGCCATTTGACCAACCCTTTTTTCTTTATGTAAGCAAAAAGAATTTTCTTCTAAGGCAAATCAGCTGGTTTTACACCTTTGTTTTGTTTTCTGAACTGCTAATCCCCTGAAGGTATAGAACCTGTTTGAAAGAGCAAATCAAAACTCCCATAATTTAGTGTTATATTATTTGTTGATGTATGGTTTGATTTAGTGGCTACTTATTATATCAGGTTACCATATAATTATCTTAATTATTGACTCCAGAAGTAAGTGGAGGGATTACAAGAGAGACAGGACAGCCCAGTGGAAAAGAGCATGGCTCAGAGAATCGAACACATCACGGTGTGCTCTTCACTCCACCACTCCTTTACTCTGAGCCTGAACTCTTTCCTCAGGCAGCCTGGCCATGAAATCAGGAGGGATCGCAGGGACAGGACTCAGATGCTGACCCAGGACTCAAAGACATGCAGGAGAGCAGTATAAAAAGGACAGAGAAAAAGGACAGGAAAGAGAGATGTAAAATTAGCAGGAAAAAAATCAATACACCCCAACCACAGTGTGCATTTGCATCGAAGTGTGGAGCACCTGTATGGTCGCGGAGGAGTATAGTTTTGCCACAAAGGCCTGAAATGTGAGTCTGATCACAGTTCATTTCCAGCCTCTGCTGCTGATTTCCCTTGTGAAATCAGGTAGCACTCAGATCCCTTTCCACAAAACAAGGATGACAAAAATCATCCTCCTGTCTTTGGATTTAGCTGTTCAAATTATTGGAGCCATTTGTGACTTTTACTCTCCTAGTCCTTTGTCTGATAACCATCGATGTAAGCCAAAGGTTTGAGTTAGTAGGCGCTACCGCAATATAAAAGCATCATTGAAAGGCTGTCAGTGAAGTCTGTACTTTATGTATTGATAATATTTGACATAAACTGACAAAATATTTCATCTATTGACAAGCTGAGTTGCATCTTTCTCCCTAAGAAAGGAACAGACACACTGGTTCTGCTCAGCCTGTGCAAATTACTTTCTCTGGTCTTGCTTCTCTTTCCTGAGCCAAAAAATGGGAATAATAGAATGTATCTATTTCCTTCCCAGAAAAGATCGGTTAATGTGAAGTGGTGCATGGTGGCTTAGTGCTGAATAAGTGGGATACCCTAATCCAGCAAGGTATCCTCGTTCTATTGTATGCCTTTTCTGCATACCATCTGGAGTTGTTCTTTGCTTAGTATTTTCAGTATGTACCATATGTTTTTGCATGAAAATTCAATAAAATATGCATTATACATGAAAAGTGCTGTAGTAAATAAAGGAAGGATGGAATCCAGTCCCCTTTGTGAACGGCAGGGGCCCCAAATCTTCATAAAAGGTTTAGTCTAGTCTGACGTCTGCGCTTTTCTCCAATTTACTCAGTGTCAGTCTTTAGGAGATGCTCTAATTTAAAACAAAACTCTGCTTTCCTGATGAGGTTATTAGATGTACTTTGGCTGCCCTCTGCTGAGAGCACTGAATAAGACAGGGAAAATGTCCTCTTTCCAAGGAAGAGAATTGGGAGAAATTTTCTGTTTGTCCATGCACTAAGTTGTGCCACTGCTGCTGCTGGTCGTCTGAGGTTTGGTGTCTCTCATTGTCTGTTTGCTGCCTGTCAGAGGGCAAAGTCTTCTGAGCTACAGCCCTGTTTGGGTTTTAGTGCTCACCACTCGTTGTCAAGGTCCGGGTGGTTTTGTAGAGTTAGGAAATGTGGGCGCAAGCATTGCCTGCCATGCAAAATTAAGCAGCATTACAGAAGGGGTGGCCGCAGGAAGAAACAGGCTTCTCTCCCCAGGCACTGCTGGAGTCCTGCCGGGTGGGATTTGAGCTGTACCTCAACTCTCTGCTCGGCAGAGCAATTCACCACTGCGTGCTGTTCCTCATCGGGATGTCGGTTTCTTCCAGTGCCACCTCCCACCCCTCCACAAGATCACAGCACTAGCACTTTGCTTTATTACTGTAACTGGGAAAGGACAAAGGGTTTGCTGCAACATCAACAAGTATAACTGAAGGACTTGCTGTTTCTTGTGAACAAAGTGCTCCTACTCTGCTATGCTCTTGTCTTTGGGAAGAAACAAAGGTCCCGTGCAGATTTTAGTGCATAAAGCAATAGCTCTGTTGTAGCTATTAATGCTCTCTGTAATGCCCTGTTTTTAATACTGCCTAGCAAGTTGATTTATTATTGTATCTTCAGCTGGGCTGCGCACCAAAGCGTTCTGATGATGAAAGGAATGTTATACACACATTTAATTACTGCCCACATTTTTGTATAATTTTATCATTTACTGTTTTAGATGAGACATCGAGTTCTTCTACAGGAAAAATGCCCAGTAAAAAATAGATGATTTAAAAGCTAATCTGAGATGAGTTTGGCACTTAAATGTGAGAAAATGTAATTGTTCCTTTTGTGCTGCCTTTTCAGATGGTCCCTGATTACCAAAATGTACAAGGACTCCCTTATCTGGATATGGTGATTGCAGAGACATTACGCATGTACCCACCTGCATTCAGGTATCTTCCCCTCCCCCCCACCCCCCCCACCCCCCTCACCCCC
>JAVJGI010000060.1:30169526-30205825 GCA_035590275.1 Ibycter americanus
AGGTATCTTCCCCTCCCCCCCACCCCCCTCACCCCCCTTATTCCACAGGGTAGATCCCTAGCTCTATAAAATGGAAATCTGCTGTTGGAAGGCCAATGTGCCCTTGGTCTCTCTGCCAGCATCAATACCACTTATGCATTTGAAAGATAGAATGTGGCCTATTGAAGAAAAACTGGCTAATACTGGTATTTCTGAAGCATTTTTTTGCAGTGGATTGGCCAAGATTGCTTGCTTACCATTCTTTACATCCCCGAGGTTAGAGGATAGAGCCATTTTGCAGCAGGACTGGCCTTAGAAAGCCAGATGCTGCTGCTTCCATATGCCTCAGTCTTCGGGGAAACAGAGAAAAGACTTACCCTAGCCTGTTGGTCATTAAGGCCCTGATCTGTAGAAGGGCTGCACATTCAGAAAGCTGTATTTCACATGTATGTTTGTTTAACTTGGGCCCCTGCCGTTTTGCATTTAGTGCTGTGTTATACTAGTATAGCTAAGCTAGTAGCTACATCCTTACATTTGAAAGTTTTGCCCCAGTTCACACAAGACTGATTTTACTAAGTTATATTGATGAACTGAAAACAAGGGGAAAAGAAATTAGAAAACTCTTTGATTGTCAAACTTCCAAGTTATCATGAGCATGATGCTGATGTTAAGCATGGAACTTCTCAAAGCAGTCAGCCAGTTGCACTGCTTATCGTGAAGCTGGGGGGGAAATTCAGATGGCTGGAAAGGAGCCAAAGCTGAGTTTGCTGTGAGAGCCTTTGAAAAATTTACCCTATGATTCCAAGCACCTTAAAATAAAAGAGCTTAAAATCATATTCTCTTTCATATGTTCACAAAGATTGGGAGTCAAGATTTTTTGCATGGACATCTGCAGGATTGTTCAGAGAGTAAATGTCAAAGATACTTGCTCCTGGATGAGATGACTGGGCTTTACTATGTTATACATGGTATACAAGTGGAAATCGTTTTGTCACTTAAAGCATCAGGGATATTTGTGTTTCAGCTGAAACACTGGGAAACAATCAGTGTTTGCCAGATTGGAAATAAAATGAGAATGGAGCAAAGTTGTTCCAAAGTTTCAGTTGGCATTGTCAGTGCTGTTTATTGATCTGGCTTTTACTCTGATGGATGTGGAATGGATAGGACAGCCCAGTGCCTCGGAAAGATGCTAATTGCCTATGACAAGGATAATGCTGAGTTAGGGGAAAATTCAGTAGCAGCCAAGCTTGTTATAAAATGACTTGTTTTTTTTAAAAGATGAACTTACTAGCCAGACAACTTTCTTCCCCAGAACTCATGTTTCCACTGTCACCAAATTCATATAAGGATGAGAAGAGTGGCTTGTCAATGCGTTTTTTAGCATGCCAGTGTCTTGTTCCAGGTTTGGAGCCTCTGTTATTTATTTGTCTATGAGAGAGATGGGTGACAGCAAGGAAAGAATGTGTTCCTGTAATGATACCAGACTGACAGCCCTGAAACTGAAATCTTTGTTCAACCTTTTAGGCACAGCGCAGGGAGCAGCAAAGGGAGCTCCTGCATGTTGTCTCGCCCCTGTGCTCCCAGCTGGTGCCAGGGCATAGCTCCTAGGCTAATAGCACGGCACCAGCCTGAGTCTGGGCTGTTTTGGGGTCTGCAGCAACCACCAAAGCACCAAAAGATCTGGATCAGGATCTGCCACCACACATACATGCTGACACACCATTTTTTTACAAGATTTACAGACCCAAGCTCGGCTTTGGCAGGCAGCTTTTCTCAGTCTTCTTGTCACGATGATGTTCCTAAGGACAGTCCTTGGCACCTGTCACCACAGGGTGGGAGGAAACTGGAGAGTTTTGTTGCTAACATCATGCCTGTCTTTGATGAGTGTATGTGAAATGCAGGTTTCCAAGGCTTGTAAATTGGTTGTATTTTTCTAGCAGCAGCTGAACACTTAGCCCTAACATTAAAACCATCCCTTACTAAGTTTCAGGTGCTGTCCCGACATGGGGGAGCTTCTCAAATAAACAAACTCAAAACTATATTTGTTATAATTTTTTCCTAAAAGCAAATGAGCATGCTCTTTCTGCCTGTTATTAAAGATAACTGAGACATTTAATCTGCAGTTTTCATAAAAAATTAGTCTAAAACCCAACATTAGCAGCAGAATTGCAGTTTAACAGTTAACATTTTGGAAAACCATAAGCAACCAGACATGCTTTACTGTAAAAAGGGCAAAAGTTGGCCAGCTGAGTTGGAGGTGTGTGCTTCTAGGAGGAGATGATTATAACCTGAGAAGACATTAGCATCAGCAACGGTTGCTGTACATATCTACTGGGAAAGTGTTACTCCTGAAATTGCAGGGTCAGTCCAGCTGAAGAGGTTGACTTTTATGGTTCCCTCCTGCTGTGTTTTTACCTTTATTAATCATCTGGGATACATGACACTTACCGTTGCAGGTTCACTCGGGAAGCAGCTAAAGACTGCATAGTGCTGGGGCAGCGTATTCCAGCTGGGGCTGTCATTGAAACCGCGGTTGGACATCTCCACCACAACCCTGAGCTCTGGCCAGAGCCTGAGAAGTTCATTCCTGAGAGGTACGGGGAGTGATGCTTTCAATTCTTAGGTTGAAGTCCTTATTTGGGCCTGTTTAGATCAAAGGCCTGCCTTAAATGCTGTTTCATGCATTAGGGTGAACACAGGACTCCAGCCTGTCCAGTGGAGACACCAGATCCTGCTGCTCCTTCATAGCCACAGTCACCCGCTCTTCACCCGAAACAGTATTTCCACCAAGAGGAGCACAGTTTAATTTAGAACATAAAAATATGTGATGACTACCAAATCAGACAAGTGGTGATAGTGGTGCATCCCTCAGAGGGTGCATGGTTTGGTCAAGGTTGAAATGTGGTGCAGGTTTTCAGACCTGTTTCCAAATCACATGCTGCAAATAGTGTCACCTCTGGATGCAGAAATTCTGAAGTGAGATAGTATATTCACTGGGATGGAGGTACCCAGGACACTTAACCAGCTCCTGGCTGGTTTGGAGCAGCCTTTCACTTGAGATCCTGTAATGATGTGGGTACACAGTGAGTGGGGAACCTATCCCATCTCCCACTGGGAATTTGCTCTCTGTCCATAAGTTAGGATCCTGGGTTCTTAGCTCTGCTTGGCAAGACATACTTTCACATGGAGCATTTATTCCCTTCAGCTGGGGGGTGGGCAGGGCACACTGTCAAATTGTGGGTTTGTGCCCTGCCCTACCTTAGAGATGCTGAGTTGAGCTTACAGGAGGAGTTTCTGTTGATGTGGTGTTTTGTGGAAGAACAAATTAGTTTTGTGGGCAGCTATACTTTAAGCTGTTCTGTGGGCAGCTGCATTTTCAGCTACCGCTACGCTGAAAAGTCTAGAAGAAAAAAAGCCTGCATGCTCCACAAACAACTGGATGTGAGGCAGGCAGCCCAGAACCATCTTTGCCAGGAAGACAACACATGTATGGTGTAGGTGGGTTTGCCCAATGCTCCTTCTGGAGCAAATATTGGCATATGCTCTATCAGACACCTTCAGCCATGACAAAGAGCAAGGCCAGGGTTAGAAAAGCCCAGAGCTTTTGTTGGGGAGGAATCTTAGCAACAACTGGAAGTCTGTGGTGATGTTTTTAGCAATGCTTATTTAGAAATGCTGTCTTAATTGTTTGTTCACCACTTCAACCATAGTATGAAAGCACATTACAGGGTAAAATGGATAGTGGGGGCTTCAGTCCCCTTGACTCATACGGTGGTGTTTGTGATGAATCTGAGATGAATTCCCTTTTGAAATTTCCCTGAGGAATGAAGCATGATTACTAACACTCTCCCCAGCTTGTATCAGTTGGTAGTGTTAGTAAGAATTATAAAAAAACAGCTTAACAAAAAATAAATTATTTCAGCTACAGCCTTTTTCCCCCCTAATATTTTGTTTTGAAATCTGCCTCAGGAATAATACAAGGGAGACTTTAAATTTACCAGAATGATATATGGGGGTAAGCAAGGCAAGCATTGCATTAACCTGTTTGCATGGGATATGCAACAGCACTCAGTACATGAGTTAATGGTCCTTCAGGCGCAAATTATGGGCTTCTATAGTACTGCAGTAGTAGCCCAATCTTATTTAGGGTATCTGAGCATGAGGATGGGGTTAGCAGAAATACAGAATACTATTCTTTTCCAAACCTCAAAATAGCCTGTATTACCTCTCATCTCTCTACCCTGCATGAGTTCGCTGGGCCTTAGCAGTCTAAAGTTCTTGCAAATTGTATCCAAACAGATGGGCGATTTTCAGGGATGACCCTATACATGAGGGACAGGACCTTTATCCACATATAGAACTGGAAAAGTAGTTCTGTGCTACCAGAACAGCTCCAAATACCTTATGACACAGGAGGTCTATATAGATTTACAGGGTAATGCCATCGCTGAAAAGGCTTCCTTTTTTTTAAGGAACCACTCTGATCAGTGACTCAGCACAGGCCAGGATGAGTGTCACCTTGTTAATTATGCATTGGCCCTAATAACTTGTGCTGACTCAAACTCTGTACTCTTGTCTGTACATATTCTGTCCACTATACATCCATCTTTGCAGATGTTGGCAAACAGATTTTACTTTTTTGTCCTTTGGACTGCTGTTCAAATAGGAATTTTGTTTCCTTCGGGGCGGGGGGAGAAAGAAAAAACCCTCATTTTTAATGGGTTGATCAAGTATTTTGAAGCTGGGTAGTTGATGCAGATCTGCATAACAGACTGTCACATTAATCAGTCGTTTCAATTGGACTGAGGTACTTCAGCTCTAAGAACAGAACTGTCTGCAATTTCAATGTTTCCCAACTGGGAACCTGGTCTCTTTGTGCCAAGAGCAAAAAGAAAGGCTCTACTGAATTGTAATAACTGTCTTCTGTGGCCTGTCCAATCCCATGAGATTTCATCTCCCCTTGCAAGCTTCAAAGAGAAATTCCCGTTGATTTGCATCTGTGGCGCACAGCAAAGAAGCGGTGTTGCTGCTTCTAATTAGTTCACATTGCAACCCATTAGTTTCCTCTTAGGTGTAATCTCTCCCTCATACGTGCAAATCTGCACCTGAAGTTATCATTCTTCTGAGCATCACCATGAAGTTAAGGCAATTCATTGAAGATAGATTGGAAGTAATACTAATGTCTCTGTCCTCTCCAGGCATCAGCAGCTGACAAAGGCTGATGGCCATAAGTCAATTATCTGTTTACTTAAGGCTGTCAGCCCCATCAGGACATAATCTGTCAATAGTCCCCTTGATGTGTCCATTAAGAACAATTGAAATAACCACCTTTTGAGATGTAAATGAAAAACGTGGAATCAGGAGCAAAAAACATCTCTTGAACTGTTTTCCATCCCTGCACCTTCTAGGTTTACAGAGGAGGCCAAGAAGGAACGACATCCTTTTGCATACCTGCCTTTTGGGGCAGGACCCCGTGGCTGCATTGGCATGAAAATGGGTTTGCTGGAGACAAAAATTACTCTGCTGAGGATTTTGCAGAAGTTTAAATTTAAGACCTGCCCAGAGACTGAGGTTTGTACGTGCAGAGGCTTAAAGGCCACACTTATCAACTTCAGGCAGTTGACAGCATGTTCTAGACAGGATGACTGACTTGCCTTTGTGACTTTCTCTTCATTTGAGACAAGTGCTAGAGCCACTTCCATAATAAGGAGGGACAAGATGCCTGGACTGCATGTTTTAATCAAAATGTGATCTAACCTTTATGCTTTTTCCAACAAAACAAAGTTACACAGCCCTGCCGTAGTGAAGAGCAGTCTAGCAACACCGCAGTCAAAATACCTTGATTTATACAGGGTAAGAACAGGTGTACATCTTTCCTGGGATCTCAGCACTTTTAGGATATGCCTATTGCTATATACGTTGCACCTAGCACTTAGCAACTCTAGAGTTTACAGAGTTAATTTCTTTCTGTTCAGATCTACAGTATACCTGGGCAACCACTGCCTCAGCCTCTGGCTGTAAATTCTGTTTAATATTATACTACCACAGCTGACTGTAAAACAAGTACTTTACAGCTTCCACAGTAATCCTGGTATGAACTGATCCCCCAGCAAAAATGTCTGTATGTGGGGGTGTTATACACACATAAGCAAACATACAATTGTACATAAGATGCTCTTTTTTTGCTTTTAGATTCCTTTGCAGCTGAAATCAAAAGCCACACTTGGACCAAAAAATGGAGTCTACATTATGCTAGAATCTCGCTAAAAGAAAATGTACATCCTGAAGCCTCCTAGGATGGGACCCCTTGTTCAGTGACTCACTGGGTATAATTATTTTTCAAAACCCCAAAGACAGGTAGGAGCCTGTCTCATTAATGGTCAGTAGATGCTGCCTCACTGCCCTCTTGTGGGAGAGCCTCCAGCCACTTTTTTCAGTGAGACATGGGCTCCGCGGTCTTTTTGGTGGTTTTCAAATTGCTGTGAATAGTATCTGTGAAGAAGCATCCCACTTTCACTTGCTTTTCTACATTACACTTCCTTTCATTCATCTTTGAGAATGCTTTCTTCATGCTCAAGTTCAATAAATGGAGCAGGTGTTAAGTATACACACAATCTAAAATAGATTTTAATTACAATCCTTTATCTCACACATCCTTCTCATGCACCTGTAAGTCCCTACTCTAGAAAAAGTTCAAGAAACACCACAGTTGTAGAAGACCTGGGATCCAGCGCATTGGATTTTATCACAAACTGTGCTAAGCATCAAAGCTGAGTTTCCTGCACAATGCTTAATCTCTCCCTGTGTCTGTAAAGTGGAAGGAGTTGCATCTTCTTCATGCTTTTAAAATTATTTCAAATACGCTTAGATCAACAATCTGCACTTAGCACATTGCATTGACATGACTGAAAAGGAATGAAGAGTTCCCCTGCTTACCAGTTAAGTTCCAGTAATAAGACCAAAGAAAGGAGGTGACAGCCATTTTGCTGGCTGCTGAACTGCTGTTGGAAGGGTGGAGAAAAAGAAGATACAAATTTAAAGAAAGCAGGAGGACTGGAGGAAATTTAAAGTTAATCAGAAGGTGTTGGTACAACATCTGCTTCACATTGAGGCCTTTCCTTTCCAAGCATTGCAGTTGGCACCGTCTTTGTCTAGTTCATTGACTCAAGGAAATTAAGAGCACTGCATGCACTAGAGCCGATGGCAAAGGAGTGGGGTCCAGGATCATCAGTCTCAGCAGCTCTCTTGATTGCTTATGTGACCCTGGAGCAGGTCACATCCCAAGTGCCTCACTCCACTCAGGAAGGAACTTGTCCGATTGCCAGCTGCAGCAGCAGCATGGATCCATCCAAGCTGCATGACTGTGCACATGCATCTTCACAGCCAAAGCGGCCATATGCTTCCACTCTTCACATTCCCTCCGTGCTCTTTCCTACCCTTTTCTACAAAGCCCTTCAATCACCACACAGCTAGTGGAGCATTGCACAGCAGTGATCAATTGACCAGAAAAAAGCAACCACCTTTCCTTCAGTGGGCACCACAAACTGGTTGGCTGTACAACTGTGCTGGTTTTGGCTGGGATGATTTTCTTCATAGCAGCTAGTATGGGGCTATTTTTTTGGATTTGTATTTTGTTACTGCTGAGCAGTGCTCACACAGAGCCAAGGTCTTTTCTGCTTCTCATCCCACCCCACCAGCAAGTGGGCTGAGGGTGCACAAGCAGTTATGAGGCAACACAGCCAGGACAGTTGACCCCAACTGACCAAAGGGATATTCCATACCATATGACGTCATGCTCAGCATATAAATCTGGGAGAAGGAAAAGGAAGGGGGGATGTTCGGAGTTACGGCGTTTGTTTTCCCAAGTAACCATTACGTATGATGGAGCCCTGCTTTCCTGGAGATGGCTGAACACCTGCCTGCCAATGGGAAGCAGTGAATGAATTCCTTGTTTTGCTTTGCTTGTGTGTGCAGATTTTGCTTTACTTATTAAACTGCCTTTATCTCAATCCACGAGTTTTCTCAGTTCTACTCTTCCAATTCTTTCCCCCATCCCACCAGCAGTGGGGAGTCAGCAAGTGGCTGCATGGTTGTTAGTTGCTGGCTGGGGTTAAACCACAACAACAAAACCATGAGAGGAGATGGTCTCAGTCTCAGGGTCCTTTTTCTTTTTTTTTTTTTTTGTAAAAAAGTTTTTATAAATAGCAAAAATTTTTATGGCACTATAAAAATAAGGAAGCACCTTTTGGTTCTTTGCAGGTGTTGACCTTCTGCCTGCTGACATATTCTGTTCAAGGTTTCCTTAGGTACAGCATCTTTTTTGGTGGTATGCACAGAGAAGTGTCATGGCAGCAGGAGCAAGTGACTGACTGCTCAGCTTCACTGCAAGGATTGCTGGAAGGAACCATCTGCTCACTGATCCCTAGCTAGTTCTCTAGTTTCTCTCCAGCAAGCACCTTTTTCTGCCTTCGTCCCACATGCTGCCTTAGTTGATCAAATTACTGTATCTTGCTCCTACCTGAAGATTTTGTCTTTCACTTTCATGGGACTTTTATTTTTTTTTAAACCATAACTGTAGTCGTAGTGAAGTACTGACCAGGCAGTCTTGGAATTCTTTCTGTTTCCATGGAGCATCTCTGGCATACTAAACAGAAGTGCCCTGTTACAGACACACTGATTAAATGAATTACTGATGGAGTGATTGATATTTATTTGGAAAGCAACACACTGTATATACCCTAGTTTCTACACGTTATCCATCATTTTTCCCTCTTGAAAATACGATGCTGGCAGCTGATTTACTGTACAGCTTATACATACAAGTGGCAAAAAGTTGGATGGGCCCTGCCTGAAAACTTCTCACCTACCTGAATGAGCAGGAAGCTTATTCCAGTCTGAAGTCAGCTGTCAAAGGCTTGTCTGTCCCTTCAAAATTCTTTTATTGTTTTTCTTCCTTACATGAATTAGCAAGTTGTTGTGTACTTTATTTTTGAGGAAATACTCCAAGCAAAATCAGGCTTTTGCCTTTCTTCCATGTGCTTTTGTATGGACTGTTCTACAGCTTGTCTGGATGCTGTTTATATCCTCAATATTTATCCAAGAAAGTGCCACTGATGTGTAGAGTAGTTGAACGAGTCATATTCCTGTGCCTGAACAGAGCATAATCATAGAATCATAGAATGGTTTGGGTTGGAAGCGACCTTAAAGATCATCTAGTTCCAACCCCCACTGCCATGGGCAGGGACACCTTCCACTAGATCAGGTTGCTCAAAGCCCCATCCAGCAAGACCTTGAACACTTCCAGGGATGGGGCATCCACAGCTTCTCTGGGCCATCTGGTCCAGTGCCTCACCACCATCATAGCGAAGAATTTCTTCCTTATATCTAATCTAAATCTACTCTCTTTCAGTTAAAAGCCGTTACCCCTTGTCCTATCACTACATGTCCTTGTAAAATGTCCTTCTCCAGCTTTCTTGTAGGCCCCCTCTAGATACTGGAAGGCTGCTATAAGGTGTCCCTGGAGCCTTCTCTTCTTCAGGCTGAACAACCTCAACTGTTTCAGCCTGTCTTCATAGGAAAGGTGCTTTAGCCCTCTGATCATCTTTGTGGCTCTCCTCTGGACTCACTCCAACAGGTCCATGTCCTTCTGTTGGGGGCCCCAGATTTGAATGCAGTACTCTAGGTAGGGTCTCACAAGAATGGAGAAGAGGGGAAGAATCACCTCCCTCAACCTGCTGGCCACGCTTGTTTTGATGCAGCCCAGGATACAGTTGGCTTTCTGGGTTTCAAACACACGTTGCTGGGTCATGTTGAGCTTCTCATCCACCAAAACCCCTAAGTCCTTCTCCCCAGGGCTGCTGTCAATCTGTTCTCTGCCCAGCCTGTAATTGTGTTTGGGATTGCCCTGACCCATGTGTACAACCTTGCACTTGGCCTTGTTGAACTTCATGAAGTTCATACGGGCCCACCCCTCAAGCCTGTCGAGGTCCCTCTGGATAGCATCCCTTCCCTCCAGTGTGTTGACCCCACCACAGAGCTTGGTGTCATCAGCAAACTTGCTGAGGGGGCACTCAATACCACTGTCCCTGTTGCCAACAAAGACATTAAGCAGCGCTGGTCCCAATACCAACCTGTGAGAAACACCACTCGTCACTGGTCTCCACTTGGACATTGAGCTGTTGACAGCAGCTCTTTGAGTGTGATCATCCAGTCAATTCCTTGTCCACTGAGTGCTCCAGCTGCTAAATTCATGTCTCTCCAGTTTAGAGACTAGGATGTTGTGCGGGAAGTGTCAAATGCTTTGCACAAGTCTGGGTAGATGCCATCAGTTGCTCTTCCCTTATCCAGCCATGCTGTAACCCCATCATAGAAGGCCACCAGATTTGTCAGGCAGGATTTGCTATTAGTGAAGCTATGTTGTCTGTCACCAATCACCTCCTTAGTTTCCCTGTGCCTTCGCATAGTTTCCAGGAGGATCTGCTCCATGATCTTGCTGGGCACAGAGGTGAAGCTGACTGGCCTGTAGTTCCCCAGGTCTTATTTCCCCTTTTTAAAAATGGGGGTTATGTTTCCCTTTTCGGAGTCGGTGGGAACTTCACCAGACTGCCACAGCTTCTCAAATATGATGGATAGTGGCTTAGCAACTTCATCCGCCGGTGCCCTCAGGACCCGGGGATGCATCTCATCAGGTCCCATGAAGCTGTGCACCTTCAGATTCCTTGAATGGTGTCAAACCTGATCTTCTCCTACAATGGGCAGTTCTTTGTTCTCCCAGTCCCTGCCTTTGCTTTCTGCAACTTGGGTGGTGTGACTGGAACACTTGGTGAAGACTGGGGCAAAAAAGTTGTTGAGTATCTCAGCCTTCTCCATATCCCGAGTAACCAGGTTTCCTATTTCCTTCTGGAGAGGGCCCACATTTTCCCTAGTCTTTCTGTTATCACCGACGTACCTATAGAAGCTTTTCTTGTTGTCCTTGATGTCCCTGGCCAGATTCAATTCTATCAGTCAGGGCTTTAGCTCTCCTAACCTGATCCCTGGCTACTCACAAAACTTCCCTGTATTCCTCTGTATTGGGTTTGCATGGCAAGGTTTTGTTAGCAGGGGACTACAGGGGTGGCTTCTGTGAGAAGATGCCAGAAGCTTCCCCTGTGTCCAATGGAGCCAATGCCAGCTGGCTCCAAGATGGACCTGCCACTGGCCAAGGCCAAGCTAATCAGTGACAGTGGTAGCACTTCTGTAATGGCATATTAAGAAGGGGGAAAACAAACACCCAACCAAAACTATTTCACCAGCGGAAGAGAGAAGTGAGACTATGTGAGAGCAACCACTGCAGACACCAAGGTCAGTGACTAAGGAGGGCAGGAGGTGCTCCAGGCACCAGGGCAGAGATTCCCCTGCAGCCCATGGTGAAGCCCACAGTGAGGCAGGCTGTGCCCCTGCAGCCCATGGAGGTTAATGGTGCAGAAGACACCCACCTGCAGCCCATGGAGGATCACACACCAGAGCAGGTGGATGCCGAAGGAGGCTGTGACCTGTGGGAAGCCTGCACTGAGGCAAGCTCCTGGCAGGACCTGTGGACCAGTGAAGAGAGGAGCCCAGGCTGGAGCAGGTTTGCTGGCAGGACTTTTGACCCTGTGGGGGACCCACGCTGGAGCAGTGTGTGGAGAACGGCAGCCTGTGGGAAGGACTCACACTGGAGAAGTTCACGGAGAACTGTCTCCCATGGGAGGCACCCCATGCTGGAGCAAGGCAAGAGTGTGAGGAGTCCCTCCCCTGAGGAGGGAGGAGCACTACAAACAACGTGTGACAAACTGACTGCAAACCTCATTCCCCATCCTCCTGTGCCGCTGGCAGGGAGGAGGAAGAGAAATCAGGAATTAAGTTAAGCCCAGGAAGAAGGGAGGGGTGGAGGGAAGGTGTTTTTTCTAATTTGAATGGTAATAAATTAATTTCCCCAAGTCGAGTGTGCTTTGTCTGCGATGGTAATTGTTGAACGATCTTCCTGTCATTGTCTCTACCCGTGAGCCTTTCATTATATTTTCTCTCCCCTGTCTAGTTGAGGAGGGGAGTGATAGTGCAGCTTTGGTGGGCACCTGGCATTCAGCCAGGGTCAAACCACCACATCCTCCCAGGCTGCCTGTCCTTGCTTCTACCCTTTCTAGGCTTCCTTTTTGTGTTTCAGTTTGTCCAGGAGCTGCTTGTTCTCTATGCAGGCCTCCTGGCATTTTTGCCTGACTTTGCTGGGATACGTCGCTCATGAGCTTGGAGGAGGTGATCCTTGAATATTAACCAGCTTTCTTGGGCCCCTCTTCCTTCCAGGGCTTTACCCCATGGTACTCTACCAAGCAGATCCCTGAAGAGGCCAAAGTCTGCCTACCTGAAGGCCAGGGGAGTGAGCTTGCTCTGCACCCTCCTTGCTGCCCTAAGGATCTTGAACTCCACCATTTTGTGGTCAGTGCAGCAAGGCTTCCCTTGAGCTACGCATTCCCCACCAGCCCCTCCTTTCTGGTGAGAACAAGGTCCAGCATAGCACCTCTCCTCATCAACTCCTCTATCACTTGGAGAAGAAAGCTGTCATCAACATATTCCAGGAACCTCCTGGATTGCTTGTGCTCTGCTGTGTTGTCCCCCCAACAGATATCAGGGTGGTTAAAGGCCCCCAGGAGAACCAGGACTTGTGAGTGTGAGGCTGCTCATATCTGTCTACAGAGGGCCTCAGCTGCTTGGTCTTCCTGGTCAGGTGGCCTGTCGCAGACCCCCCCTATAACTCACCTGTCCCTGCCCTCCCTTTAATCCTGGCCCATAAATTGTCAGTTGGCTCCTCAACCATCCCCAGGTGGAGCTCCGTGCACTCCAGCTGATCATTGACACAGAGGGCAACATCCCCTCCTCGTCTCCCCAGCCTGTCCTTCCTAAAGAGCCTGTATCCTTCCATTCCAACACTTGAGTCATAAGAGTCATCCCACCACTTCTCTGCGATGTCAGTAAGATCATAGCCCTGCAGGCATGCGCATGTCTCAAACGCCTCGTTTGTTCCCCATGCTATGTGCATTTTCATCTGTGCATTTAAGCTGGGCCCCTGATGAAGCTGACTTCCTGGCTGGAGTGGCTGGAATTGCTTTGTACTGCTCTTCAGGTGCTCTCCTGCTGACCTGTGATCCCTCTCCAGGCTCCAGGCTTCTGCTTCTGGCACTGGCATCAAACTCGTAGGAGTGGGATGGATTGGTGTTCCCCTCCCCTGGCATCATCTTGAATACTGTGTTGACTCCACTGGTAAAAAAACAATACTGCAGTGGCTGCAACTTCACATTTTACATCACATGTAAATCACATTATACAGGCTTGCAAACTGCACCAAGAGTCTTTCCCAGGTGCTTCTAAGTTGAACATGGATAGCTGTGTGCAATTAAACTCACTTGAGTCTGCACTAACATTTTTTCATCTGTCCTGCAAAGTGTTCCGGTTAGGAGGTATTACCTGTTTTCACCTGTTTGTAGTGGTATGGAACAGAGGAATTATTTTTACAGCTGTGGGCCAAGTCAGAGTTCTGGAAATGCATCATTCCTTGTTCTACATGCAGGCCTAGCAAGACAGCTAGAGAAGACAGAGGAAAGGCTGCCAACCTTCCAGTAACATAGGAAGAGCCCCGAGCCATTTCCTCCTTTTAAACAACAGCTGCTGATAGTCAACAGACACTGCACAGACATTTCACCAGGATACTTAATGGTGCCCGCCCTCACCCTGGCTGTGTGGGCTCAGCAACATACCTAAAGAGTGAGCTGTGTTGAGGGACCTGTGCTGCTCTAGCCCCCTGCAAGCACACGTTTGCAAAAACAAGACACGAAACTGAGAGCAGCTCTCCAAACCTGGTAATATCTGGTAATATCAGGTTAATCACAGTGTGTTTGTGCACCCACATAACATGGTCCCAAACTGATCCTGAGCAGCGCTGGCTTTAGGATTCATTAAAAAAACACAAACACCAAACTACCAAAAAACCCAAAGCATTATGTTTACAGTTGCAACATCAAAACATAACTTTATACCCTTAAGTTGTGGTGACTATTAGCATTTCTGGTACAGCATGCTTCAGTCAACAGCAGTTGAGTCTAGGGAGGAACAAGGAAGCTGATTTAAAATAATTTCTCCCCTCAGAAACAGTGTGTTGGCTTGCACTGCTGAGCTGTGGATTTGTTTAAAATTGGGCATGCCTGTTTTACAATAGGGTCTTAGTCATTCTCTGACAGCTGATATGAAGCAAAGGCTGCTTGGTAAAGGGAAGTTCTATTAAAAACATCTTCTGAACTTCACAATGATTACAGAAAGCTGTCAGTATAAAATGGTATTTTTAATGAGACTGCTAATATAGAAAACCTTTACAGTTTTGTACTTTATAAATAGTATTGCTAGAAAAACAGAGCTGGGTGTTAGAAATTATTATGCTTCATTGATTGCAAATTTGAACTATCTATTCTTACCTGGCTGCACCATGAAATTCTGTGTGTGCAATGCTTTCTGAAATGACCACCTTCTCATTTCCCTTTGTTAAACGATGTTTCCATCTTGGACACAGCTTCACCTAATACCAGACTCTTCTGGGCATTTACAGTAGTAAATGTGCCAAAAGAATTTAAAGCTGACATGAACTGTTCATTCCATTGCTTGGTTCACACTGGCCCCGCTCTCTTTCTTCTGACTGAGAAAAGTCTGATCAGTGAAGATGTTGGCTCCCTGCACTGCTGGGTGCTATGGCTGCTTTCAAGGAGGGAGCAGGATTCCCTTGACTGCTAGCATTTTTGCAAGTAGAGGTGATTCGTGACTGGGCCTGAAGCAAGAAGTGCAGGGGAGCTATTCAGGCCCGTGAAGCCTATCCCCTGGTAAAACAGGCAAGCACCAGTAGCCCTGGCCACGTAACAGCTATCCCTCTCAGATTTTGTGCTGGAACTATTCCAAGTGAAGCAGCATTTCTACAACTCCCACTTGCCCTGTGGTTCAAAGGCAGCTCTGAGCAATGGTTTCCAAGAAGCAAGGTGCAAGCCTTCTTCAGGCCAAGCAGCACTGAGCACAGTACTGTAGCTGTACGTGCCACCCACCCAAGTTCCTCTCATCCATCACCCCTGCTTTGCCAGACCACAGGTACCCGAACTGGGTGCCGTGCTGCTACTCCTCTTTTGGTGCCACCACTTACAGACAGGATTTTGACATCCACACCATATAAAATCTAGGCAGAATATCACAACAACTTGCCTACAGGTAAAACTCATTAAATGGTGGTGGTGCGGGGAGGGGGGTCAGGGGTTCATAAACTACTGCTCCATACCACATCACCAGCACAGCAAAGTTGTTTGGCTTCTGCTGGCTTGCTGTCTGCCTTGACAGGATGGACCTGCGACCAAGGAAGGAAACAACCTTCACAGCTTATCTTTCTCCTCACGTGGTGTAGGAGTGAGAGATTGCACCATACCTGCCCAGTTTCTTGTCTTAAGTAGCCAAGAGATATCTTCCTCACTCAGAAAAGAGGTTCCATAACAATTTTTGTCCAAAACTTAGAAGAGTAATTTGCATTAAATCTAATCTGTTCATTTCCAAATGCAATCCAAACAGCTGTGGAGGAACTCCACAACTTAGCAGCAGCATCTTTAAGAAAGTTTCCAAGAACTCAGAAATGCAGTGAAACATGGTGCTTTCAGTATTGAAAGTGAGAAAACCATTACAAGGAATTGAGTAGGTTGAATATCTGGTTATTTACTACACACAAGGAAGTTACCAGTGCAGTTTCAAAAGTGGAAAACATGGTAACTTCTTTTTTGTGTGTTAGTGGAGAAGTAACAGATGAAAAAGTAAAACATCCAGCCATTTTATTCGTTATCTTACTTACACACACACGCACACAAAATTACATATCCCCTCCAAGAATCAAGTTAAAGGTTTTAAAAATACTAGCCATCAAGAATTTTATTAAAAAATATCTCAACTTTTTGCATGAAAAAAATGTTTGTTTCAATTTTCTAGCAAAAGATTAACATGACTTTAGCTATTTTCATAGTTCAACCCCAGTCAGCAACTAAGTAGCACGCAGCCGCTCGCTCATCCCCTCCCACCCCCATGGTGGGATGGGGAGGAGAATCAGAAAAAGGTAAAGCCTTTTGTTTTTGTTGACTAACAAAATCTGTTGTTCTTCAACCCTCAGCAACCGTACAACAGAAGGGTCCTCTGAGAGGCAGGGTTAGGCAGGCAGCTGCTTAATTTCCTCCATCTCCAAGGCAGCTATACCAAAAGCCCACTGATACCCTTCCGAGTCCTTGAAATATTCTCCTGAGACAGTCTATGCCCAGGATGCCTCTGGGCCAGTCACAATGGGGTGCCTTTGCCACTCATTCCCAGTCAGGCTTACTTCAGCCTCCAACACAGTTAGCTTTTGGGATCCCCCTGTCACTCCAGAAATACAAATGGGTATTATAGCTTGACAGCATTAAGGTACACTGTGCATCAGTGTCTACTAGAGCCTTATACTCCTGTGGGTCTGACATGCCAGGCCATCTGATCCACAGTCCAGTAAATCTGGTTGTCCCTCTCCTCCACCTAGCTAGAAGCAGGGCCTCTCTAGTCCTGGTCAGAGGATTCTCCACTTCTTGTAAAAACAGATTAGAATTCCTTTCCATAGGATCAGAAGCAAGATCAGCCCTTCCACTCCATCAGGGCAACTGCCCACTGGAGCAGCAATTTTCCTGGAAGAACCCCCATTTGTGATTGTTTTTGCTTGCAATTCACATATCTGTGCCTCTAGGGCCAAGGTACATTTTCCATCCCACTTCCTCATGTCCTCTCTGTAGTCCCGCAGGCAAAACCACAGGGTAGCCCATGGTGTATACCCTCTATACCCTCTCTCTTGAGCAAAACAACATTTACTGTTAATAAATGAGATACTGGTCCATACAGATGGGGAGTAGGACATATCTTCTTTGAATTGCTGGAACTCCCAGTACAGTTTCTCCACAGCCAAGACACAGGCCTGTAAGGAGGAGAGACTTTCTTCATATTGCTGGAGTTGGTGAGCCCCTTCATCCACTATCGATGCCTCTTCGTCTCTCCAGATCATTACTGCCAATGAGTTGGCACACGACAATGGTGCACTCCATACAAATTTCTGCCACATGGGTCACGTGCACCGCACTGCATCTGGATCTGCGGGCAACTGTACATTGTTCAGGTCATCATAAATAATCTCTAGCACAGCTAATTCCCTCAGGTACTGGATACCTCTCTCCATGGTGGCCCACTTGCCTGGGTGACATGCAACATCTTCCTTGGAAGGGATACCTTTCCTTCATGCTTGAAAGGAGTCACCTCCAGACTTGTGTCTTGTGTCCCTTTTCCAATCACCTTGTCAATGCCCTTCCCTAGAATCACTTCCCTAGAAAGTGATTCCAGCTGCTTGGCTTTCCTACCCCCCAATACCAGGCTACTGGCCCCATTATCCCCGCATCAGGGCAACCAGGTGATAACGTGCGCACCTGGACAACAGCTGAAATCATCTTGCATATCCTGCTGCTCACTCAGGGATAGGGATTTGGTGGTTGCTTCTTGTCCTGCCACTTCCTTGTCTTCTTGTGATGTCCCTACTTCATCCTCCTTTACTAAATGAGCTGCCTTTCATGTCCATTTCTTCTTGTGTATAAGGGCGATTGATACCAGCATGGGTTGGTCCTCTGGTTCAACTGCATCACCCATCGCTGGGGCCTGAGTAGCTGCAGTGCCTGTCGCCAGGGTCTGAGTAGCCACAGGGCCTGTTGCTGGGGCCAGAGTAGCTGCAGTGCTTGTCATGGGGGTTGGAGTAGCTGTGAATAGTTGCTTAACTCTAAACAAGACCTGAGCCACATTCATGGTTCCTAGTAATAGGACCATGCTGGTTTCAATATCCCAAGACTATTCAAAATACTCAAAATTTTCAAATGCTATTGTAATTAACCTGGAGGAGAAGAGGAAGATGTCTCCTGCATAGGTTGGCTCTCCAAGAGAAAAGGTAAAAGGTGTAATTATTAATAGTTTCCAATAGATGGCTCCCGAAGTACAGAGGTGACAGCAATGTCACAACAATGCTGTCAATACAATGTCAATGGGAACAAACACCAGATTAGTTTCAAACAGCAAGTCTACCATAACATAAACCAGTGTTACCACGTGCAACAAAATTATAACCTTAGCCCTGCCTCCTGAGGTGAAAAATAACACAACAGAGAACACACACTGCAAGTAAGGTGTTATATAATGTAATGCTGGCAACAAGCACAACTATGACAGCAAATAAATCAACATTATGACCAGCAACTATTAAACTAATATAATGAATGCTCATAAACAAATTTGGTTTAGCACACTCTGGTCAGAACTGTTGTTATCTCAACCCTCTGAGCCCCACGTTGGGAGCCAAAAATGACTGTCGTGGTTCAACCCCAGTCAGCAACCAAGTACCACCCAGCTGCTTGCTCACTCCTCCGTCCCCCCAGTGGGATGGGGAGGAGAATCAGAAAAAGGTAAAACCTGTGGGCTGAAATAAGTATAGTTTAATAATTTAAATAAAGTAAAATGTAGTAATTAATAATAATTGTAATAAAGAGGGAGATAGCAAAAAGACAGAGAGGAATAGAACCCAAGGAAAACTGTGATGCACAATACAGATGCTCACCACCTGCTGACCGATGCCCAATCAGTCCCTCAGCAGCAAACAACCCTTCCCAGCCAACTCCCCTCAGTTTACATACTCAGCATGATGTTCTATGGTATAGAATATCCCTTTGGCTAGTTGTCCTGGTTTCAGCTGAGATAAGTTAATTTTCTTCATAGTAGCTAGTGCAGTGCTGTGTTTCAGATCTGGTATAAAACCAATGCTGATGGCACACTGATGTGTTTGGTTGCTGCTGGGTGGTGGTCATTTCTCGGGCCCTGCCAGCAAGAGGGCTGAAGGGGCATGGGAAGCTGGGAGGGGACACAGCCGGGTCAGCTGACCTGAACTAGCCAAAGAGGTATCCCATACCATGGGGTGTCATACTCGGTATATAAACTGTGGGGGGTTGGCCGGGGCTGCGGATCATTGCTCTGGGACTGGCTGGGCATTGGGTGGTGAGCAGTTGTACTGTGTGTCACTAGTTTTCTCCCTTCCCTTTGGATTTCGTTCCCCTCCCCTTCTCCCTCCTTTTCATTAAAACTGTTATTGTTAACATTACTATTATTCTTTTGGTTTTATTTCAATTATTAAATTGTTCTTATCTCAACCCTTGAGTTTCACGTTCCAGTTCTCCTACCCGCCCCTCTGTGGGAGGGGGTAGTAAGCAAGCAGCTTTGTGGTACTTAATTACCAGCTGTGGTTAAGCCACAACACTAGTTCAGGTCAGCAGTCCTGGCTATGCTACCTCCCAGCTTCTTGAGCACCTGCTCACTGGTGGAGCGTGGGAAACAAAAGCCCTTGATTTAGAGTAAGCACTACTTAGCACGAACTAAAACATCAGTTTGTTACCAACACTATTCTCATACTAAATGCAAAACACAGCACTGTACCAACTGCTGGGAAGAAAATTAACTCTATCCCAGCCAAAACCAGGATACCTATAGCTAACAAGTACTCATGCAGGAGCATTAAAGCTGTGATAAAGTATCCGTCTAGCATCAGCAACTTTAATATTAAGAAATACCTGACAGTTCACATATTTTGATTATCTGCATACGTGTATGCTGACTGCTTAACACTAATAATGTCTTTTGCTGGGAACAATTACATATTCAACTTAATCTTCAGATTTTTAAAGGTTTCAGTTTTGTGGCTGAAGACAATGCTCCAGGTAAGCACACTTCTCCTGCAAGAGAGTCCAAAGACACCTTGATTACACAGGTAACCAGTGTATCTTCTGCAACCAAAAGGGCAGTACATCTAATGAGAGACAGTCAGGCACTGTCCTTCCCAAAAGTTGTAAGAGAACCGTAAAGTCGCTCCACAGAAACAAGGTACTGTTAATCAAGCAGTGTATTTCACTCAAAGTATGATATTCTTAAATGACAGGGTAAGTTGCCTCCTCTTCTTCCCCACGCCCCGCTGTCACCTGCCAGCACTGTCATTTGTCGGCACAGTGGAAGTCATGAAAAACTTGTGTTCTCACAGACCTAAAATACAGCATTTATTTCACAGAGTAAGTCAACTGAGTAGCACAGCACCAAGCAACCCTTACATAATCCATTACTTACATGCTTCATGTCTTTGGCACTTGTTTTAAATGAGAAAATTAACAGGTGAAAATAAGATTCTGTTCCTTTTCAACAAGCAAATTTAATTTTTGAGGCTTTGTTAGTGAAGATTAAGTAGGGATAAAAAACTGCTGCTAAGAATTTACGCAATGAGTTGAGCACAGAGACAGAGATTGTACAGTCTCATTTGCAAACACATGGATGTCTGCTGTTATAGGAGACAGATTATCAAAAAAACCCCAGGTTTTATCAAAGTCTGAATTCAAAGACAAACAGGTAGAAGGAGACAGCCTCTGACCAACAAGCACTGTAAAGATCTATCTTGAAACTATTATAACTATTCTTTAAACTTGGCAGTCATAGCCAATCCTCATGTTACAACCACCACTGAATCCATCAAATATATTTATAAAAGTCTCTAGTAATGCAGGGAAAAATTATACCTGCTAAAGAACAGGAGACACCGGATTTTAAGAATTCTAAGACATCCTTTGTGTCTATATATTTCTCATTTTCTATTACACAGAAAGGATAGAAAATAAATGTTAATGATCACTCATCCAATTACACAATATCTAAAAATCACTTTTTCTCTCTTAAGCCAATACTAAAAAAATGTTTATACCAGCTAAACATAATGATGACAGCTTTTGCTGTTATAGCATTTTTGCCAATGCCTGGTCACTGTAGTCTATGAGATACTCTGGATAAACCTGATGCTTCTCAAAGATAACAAAGATAGAAGGGTTTGAACAGCTATTCACACAACTGTCGTAGAAGTTTTGGTTGTCCTTCAAGGGAGGCCGAACATAAGAAGAACTACCAAGTGTGAACTCCCCCACCAGCACCCGTGCCAGAAACATGGTCTTGATGTACAAGTCTTCCCTGCAGTAATTGTCAGAATAAGATGCATCCCTTGCAAAATAGCTTCCTGCAGAAGAGACACCAAGACAGAGTTGATAAGACACCAAAATTGCAGGGAAGGAAGTGATAACAGTGTGAAAGCAAATTCATAAACAAATCCATTAAGCAGTTCATGAACGGCCTTTCCAAAGCCTTCACTTGTCCTGTTGTCCTTCTTAGTGAAAATGACCGCTATGTATTTCCTACAATTTTATTTTTCACAGCACACATTAAAAAGCGACACAAATGATGTTTTAAATGTTAATCATATTCCTGAAAAAGATTTCCTCCTGACCCTAGATGACCACCTTCCCCAATCTCACCCGACTTCCTCTGCTGATAGAGCCTACTAATACTCATTAGAACATTTCTGAGAGTTACAAAGAATTCAGTCAGATGGGCGGGTAGTCAGCCAGCCTGTCTCTTGGCTATTCACCTTGGAACGTTGATCCTTTCCTGTACACAGGACCATGTACAGGCATATAATTTGCTAGCAAGGCAAAAAGCCTGTAATCAGGATGGCATTTATATTCCTGGAAAAAAACCCAGATAATGCCATGTTGCTTTCCAGTAGCAGCTTGGAGAAATTGGAACAGAATAAGCCTGGACTCCAGGAGCAAACCATCCCCAGAACTGGCCTCTTGTAAGCTTGTCTTCTTGTAAGGACAGAGTGGAGCATAGAGGCCAAGGCTTTTCAGTATGGCTTAGCTCCAAATGATCATTGCCAAAGTCAGTTATGTCACCCACATCATCGCAGAGATAAGACCTAGATTGGATGACTGTAACTCAGTTACTGAGAATTTTTTAGCAAGTCTAGTGTTAATGAAAAAGCTGAAAAACAACCTTTGCCGTAGACTGTCCCATGAAGGCCACAGATCCTCCAGTCAAAGTTTTGCTGACAGATGGCATCAATGTATTTTTTACTGGTCCCATGAAATAAAAATCGTTCATCCACAGACTTTCCACCATTGCTCTTCTGCATTTGTTCCTTCTGCCTGCAATAAGAAGCAGTATCTTTGCAGTTCTATGGTGGCTGCACCCAAACAGGTTCCAGACATACTAGCACTCCGACAATTTTACAGAGTACTTTCTGAAAATCCTTACATTAAAGGCCTAAACTTTGGGCATAAAGGGTATCTTGCTGTCTAGCTGCGTACAAATAAGCTTTCATTATACACAAATGCCTCCAGATATTTAATAATAAAAAATGTTTTGTTTCATTCACACCC
Source organism: Ibycter americanus (assembly GCA_035590275.1). Lineage (NCBI taxonomy): Eukaryota > Metazoa > Chordata > Aves > Falconiformes > Falconidae > Ibycter > Ibycter americanus. The sequence continues at coordinate 30,191,873 of JAVJGI010000060.1, forward strand.
TATTGGGAGAGGGGGAGGAATCTAGCATTATTTTTTTTCTAAACAGAGGAGTTCATGTTAAGGCTTTCCCTCAGTGAGTTTTGCATTTGATTTTGAAGGTTGTTTCAGTTTTGACTAGCTACAAACCAGTCTGTGCCAGACGTGACTGATTACCAGCTTCAAGGCTTCAAGGGAAGGCAGCTGTCCTGGACACAGGCCTGGCAGAAGTCAGAACGACTTACCTGAGAGCAAGGATTCCTCCCACAGACCTAATCTGACTATTCTAAGCTCTATGTTTTGAATGTGTTTTGGTTTTGTCAGTACCTCTTTATCTACTTGTTGATCCTGGCTAGGTATTTCAGTGAGGGAGTGGAAGAAGATTCTTAAAGGCAGCTGCATTTCAGGAATGCATGTCTCTAGCATACAGCTAACTGCAGAAATAACAAACTTCATGCACACATACCAGAGCAGTATTTTACACATACCATTGATACAGTTCCCAGAGAGATGTGTTCTGAACTCTACAAACCCTTTTAATAACTGCTTTGGGCATTGTGCGTTGAAAGTCCACCTTGACTTTCTTGTATTCTTCAGAAGAACTGTCAAGTTCAACCAGCTGTAAGAAAAAATCTGAAAGTTACTCTTATCTTTTACTAAAACATTACAAAGCCATCCTACCTAGTGTGCTGCTCAGATCTTTAAAGTCTTTTCTGTGAAGCAGAGGTATGAGCAGCAAAAATACTCTTGGAAAAAAAGCAGATTAGAGATTCCTGCTCTGTAAAAGTGCACTCGTACCTAGGGAACATTAACTCCTGGGGTTTAAGACACCCAGACTGCTCTCTCACAGGACATTAAAGTAGCTGCATGCTTTTGTGCAGCCACCCAGCTCCTTGTAATATTTGGGCCAAGATACATTTGCATGCATATATCAAACAGTACCTAAATACACAGAAGAACTGAGCACACCAATAAAAAAGAGAACTGATGTCATAGCAAATCAAGCAGTACCTCTACAGCCATGCTTTTAAGTTCTTTATAGTTTATACTCCCTACAGCCAGTGAACACAAATGACACTGCCTGTTTTGTTTTAAAATAAATTGAAAAGGCTTTATTCAATCAACCATTTTAGGGAAGAGTACGGACACACTGTCAAAAATTAGTTCCTTACATGACAGTCCTGAAAGCAAACAATGTTTTCTACTTGCATGTTTCCCCTAGGAACATCAAGAATCTCAATATTAACCTTCCCTATTTTTTCTTCACAATTTCTTGAGGATTTGCATTTTGCAAGTTAGTAACTTCCAAGCTTCATATAAGATGATCTTTTCTATAGGTGTGCTTACTAGACTTGACAGAGGTGGTGGTGGAGGCAGGCAGGAAGCCCGCAAAGGTAAACCATGCTGGTATTAACTGGGTGTGTTACAAAGGTAAACAAGTTCACTCCACTGGAGTTATGGTACATTTTAATAAAAGATCCCGGCCTGCTGATTTCAGCAATGCTCCATAGGTGTACAACGGTCTACTTATACTCAGCTCAGGAAACGACTACCCTGAAGTTCAGAGGCATCATTTATCTCCGATGCTACAGCACACGTTGAGACTTCAAAGCCATACATCTTGGGCACCAGGAACAGTCTTGCTAATACAGGGTAAGCTTCAGGCAAATTTGCCAAGGAAAGGGATAAATAGTAGCAGTGAAAGTCAATGTTGCCATGGTTATACTGTCACCATTTGTTAATTTAAATTTGGGTCTAGTTTCACCTCTAGGTCTACCCGGTGTGGTATCAGGCTCAAATTTACCAACACCTCTGGATTACATTACATAAGAAACAGTAATCCACAAAGGCACAAGAAACACTGACCTTGTGATGTAACAAACCCGTATACAACAAAACTAATGGAGAGAAAAAAACAAAAAGCTCCAAACCTTGAACCCCAGTTCAGGCAGGGCAGATTTGTCCCAGTGAGCTGGAATGCTCTTAAACTCTTCTGTATGTTTAAAGCCCCTATACATTAAAAGACATTACAAATAGGGAATTAGAACTAAACAAATCACTACATTTTATGCACATATGATACAAAACGTTTTTGCCAAGTTTAGGGAGAATATAGGCAACTGAACATATTCAGAAATATTTCAAAACTGTCTTTTCAGTTCAGTACATGAAAACATTTGTTCCAAATCACATCAAGACCTATGGCAGGAAGCAAGATGCCAAATCAGAAAAAAAAAATTAGACACACACTAAACTAAACATGGAAGTAGTTCTGCAAAGAGTTGAATGTATACACAAAAGATATGTGACACTGGGGTAGACAAAAATGCATCCAGTATCATACCAGTATGACGGAAACTGGATAGGAATAGTCCTCTCCTCTACTTCCACTCCAGTTTTAATCAGTGTGTTTAGCTGCTCTTTTCTGTGTTAAGCAAGCATTGCGTGCTGCAAGGGAACGTGGCTGTTATATAAAATTACATACAACTTCTCCCCTTGCAGACTCCCACCTTTTGCTCCACCTGTAACAACTACAGATTTCCTCTCAGATTGTCTGGTTGTTCTCAAAAGAATTGTTTCTAAACTTGTACTTAGCTTTGAACATTACTGATCTCAGATGTCAGAAAGGGTTAGTATGCATAAACGTTATTGCTTGCATCTGTATCAGCTGCTCTAGTAAGATAGCTCCCTCTAATCATCAGCTCCCTACAGCATTGCTACATGTTGAATCATTTTCTATGCTTCCACACTTTCTGTGGCCAAGCCCAAACTTCCTTCACACCCAAGGCTCCTGGGTTGCTTGAAAACATTGGCCAGGCTGCAATAAGTGCCATAGCTAGACACTGTTGTAGGAAAGGTATATCCCTTCCCCTTTCAGTTTCTTTCACAACTCTTTAAGAGCTACTCCTTCACCTTATTTACACCCTTGGAAGACACTGCATTCACAGTGCACTAAATCCATCACCTCAGAATGAGCAGTTGCAGTTTACCTGGTTCTTGCCTCTTCTACCTCTGTCTGAGAGACAAATTTAGGTCTTCTGCAAATCTCTCTCTCTGTCGTGTAGCGAAGGTTTTTCTGAATCATGGCTGGGGGAAAAAAAAAAAATAAATAAACCCACAACACTGAACAATCAGAAAGATGTATTAGAAAGTCTTCACACTGCAGCAAAACTTGTCACCAAGTTGTTTTGTCAAAAATGTTTACAAAAAGGCACTGACCCTTTTTTCTTGCTACACAAAGGGAAGTCAGAGCAGGATGTGAAACCCATGGTCTATCTCCAAAAATCTCTGAGGACGACTTCAGTTTCAGTTTTGCTTTTAACTTTAGAAGGCACAAGTAGACACTGGTAGCTATCTTCCCTTCATTATTCCATCAGCCACACTTAAGCAAAAAGGATCATTGTAAATTAAGTATCTACATTTGCTCCATTGACTGCACCCCCTCCTCGTCAATTTACAATCAAGATACTGTTTTTCTACATGCAGTGGTAGATTTCAAACCCTGTAAACGCAACCAAACAGCTATCACAGGCCATTCATTTTTATTGACCGCCAACAGCAACAAGCCACAGCAACCTGAATTTTAGAGGCTTTCTTTCTGGATCTTGGAACCTCTGTAGCTACCACCACATCATACTAGCAACTAAAAATCAGTAGCAGTGAGGAGAAAGAGGCCTTGTCTTCAGAGAGACACAGAGGAAGAAAACAAACAAAAAACCCTCTTGGCACCACCGAGCCTAGAAACTAAGTTTTGGAAGACATCTACATTATGCATGTTTGCCTAAGTTACTAAAAAAGCCCAAACCTCAGAAAAGGGATTGATTTACTATGCAATTTTCCCTTCTAAGCCACACAAGTTTCCCCAGCCTATAGAGAAGATTACAGAATTGCTTTCAATTGAATCACAAACAACACAACACATACGCTTTCTGCTTGGGGTTTCCTCACACAGAATGAGATAGTAATGGAGAGCTGGATCAAAGGCAGCTACACCAAAATGACAGTCTAGACAAGCTGATTCCCACCACCACTGTTGCCCATGATTTTTGAAAAGAATACCTTGAAAAGCAGCAGCTCAAAGAAGACAGTGCCATCACAAGTGGCTTAAATTTCCTGAATTCTTGGGAAACATATCTCCTTACTTTGACATAGTCAAGATATTTCCTCAGCCTTTCCAGACAGGCAAAGCTATAAAAATAAAACAGCTACATAAATTTTGCAATGCTAAGGACTGTCTGGACGCTACATCTTGCCCAAGCATTCGCTTCTCTGCAAGCCAGTGATTAAAGCAGACCAGAAGCTAGCTTGCCCAGTCATCCAGAAGTTTCTCACCATTTGTGTTGGTGCTGGCATCAATGGCAAAGTCACAGGTGGACTTTTGAACATTTTGACATTTTGAAACCTAGCACAAGAATTTCTCAAAAATACAAGGTTTGGAGGAATAGGAACGCCACTTTGCTTATGTGAACAGTTCTTATCCTGAGAATCTTCACAGAAGCTCTGTTTCTGGAAGCACTGTTGTTCAAAGTTCAGATTTCTCTCTCTTATCTCATGCAGTAATGTAGTTTGAAACCACAAAAGACCAGGGAGGGAGGGACAAAACACAAAAACAAGGCAAATGGAACCTACCTCCAAAATTGAGTTCATATTCATGTCTTCCAGCTTTGAAGTTCAGCTTTGGAGAACTTTTGGCTAGATAAGCTTTCTCCAGGTCATCACTGGAGACAGTGGCAGCTACATGATCATCATCCTGTCAGGCCAAAACCAGAGAAAAAGATTCTTCCGGTCTGTTTAAAGCAAGCAAGTTTAAAAACCAACAACTGTCATATGATGATATGGTAGCTGCAGTATTTATCAGCTTTTGGGCATGATAGTAGTTATCAGGCAAAAGCCATGTGTTGAAACAGTTGCAACTGCCCCTAAAACAAACCAAGCAGTGTTATGAAGCCCAAGTTTACACTGCAAAGTGCATGCTGTGAACCTTACGACTGAGACTGCACATTCACCAGCTAGACCTTAGCAAGGACACACAGTACTACTGGAACCTCAGAAAAAGAAGTTTTAGTCAAGAGCAACAAAAAGAATGTATTAACGTTGTTAAAGAAAATGTATTTTGAATTAAAGATTTTAAATTGCTGAAGCTGCTAACTGGCAGAACCAGGCCTTGTCCCTTGTATAGCCCTAATCCAAGGCTGGTTTAAAACCCAGTCAAGCTAATCAGCAGGAGAATGGAAAAACAATAGATAATCAATCTGTATACACAGGTGCTCTCAGAAACACAGGTGGTTTTAGAAAAATTAGTATATGTGAATAGGAAATGCTTGTTCAAAGAGTAAGTGTGCTTGAAGAATTGTGCAAGTTAAAGCAAGCAGAAAGAAGATAATGATCCAAAGAGGACCTTGAAACCGAGGCAGAAACTGGAACCAGAACAGAAGAGATCAGCTGGGGCAGGATCAGATGATGGATTCGCAGAACTGAAAAGACCAAAGGAAACTTCTGAAAATTTTGGACTTGACTAATGATTTAGTAAGTGTATATAAGCTGTACTACATTCCTTTGTTCTCTGCTAATCACTGAGGTGTTGGTCCAACTCTGAGTTGTGATTAAAGCAAGCCTAGTGGTACCCATGTCTGCATGAATTTTTCCTTTAACAGATGTCACCCTACCTGACATGACTTACTGAAGAATTATCTGTCAATAATATTTGTGACTCACCAGTGAGCACTCTCCTACATGAACCACTTAAATTCACAGGGAAAAGATCCCATTAGGCCTTTAAAGTCCATCTGTACAGTATGAGTGAGAGGAACAGAAGGAGAGGGTGACAAAAGAGCGGGAGGATATAAACACCATGCGCTTTTCAGTAGTTCTGCACTTTAACACAGAGTTGAGAGTCTCCCCATTTCTCCACACTTACTTTTCTTCCATACTCCTGCCACAGGCCATACTCATCTTTCCAGTACCAGATCCATTCTGTCGTAAGAATGAAGTGAGGGGGTTTGGTCACAGAGGAGGCTGTAGAAAGACGTCTAACCTTTGCAAACCCACAACACATATTCAGAAAACAGATACGTGACAAGACAGAGCCACTTTCAGTAACACCGTTATTAAATCTATAAAAAAAGTAGGAAAAAAAAAATCAGAACCGTTTGCGAAGCTTTATACATAGGTTCAGAAGCCCACCACAAATTTGCAAATTAAATCAACGTTACTCAAAAGCAGAACACAAACCTGCTGTTTCCACAACTATCCCAGCTCGGTCTTCTGTACATATTTTGCATTACAGTATTGTTTCACATTGGTTCCATGGACAGTAACCACTATCAACGTGTAAATTAGTGAGTTACATAGGGTGAACAGAAACAGTGGGAAATGTACACTGCCTTCCTCTTGCTAACCAAACATATTCTAAACAGAACACTGTCATAACTTAACAAAACATAAGAGGGCTATGTAAATTCTCCAGCATGGGACACAGTATACTGGTATGAGCACATTCCAATACCCTCTTTGTGCTACATAACCAGTTCCGAACTCTTAAAGGTATTTCCATATTCCTAATGCTCTCTGCACCCAAGAGCATCTCTCTCTCCAGGAATTTGGGGAAAGGGGGAAGAAGGGGTAAATCTCATGCTACCTTTCCATCCTCCAGCTCAAAATGTGAAAGTTAATTCTAATACTGGGGTCAAGATGTGTATTGGCAAGCTCTAACTAAGGACAGATTCCCACAAGTACTTGCGAAAAAATCGCTATTCTTTGCAGTTTTCCAGCCATTCTTGGTGAGGATTAAGACTTCGTATGGTAGCAGCAGTAGGAATTATTTATACATTTTTCCTAGCAAAGAATACTAGTGTCCATGGGTCAGTCACATAAAGTAGCTGTGGTGGATTGACCCCAGCCAGCAACCAAGTACCCACACAGCTGCTTGCTCACTTCCCCTCCCCTCCCCTGCATGACAGAAGGTAGAAAATAAGAAGGGCAACAGTGAGAAAGTTGTGGGTCAATATAAACGCAGTTCAGTATGTGAAGAAGGTGGGATGTGTAAACAAACAAACACCTAAATAAATAAAACAAATCACTCAACATCCCTTCACGCAGTCTAATGTCCATCCAGCCTCCAAACAGCAGCCACCTTAGTAACCAAAAACCCAAGCCTTTTCTTCCTCTACTCCAGGTTTTATTGCTGAACGTAATGTTATATGGTATGGGCGATCCCTTTGGTCAGTTCAGGTCAGCTGTCCCAGCTGATCCTCTCCCAGCCACCTGCCTGCCCCCAGGCTATCCACTGTTGAGGAGCAGGGTAGAACGACTTAGCTCCGGGCAAGCACTGCTCAGCAGCACCTACAGCATTGGTGCATTATCAGCACTGTTTTAGTCACAAATCCAGAACACAGCACTACATGGACTATGAAGAAAGTTAACTCCATCTCAGCCAAACCCGTACGGTAACCCAGAGGGTCCTGCAATGTGATCAGCAATGTGAGGTTAGTAGAAGAATACCGAAAGAAGCTACTTATGTAATGACTACAGAAGAATTGTAGCAATTTATAGCCACTAAGGGCCTGGCCCAATATAGCAAATTCCAAATATTATTAAATTTTGTAAGAGTTTATACCTGATGTTATTTGGGTCACAATATGCTTTTTCTATTTCTTCCATATTCTTCAAGTCCTTCCAGGTATTACCATCAGAGATCTGCCATCTATATGGCAAGTGAAAATGAGTTCTGATACACTTGTCTATAAAAATTAAAATAAAAAAAAAGCAAGAGATGTGTTATTTTTACACGCTACATGAAAAACTCCAACATTTCAGGGCTGTCCACCTAGCTGACAAAAGTATCAAATGCACAGCTATGGCAAGTGTTCACCTATGGAATCATTACAAGCAATAGTTCAGAATTTTAAGTTTTGCTTGCTCACACTGAAATTTTTCAGCTTAGGCAGAAGTTCAGTTTCTGTACCTACTAGATTCAGTTTGTGCATCAAAATTGCTAGCAGCTCAGTGGTGAAGGACCATTCCGTCTTCTCAGTTTCAGAGACAAAAATTTACAATTAATCAAGATCACAACACCACAAGACAAGGCTGTTATTTCATATACAGAGTAACAGCATAGACTCAAATATCTATGCTTAAGTACTTAACCCCAAAGTGGTATTACTAAGGAAAAAACCAAAACACAACAGTGCTTAGTTTTAGTATAGGAGGTAGCTCATTTAGAGACTTCAAGAATTCTCAGAGTCCAGGCCTCACCAAGAACAAGAGTAGTGGTAGCAGTGGCCCAGGTATCACAAGTGTCATTCAGAAATCATTCGAAGAGTCAGTATGCAGTGACTCCTCAGTAGAAGTGCAGATCACATCACCGGTGCACATATGCATAAACTTGAGGCTTGCTTTCATAGCAGAACAACAGGCAACTTAACTACAGGGAAAGTCAAGGAGACTGCACCACACTTCATAGGAGAAGGTGTGCAGTACATCGGGGAGCTGCTACAGGTCAAGAACATCAAGAAGAAAAAGGATGACAAAAGGACAACAATAAAGCTGGGACAGGAGCCTTTTTCCTGGACAAGTTGGAACATTTTGAAAGGGATGGAACAGAAGAGTGCTACAAGAAACAAGGAAGAATGTAGAATTCGGAATATCTGTTGTAGCTGCTTGGAAATTGGATTCCTATCATTCAGCAATCCCTTAGGTGAACACAGGTGGTGTAGCTAACCTCCAACACAAGTGGATGCTATATATTCCAGAGTAAAACAAAACAGCTCCTTTGTTTGGTACACCAGTAGGGCAAACAATTTCCTGCCAGTACTCAAGATTATGATGAGATTTAACTAGATAAGTATAAACTCTGAAGTTTCCCCTTTCTGTGAAAGAGATCTATCACTTTATCTTTACAAGAAAAGGAAAATAGACTGGACTTGCTACAGTCACAACCTACCTTTAAAGCCACAACTTCTATACAGATGATATAAACAGATCTGTTCCAATTCATCATCATTTGTAGTTGAGGACTCCCAGCTAGAGCTGTGTTTTCTCTCTAGAGGGGGGAATTATAAACCTTATTAATACACTTTGTTTCAACAAGCTCTCTTAAAAGAGCACTATGGGTAGGGAAGATGCCTAAAAACAGTGTTCATGACTACGTAACTGCATTCAGCTCCAGAAAGACAACGAAGTCTTTGATAACCTTGTATACTCAAAAGTCCTACCTCTTGATCCATCCCTTCTGAAATTGACTTTCCAGTACCAGCTAAATTCCTCAGATAGTTTTTAGCTATCACCACAAAATAAGAATCGAATACAACGCCTTTACATTTCTAGACGGACTTGAGTTAACTGTGCATTCTACACAGCTGTTCACATTGGCAGCTATAAAACCTGAAGTCTCAAAACTTGACACTTCTGTAAATTAAAGCACACCTAAGGAAACAAAGAAGGGAAGAAGAAACTGCAGGGAGAATAGCAGATGAACACACACACTTGGATTTTTCATACTGTTATCCTTTTCTTTCCTGCTAAATTATACTTAACTTACAAGTCTAAGGAACTTCAAAAGAATGAACAAAATATTACATCTCTAAGTAGTAATGAGGATAGAGCTATCTGTGAATTCTTGTGCTACACAATCACTACATTACAGAAAAAAAAAAAAGGATAAAACAAAGTAGTTTATAATAATCACACAAGTAAACACCACCCCTATTCTTAAACAGCTCTCTACCCTCGTTTGCGTTTTTTACCACGGAAAACAAAACATCCATCTCCTTATTTCCAGTTCCTGTTATGCTTTTCTAACCCCAAGTTTAAAATTTTTATAAACACCAAGCACTTTATTTCTCAGGAACCCGTAACACCTTGAAATCCACTTCACCTGTCAAGACACAAATCTCTGTCAATGAAACAGGTGCAAGGTCCCTCCTAAAAGACACATCAATGCATCATTAAGAAAACTGAATTCACATCAGTGAGAATGTTACATTCAGTACAGTGACTCTTGTTTTGATGCTTTTGAAAGATTATATCATTTACCTTTGCATGGTGAAGACTTCGCATCTTCTATGTCATATAAGTTCCTGTTGCCATTTTTTATGTCATACATATTCCTATAAATGGAGGGTAGTTTCTCAATAATGTCTGAGCTCATTCCCTGTCTCTCCAGTTTCTCATAACATTCTGACTTTAGTAAGTCATGGGATCGCTTGCAGCTGCTGCCAAATCTGCACTGTCCCCACAAAAAGTACTGGCAAACATGCAGTTTCGTGCAGATCTTTTTAAAGGTACAAGATCCATAAGGTCCATCACCTTTGTTATAATGCAAGCAGACCTTCCGTAGAGGAAAAAAAAATATAAAAATTTAAAGATTAAAATACAATGTACTCATATAGACTGTATCAATTCACAACTTTTAAATTTTTACAGCTGTTTACATCTGCATTGAAGAGCCATACAAGTTTTTCTTTTTTCTTGTTTCCCAAATGATTATTTCATAGTTTTCCCTCTTCCACGCTAACATCTAGAAAGACCTTTCCCAACAGACAACAACCACCTTACAGACATTCGCAAGCAGATGGGATTTTGTTCTAAGTCACATAAATGTGGGATAGTGGATTTTACTGTGTCACCACCCGAAGTCTTTGGTTTTCTAGTTGAACTTTTGTGACCTGAATTTGATGGTAAGAGGTACTGGATCTGGTTGGGATGAGGTTAACTTTCTTCATAGCAGACCGTTACAGAAAAGGCGGAGATAAAACTCTCTCATACTTGTTTCTGAGTTCTAGAAAGCAGGCATTCTTTTTTTTTGGCGCCAAATGCACAGGGGATAAGTTCCACCCAACATTCATGCCGACTTTGTTCTCTGTTTGTCTATATATGGCCGATCTATACATATTTATGACATTTCTGAGAAACCATTAGCATATTCATTACAATGCCAAAAACCACTTTCCATATTATCAAACTACACGCTTGCTATGCATGTGTGGTCTAATGAGTCGGGGGTCCTCTGGTGGTCGTTTGGGACACCTCCATCCTTTCTTCATTCTCTTTGTCATCTTCCTCTTCTTCTTGTCCTTTTCGTGACCTCCTCTTCCCGTGACCCCATTTCAGTACTCTTGGCTTATGCCCTGGTTTTGTATCTGTTCTTATCTACTAGTAGCTGAACTACGCAACGCAGCGCTGTACAGCTCACAACGTCAAGAATACATTTGTCACAACATTTACCATTAAGCACACTGGTAAAATTCCTCCGGTATTAAGACTATGCTCTGCATTTGTGACCAAAACAGTGTAGATAACTGTCCTGGTTTCAGCTGGGATAGAGTTAATTTTCTTCTTGGTCGCTAGCAAAGTGCTGCGTGTTGGATTTGGTGTAGGAACAGAGTTGGTGGTAACACGCTGATGATTTTGCTTGTTGCTGGGTAGTGTTTATACTAGGGGGGGACACAGCTGGGTCAGCTGACCTGAACTAGCCAAAGAGGTATTCCATACCATGGGGTGTCGTGCTCTGTATATAAACTGTGGGGGGTCGGCCGGGGCTGCGGATCATTGCTCTGGGACTGGCTGGGCATTGGATGCTGAGCAGTTGTACTGTGCGTCACTGGTTTTCTTTTCTCCCTCCCCTTTGGATTTTGTTCCTCTCCCCTTCTTCCTCCTTTTCATTAAAACTGTTACTGTTAACATTACTTGTTCTTTTGATTTTATTTTACTTCAATTATTAAATTGTTCTTATCTCAACCCTCGAGTTTCACATTCCTTTCCGATTCTCCTCCCTCCCCCAGATGGGGGGGAGGGAGCAAGCGGCTTCTTGATAATTACTGGCTGGGGTTAAACCACGACAACACCACACCAATGTTTCAGCTACTGCTGAGCAGTGCTTGCACTGTGTCAAGGCCTTCTCTTTTTCTCCACTCTTCCCCCCCACCCCGGGTAGGCTGGGGATGGGCAAGAAGCTGAGAGAGGACACAGCTAGCACAGCTAGCCTGTTGTCGTTTAACCTGACAGGCAGCTAAACACCACAGAGCCATCTGCTCACTCCCTCCACAGTGGGATGGAGGGAAGAGCTGGAAAAAAGGTAAAACTTATGGGTTGAGATAAAGAGAGTTCAACAGGACAGAAAACAAAGGGAAAACAATAATATTGATAAAAGAACAATACAAAACAAGTTATGTATGATGCAGCTGCTCACTACCCACTCACTGATGCCCAGCCAGTCCCCGAGCAGCAAGCCGCTGCCCCCCAGCCAACTCCCCTCAGTTTTATGAAGCATGACATCCTATGGTATGGAATATGCCTTTAGCCAGTTTGGGTCGGCTGTCCCATCTGTGTCCCCTCCCAGCTTGTTGTGTACCCCCAGCCTCCTCACTGGCAAGGCAGTACAAGAAGCTGAAAAGTCCTTGACTTAGTGTAAACACTGCTTAGCAACAACTAAAATATCAGTCTGTTACCAACATTATTCTCATCCTAAATCCAAAACACAGCACTATACCAGCTACTAGGAAGAAAATTAACTCTACCCCATCCAAAACCTGGACATAGCCTAAACTGCCCAAAGGGACATTCCATGCCATGTAATGTCATGCTCTAAAATAAAAAAAAAAGATGGGGGGGGGGGAAGGTGGGTCCCTACAAGGTGGCCCTTGCTCAGACACTTGCTGTGCATCCGTCTGCTTGTGCGAGGTAGTGATCAACTTCCTTTGCAACACTTGTTTTCTGTCCTCTTTTCTCCACTTGCTGAATTGTCCTTATCACCGTCTACAAGTTTTGTCACTTTTGTTCTTGTCTTCTCTCACCTGTCCTGCTGGGGGCAGGGGAGAGGGGAGTAAGTGAGGGGCTGTGGTAGTACTTACCTGTCAGCTAGGGTCAACCCACCACAGAGGAGAACAAAAGATGCAGATTTAAAGTTTTAGATTTGCATTATGCTAACTAAACTGATACCTAATATCTCCATCTAGTATAAAGCCTCTTCCACTTTGTGACACTCACTGAAAAACAAGGCTAAGAAACTGTCACAGTACTACTCACCTCTGGTAAGAGGGAAGGGTCATTTTGAAGCAGAAGCTGGCGAAGTTCATCACTGTTTAAATTCTCAAGTCCGTATTGCTTTAGAACACAGAGATTGTGGTCTGAGTGGAAGTTGTGAACAAACTTGCATTCCTTCCTATGAGTTAAGAAACCCAAGCGCAAAATGAGTGTAACAGACTAGCACTATTTTGCTACCCCATCGTCATTACACTAAACAGTTTAAAAAGCACACCAAATCGACTAGTTTCAGAAAAAACCTGTTGCTCCTTTATAAAGTAATTATGTGATTTGCTAAGCAGATTATGTAATTACTCTAAGGATAATTGCCACGCTATTTCCGATTTACAGTCATTACAGCATTCATGTAGTCTGCCGGTATCGGCATTTGGACCTGCAGCTCACAACCATGTATAAGAAAACACCAAAACGCTAGGCTAACGGCCCCTCCCACTCAAATCGATCCCAATAAAATCATTCCCCAACTTCATGCAGCACAAACTGCTCAGATTTGCTTCGTGTGTGTGTGTGAGCTAAGCTTTCCCTCTCACACTGGCCTCACAGGGGGGCACGCCAGAAGCAAGGTGATAAGCTGGGGGGGCAAAGAGTTGCAACCCAAAGTCTGTGAAACAACCACCCGTTTCTCTCCTTAGGGAAAAAAAAAAGAGGGGAAAGGGGGGGGGGGGCGGGGCGAAGAGGAGGAGGAGCATTTCCGACACGGGAAGGGCAGCAAGGCCTTTACCGAAGCCTCCTTCCACTGAAGGCGGAGCCTCCCGAGGCAGAGCCCCCCGCCCCACGGGACAATCCCGTTGCAGGCCCAAGCTCTCAGCCCACAGCCAGAGGCGGAAGCGGTCGCAGCCTGCCCCGGTGCCCCCCCGGCTCGCCAAAGGCGCGGCCTGCTCCCTGCCACACGCTCAGCCTTCCCACAAACGCGCCTGGTGCGCGCTACCCGCGGCA